>NW_027019302.1:5753925-6084805 GCF_013076305.1 Rhopilema esculentum | reverse complement strand
AAAGAATTTCAGGCAAAAATTTTTTAGTCAGGTAAATTTGTAGTTCACAACACCCCCCCCCCCCTCTCCCCCAAAAAAAACAAGGCTTGCCTTGTGATGGCCCTGTTGATCCTAGTAATATTATGTTGCAGGCACAATATGCAGATTTTTATTATGAGAAAATAAATGCTCCCTTACTAGCTCAAGCATGTCATCCAAAGTTTGTGGCTTTTTCAATATATTCATCACAGCCGCCTTAATATCTGAAACATCCTTTGACTCTACCAATGGTGCTAATTCAGCTTTGATACATTGGCTTTTATCGCTAGCATCTGCATATTTCCCTTCTTGGTTATCAACCTTGTCTACACCAACATGCATAGAAAGGAATCCACTAGAGTTCAGGTCCAATTTATTGCAGCTAAAAGCAATTACTGTGCCAGCAGGAATATTATAAGAATGGTGAGAGACTTCTTCTGCTTCACCTTGCATGTGAACATCAACAGAAACAGTTGAGATCTTTGGAATGTTTGCACTTACTTTTCCTTTCTCTGTTAAATAAAACAAAAATATAATTTATATAATTTTTCATATAGGACTTTCTATAAACATAAGTAAGCCAAGAAAGCATCAAAAGTCAATTATTGTAGAACTAAGCTTATCTGTGTACTTCTAGCTTATTTAAAGTAATACATAAAAAAATCTTGCAAAAAAACCAGGCTACTTTACCAACCAAACAATGAGTTGGCCAACCAGCTAATGATTTTACAAGCATCTTAACCCCTTATATGATACCTCTTTGGTCTCACAGTATGACAAGGAATAAGGTATATAAATCTGTCTCACAGTGTGGCAAAAAACAAGGTATCTAAATCTATCGCATGCTATTCCAAACCTGTCATATCACTTTCTTCATCCAATGATGCATCTTTCTTGCATGACAATGACTCCAGAACAACACAAAGTGAAGACCTTTTCATCTCATGCAATTGTTGAAATATCTCATGACTGCTATTCACTAAAGATTTTGCTAGCTCTCTCTCTAACTGTTCCCAGTTTACTTCAGTCTTCATCACATCTCCAAAATCAACTGTCAGAGAGAATTTGTCAGTCATGCTAAGGTCAATATCAAGTTCAGATGCAATTTTAGCACCGATATCACCATCTGCATTGAATTTAGGTGTATCTTTATAGCCTTCTGCTACAACCTTTGATGATATAAGCTCGGCAGTGGAAAGGGGCTACAAGAAACAAATCACAAAATCTTAACAAAAAAACTGTATAAAATAGGGAGAAATTTTGACACTTTCATAGAAAGAATTTCTTAATACTTATACAGTTCTCGTCTCAAACTGCAGACTTTTGGTGATGTATTAATTTATTTCTCCCTTCATTGAAAGCATTTTTGGCAATCTTATCCTGCAATCAACATAGAAGTTTTGGTCTACCAAAAAATTAAAGATTTGGAATAAAATTTTCCTAATGACCACCATTGTCAAATTTTCCAGATATTTCAAAACACAGTATATTACATCACACCTTGCTAACACTTTTTAAACAAACATAAGTCAAAATGATTTGCATATGATGACAATGGAAGAATTACCAGTTTCTGGTTCAATGTTGTTATAACGGAGGAATCCCGAGATAAATTACACAAACTTTTGCAAAGCAAACTACCCTCAATTTGTTTGTGTTGGTGCAAAATACCAGAAGACAAAATGATTGTATCTGTATTATTATCTGTTTAACAGCACAGGCCAACAATGTTGTGGTTCCTTTTTTAACAACAATGCAATGTGCTTCATTAAAATGTCTTAAAAGTTGATGCAGGGATAGCACTGGTGTTCTCGCATGCTGTGTTTCTTTTTCACACAATAAGAAATTGATGAAACAAAAAGGCTTCATTTTGTAAATAACAATAGCAAAGCTAACTATCAGGTATGCCTCAGCTGCATTTCTAAGCTACCTCGACTTTACACTGGGTTAAAAATGAGAAGACCAAAAAAGACCAAAATACTGGGGACCAAAAAGGGGCATACTAATGTGTTGATGCTACAATGTTATTCCCCTAATTCCAGGATTATTTAGGATGTGGCTAAGCATAATTTGCACAAGAGCAACCTCCCTCCAATTTTCAGGGGCAGTATAAACCACTAGCATCTCATACCCATGCAAGAACAAGTGTGTCCAGGTGGAGCAAAGTGAACATGGGATATTGAGCCCGCTACGCACAACTTAAAAAGTAAATTAGAGGTTTTGCAAATAGGGAATAATGCTTTTACAAAAAAGTCGAAGAATAAAGCATATAGGATAGATGACAAATGACAAGCAAATAGGATAGATGTGCATTAATACCTTCTCGAACAGATCGCTCAACGTCACCATGGTTTGTAAAATTTTTGGCTTTTTCCAGGGCCAAAATGACCTCTTTCTGTAAACAAGGCACAAGACATTGAATCTATCAGCTGAACTTAGGTCAGGCACATTATGCAAGCTTGAATTCCCAGCACTTTTCACGAAATGCTTCGAAGCTGCCTTGAACAACGCCATTCTCGTTCCAAGAAAATTGAAAGAGGAAGGAATGAAGTCTTCCATTGAGTTGAATTGATGCCAAATTAATTGTAAACAAAAGCTTGCCCCTGATTAGGTGATTAACAACAACCTCCAATTATCCCTGTCCACGTTAATTAGCAATTGCGGCAGCATGTAGCAATTATGCGTTAGCTTTGTTTAGGCAGAAATGACGTTATAAATCTTTTGTTCAAAGAGCAACTCTAGCAAGTCTTAGAAGGAAGTATCATATTAACATACGAATGGTCAAGGGGATGGTTTTCTTTTACCAACGTATTATACTTGAATTTTCTGTTGCTGGAAATTCCATCTTTGTTTGGAAGGTTTCAGTTTTGTTTTATCCTCTAGTGCACGAGGTTTTTTAAAGATACTGACCAATAAAAATATGACATTACAGAAGTATGGGTTTAAGCGATATACCATCACTTTGTTTCAAAGACTATGTATTAAAGCGTTGTATACACATCGAGAGCCTATAAATTTTATGATTCTGCCAGTTGAACAAAAAACAAAGAACCTTGAAATTTATGAGGCAAGTTTCGTAGAGGAAATAAGTATCTTCAAAACTAATTGAAATATAAATGATTGGTGAATTTGAATACGTATTTATGAAACAATTTCTCTAATAATTAAAGATCAAGTTAAAGGTCATGAAACATCCTCTTACGTAATATCCCCAAAGCATTTAAAAGACGTGCTAAACTGATTGATGGCTAATGGCTGATTGAAAAATTGTAATTAAGGTTTAATTGATTAGCTTTAGTTATACTTTATTATCATCGAGGTGTAGTGTTATGGATTTTATTCATTTAAGGATCTTCTCTTGTAGATGCAGTGATGAAGGAAACCAAGAGTCGTTGACGAGACCCTAGAGTAGGCTTAAACTCCCAAACAATCCCCATGTACAAAATATCATACAAAATTGCCTTGCTCCTGGTTTTCAGCATTTTTAGCTCCCAAAAACTTTTGAGCCCTCTCGATCCGGTATTTGCTTTGCGGTCTTGCTCTACAGAGAGCAATCTCATAACGCATAAAAGGGCATAAAGCCTGATTTTGAAATGTCCAGTTGTTTCAGAAAGTTTTTAAAAAGTTCATTTACGGGGCATTTTCAGAAGCGATGCTCATCAGCACCAAAGAACATCCAGGTACGTAATAAAGTTAGTCATTTAAAATTATACAAAGCGCTGAGACCAGCGATTCTACAACTTGTCAATATCCCTTTGTAGACTTTGAATAAATATACTATATTCTACTTGTATAGAATATAGAAAATATTTGAATTGGAAAATTATATAGGATATATTTTTTTCAGGATCGTTTTGCGTATAGAACTGAACGGTTCTATGTTGCTACTACGAGTTTCACCCTAATCTGATAAATGAGCACTCTTGTCGATTGGTTTAATCTGATCACAACTTTCAATCAAAATTGCGGTAGATATTATCTCATCACGAAAAGTGGAAATGAAAGAAAAAGCAAAATTGATCAATAAAGTATGACTTAATGGATTATATCAATACGAGTTATTTTTACTTGAAAACATATGAACAAAATTGATAAAGGTTGCAAGAAATTATGCAGTTCTTCATTCTTTACAAAATTTCAAGTCCCCTTTCTCACTGTGCCATGACCTATCAAAAGAAATTGATATTCCAGATTACTTGAAGTGTGATTACAAATTACAAAAATTACAAAAAGCAACATGAACGATCGAAGGAAACACCCTACAAAGGTGTTAGAATGAGAACCCTTAAACAAAAGTCCTATTAGACTGTGTGAAACATCCATTTCAGGTATTAAATAAGCGAGATGGAACGGGATGGAGCAACATTCAGGGACATTCTCTGAGGCTGTTTTGAACTCCGTGCTTTTCAATTCCTTTTCTCAAAAGGTGAATTGTTCATGGATTGTTTCGAAAGGTGTTTTTCACCAACAAGTTGCAAACAGGAAGGAATATTGGCAAATTGTATCCTATAAATCACCTTGAGGTAGGGCATGTGACACCGAGAGGATATTCATAGCACTAGCACCTTTGCTCTATTTCTTGGTGTGACCTTACCGCTCAAAACTTTGGAAATGCAAATACGAAATAGTTGAGCCCTACCCTTATCTTGAGATATGTGACGGTAAAGCTTTATTCACCCCTTTACCCTTTCAGATTAAATTTGGATTGATTCCTTCGGATCCTGAGAATGGAAGTGTCCGCCCCAGCCCTCCTGATGTTGCAGCCTCTCGGTATACATAAGTTGCTATGATCTAAACTCAGTGTCCTTAAACCACCAAGCTACCAGGACAATAACCTTCTACTCTCCTAAACTGTTAGGCCATTTAAAATCATCGAAATGAGGTAGCAGGTCCTACCATAACTGTCACACAATCTTGTTTCTCCGGGCAACAAATTGACTCAAGTTGTGAACATATACAATACGTGAAGTATAAACAATTCTCAGCTGATGCAGCTAATTGACAGTCAGAGTTATCAATACTTAGCTTTGCCTTAAAAATATCTTTATTGAGTCTAATGAATACCTAGATAAAAATTCAATTTGTTAACTTATAAACGAAAGCAACTGTCAATGTGACATTACTCTAGAAAAGAATACTGTATGAAAATTCCTATTCAAAAATATTTTATTAAAATAAACGGAGCTTTTTAGCATCTTTTAGCAGAAACTCAAGCAGCAAATGTGTAGACTGGATACGAGGTACTCACGTATTCAGCCTCCTTGAACCCATCTTTCAATTCGCTTTCCTTCTTGCTGTATTTCAAGTCGATATTTCTGTAAATTTCTGGTCGTTCAGATACAACTGTAGTTACGTTATCCTGCCCAGCCTCAGCGATATCCTAAAATGAATAAAGATAAATTCAAACCAGACATCCAAAATTAAAATTTATATGATTCTCGTCACTATAAAGAGACAATGCAGTTAAGATTATCGCAATGTGCTGTCCGTTCTAGTTGTGCAAACGAAAACGGGCAAAAATTGCAATCTAGTGAACAATATTCAGTAGTAAACTGGAAAACCAACTAAACAGCTAGATAGGCCTATATATGATTATGAAATTCTAAGGAAAATGAAGAAAAAATGTTTATAAAAGATCTTAAACCTTTGACTTTACCTGTTCATCTTTGTTCACAATTGATCCATATAGAATTTGCCTGAAGGTCTCAACGGATACCTAAAATTGAAATTTTAACATTTATTAAAATGGTATTTCTGGGTAAAAAGCTAGAAACACCTTATCTTATTATACAAATTTAGCATACATTTATATGTTTATTCAATTTCAAGTTTTCGGTTTATTCAATTTCAAGTGTACTTAATTCAAAATTTATTGCAATTTAATTCAAAACTAACTGATTACTATTAAAATATATTGCATTTAAATGAAGTAAATGAGTTAGACACAAACGAAACTATTTTCCTTTAATTTTTAAGAACAAGAAAGAAACCCATTTAAATTCAGATCGTGGCTGTAAATTCACACAATGAAAAAAATAATACATTGAACATGCTTTCCTTCCCACCTTGCCATTGTCGCTGTTCTCTCTTGCAGTTTCCCAAACTTTTTGAAAATCGTCATTTGTCAGCGCAAAGCCAATACTATCAAATATTTGCCGAATTTCGTTTTCGTCCCGGTTTTGAAAGAAATCTCGTTCAAAGACACCATGATTCGAGTAGATTGATGGGTTGATTAACCCGTACGCATTAGATTCGTCGCCGTAATTCTACGAAGAAATCAAAGCCAATAAAGTAACAATCATAGAATCTCCCGCCACTTGATCTACTAAGAGTACAAATAGTTCATTGTTCATCGTTTATAGAACGAAGTACAAATAGTTCATTGCATATGAAATTCCTTTGAGTTAAAAGAAGGAGTTCAATTTACATTGAGTTGAGAATAACAGCTGGAATTTTTCAATGTATATACATTTGGTGATTAAAAATGCTTCAAAAAACGTTTCCTTCATTGAAAGAACGAGGCTGAACTTGATGCTTTAAGGTGACTTTCCTTTCAAATAGACCCCATGGAAAACAAGGCCGAGACAACAACGTAGAGTTGCATAGCCAAAACAGAAACGGAAGACAATAACAGATTTTGAAATCAGAGGTGGACTATGTTTCATTGATCTTTCGTGAATGAGTTTGAAAACATGAAAATAACATATGAATGAAAAACTATAAAATGCCATCTGCATGCATATGAAAGATTTGAATGTTTTACTTTGTGTATGGAAACAACCTCATCGCTGTAGACAAATAAGGCTATGCAGTCAAGCTATATGTAAACATACTGTTGAATCACCGATTCTTCTTATACGCGGCGCCGGAAGATCGCTTCTTATTGTTGGGATACCGTTGAATTTCCAATCTGAAAACAAAGAAAAGAAAACTTAAAACATTGCCAATGCTTCTTTAAAATTTTTCAAAAAAGGACGAAATGAAGGGAATGCCAAATTGCATAGAACAGATAAACAGAAGAACTTCGGATGTGTGTCGGACATTTTCGGATGACAGAATAAAATTTGGCCACTAGTATGCAGCATCAAATTCAAGCAATGAGAAATTAATTTTGGAATTATGTGTGAGTGACCATGAAATGTATATATATTGTGGCTTGTATGCATCATGGACTGATAAGTAAAAAAGAACCACGAACAAAAACAGCTTGAAAATAAATCAACAACAGTTTTATAACCAACGTCAACATTAATGAGAAAATGTTCAAAAATTGTCGATCGTGCTGAACGTTTTGCCATATTAAATCTTGATTTCAAAACTTTTTAAGCATGTAGAAAAATGTCGAAGAATTCAGCAGCAAAATTTTGGAATATCTTCATACATGCTGAATGCTCTTTGTTGAAACAGCCTAAACTTGACAAAATTGTATTTTGCAACATGGCTAGTTATAATGAAATGTATGACAGTAACTGTTGATAACCAAGAAAATTCATTACCGCCAGTTTTGACACCACCGACAACAGCATTTATTGTTTGTGATGAAGTTTTAAAGTCAACAACAGCATCATCAATTTGCTTATGCAGCTCTTCTGGTGCCTCATCTTCGCTTTTCGTATCAGAGTCATCTGCTGAATCTTTATTTTTTATCCTTGTAGGCATTTTTCCTTTCCAGTTCAAGAAATTCGAGAACTCTATATAATCTATTTGTCCATCTTTGTCTATGTCACAGTAGTCAAACAAAGCTTCGAGCAATTCCTTGTCGATTGGAAGGTTGAATTGGATGCAAATTTCTCGAAGCTCATTGATGTCAATCTTTCCAGAACTATCCTGTTAAAGAAACAAGACACAGGGTAAAATGTATTGTATAATATTCATTATAACTGAGTCCAGGGGCGGATTCAGAGCAAATTTGAAGGAGGGGCAGTCAGTAGTAGGGGCGCCGCAAATGTTTCAAAAATTGGTGACGAGAGTACGCTGTATACAACAATTTCAGATCTATTTTCAGAATAAACAACATAACTTTTAGGTAATCCTTGAAGCATATTAGCCTATCGGTCTCAGAAACTATTTCACCTGATTCTCATTCTTCAAAAGGGGCGCAAAATTTCCAAAAAAGGGGCGCCAGACTTGCTTCAACTCGTTCAGGGAGGGGCAACTGCCCCTAGTTGCCCCCCTAAATCCGCCACTGACTGAATCTTCTACCCTATTATTGCATTAATTAAACTAAAAATATTATCAAAGCAGCAAAGCTAGGAAGATGCTGTTGAAAAGCATCTAGTACTTCAACAATGTCCTAATTACATATCTAGAGTAAATAAGACAATATTCTAAACCGTATAGACATTACCGCAATTAGGATAGTAAATTTATCAAAGCGTATCAAAAAAACTATGAAAACTAAAGATTGCTTCGTATCTAAAAACTGAAATTTTACCTTGTCATAAAATTTGAATGCTGCATTGAGATCATGAAAATTGTGATAATTTGCTTTCTTCAAATGTTGTCGGATTGCAGCGAGCACTCCCCTTTCTTTATCTTTTCCTCGCAAAAACCTCCCAGCCGCTCGGTTATGTATCAAGTCTCCAGCACCATATTCATCTGGTTTGACCAAAACACCAAATGTGTGGTCACTTGGTACTCTGGCAAGCATTGTCTCCTTTATTGGGTCATGAACTGTTCCAACTTGAGGCTGTGTTCGTTCTCTGAAATTGTCCACCCTTTCTGACACGACATGAGCCGCCTTGGCACTAAAAATGTATGAAAATCCATAATGAAAATCAAGTTGCTTGATGATCGCATTAAACGCGAAACTCGGAGTAGCAACTTTGAAGCGTCCCTTTATATACTCTAAAAGCGTAGATTATCAAGCTTTATGAAAAATAGACTACGTTGTATGGATTCTTAAGGGACAAACACTTTCGAGTTGTTTTGATAACAATCGAACAAACTACTGCTCATTTTCTCTAGTATTACCTGCAAACTTTTAATTAGATAGGGGGTAAGGTAAGGGGTTCTTTGGGTACCTTTAATGTAGTATTTATACGAGACCCAAAAATACTAAAAACTGAGCCCCCAAGGTGCCTTTGATGTAACTTGTGCAGCTTGTATCAATTTTTGACATACCTTATTTGAAATTCCTTCCAACACCCCTGATATCTTCAAAAAATGTTCACTAAATTTGCTTTTATTTTGTTATCTATATTCTGAAGCTAAAACCTTGCATTTGCCTAAGGGTAATTCTAATAATCAAACAAAGTATACTCCCTATTACCTTTGAGTTTCGTGCAGCCATTTAAGCGTTTTTTGTACATTTCTTCCTCTGTTGTCATGTGGTGTCTCTTTGCCAAAACAACTTGTTTTTGGTATCCGGGACCAGTTATATTTTCTATCATACGTTTCACCTACAAAATAGGTAAGGAAATTTGAAAGAATCTGAACAGGGGCGGCGCCAAGAAATCCAAAGTGATAACATTATTAGACGCACTGAAATTCTTCACGATATTCTATGCCAATGAATTTTTGGGGCACTCGTTATATTTAGCGGTACATTGGAAGGCCGGCGATAGGTTGTCGGGGGTCTTAGGTATATCCAAAGAGGAGGCTTCCTCGCGAGTGAAGCGAGCAGAAAAATTTTGCAACCACGCTCTCTAGACTAGCTTAAAATACATTTCAGAATATTCTTTGCGTTCCTTTGTTGCAAAAATTTTGCTATTTTTAAGACATGGTTTTTTACGTTTGATTAATTCCAGTCTTAAAATGGAATTCGTTACTTTATGGGGCACCATAGACCCCTGCCTATTCCTTTGAAATAAAGCAATACTGTAAAGGATTTATCCCACTGTTCTTTTCTTCTATTTCTATTTTTTCTTTTTATTCTCTCAAAAACACTTTTTTGCAAGAGAGCCCCACAGCAGCCCCCCCCCCCCACCTGGTGCCACCCATGCTGAAACAAAAAAAATGAATAAAAAGGAAATTTTGAGTAAAAAAAATTGCTGTTCCCATCTTATCTTTTAGAGGCTATAAAAGGCTAAAAATTATGAAAGATACAATCCCATAAATAGGTGTATACTTAATGGTAGTACCAATTTCATTCCCAAAAAGTTTTGCCTAAATCCTCTAAACGAATGACTTTCTACTTGCGCACTTATTTCTAGAAAGGTTCTACAAATCAATCAAAGTTTGCATGCCAGTTAAGCTGAAAATGCTTCTGAGACATGCCCTCTTAAGCCAAAGAAAAGTGCAGACACCAAAAAAAAATTTCCAAGGTGGCTTCTTCATACTGTAGTTGTTATATATTTCCAAATTTGATCGACCATGCATTTTCTAAATGACACTTAGAGAAAATCTTTTTTTTTTAAAACTGCAGACTGTCACTATGATTTGCTGCAGGTGATCATATAATACAATTTACTTTAGCTATCTTTGTATATAGGCAATCCTAAATTCTTTTGTAAGCATAAAGAAAAATCTGGCAAAAAGTTTTGAAAAGTTAATGAGTACTAACCAACGCTATATGCACTATGACTCTTGATGTATAAATCTGACCCTTGAGTAGATTCAACTTCCACTTCGTTCTTTG
This sequence comes from Rhopilema esculentum, assembly GCF_013076305.1. Next base: position 6,074,208 of record NW_027019302.1, on the reverse strand, counting down.
ATTTTGCAGGATTGACTAACTCTCCAGCAGTACAATCCCTAAAGACCTTTATCCCATATCGAACATCATAAGGCTCAACCCCTTTTGGCAATCCAACTCGCTGATCATGAGATTTTCCTACCGAAATTAAATGTTTCCTAGGTCATCTTGAGGTTTAAACAACTAGATAAACAGGCAAGGAGTGTAAAAGTAACAACATCTGAGACTTAGATTTACCTGAGTTGAGGAGGATCATATACAAATAACAACAAAGATACCTGTTGTGAGGAAAAAACAAAGTCAATGAATTATACTAATACAATGTCATCTGATAAAACCATGCCTATGTGGATGAGTTCATAAGGACAACAGCCCATCCAATGGTATTTGTGAAACCAATTTCCAACTCCAGGGCCTTATGGGGCTTTCAGGGTATCACCATGACAACCCAACCTTTGGTTTTCTATATATGCTCGGTTACCACATATTTGTAAACAAACTTTCAAATAAAAGTACATATAGTGTTTAGACAACAGGGGTATCATAGAAATCATAAATCATGTTAAACAGTAAAAGATTACAGTGAAAATGAGAGAATAAGAGATATAAAGAGCAACAGCTTTTCAAAGAAAATAATGAAACACAAATAATTACCTAGAGGGGCTTTTTTGCGAGTTGCGTAAAGATCTTCCTTTTTATCACATAATCTCTGCACATAGAGACTCTTTGGCCGTGGCAAAATCAAATCCCGAGCCTAAAAGAATACAGTTTTAAAGAATTTTACATGTCACTTATAATTTTTAGCTTAAGAAAACAGAAAAAGCTTAAAACACATGCAAAACAATATTTGGAATGTTTCATATTCATTAATTAAATCTAAATAAGCCTAGCTAATTGCAAAATTTACACAATATAAATCAATTCACTGAATTATTTGAAGTACTTGCATAGTTGCTAAATGATATAATCATATATAAAGTTTGTAACATATCTGTACTTTTGAAAATGCCAGGTGTAGCTAGTTATTTTACTGATATGATATCAGCCATCTTCAATACACACCTTTAGAGATGGTTTTGTATCAATGCCATGACTCAACAAAGATGCAATATTTGGATCACTGTATCTGCCATAGAATATTCTTCTTTCGGCAGGAGCTGGGTTTGTGGTACAACGGAATTTGTGGACTGGTTCAGGGGTCAGTGGCTATGTTTTACAAAAGAAGAAATAAAAATGAGGGTTAGCTGAAAAATTTTGCTTTAAAATGGGCCTAAAAATAACCTGTCTTATTCAATGGTTACCACCACAATATGTGCATGCGTTGCTAGAGCAACTTTTTTCTATGGGTAGGGAAATTTTAGAATTCTCTGACAAAATTCTAAAAAATGCATGGATTAAACAACATCCAAATGGGATTGACTATACATATCATTTTATTCAAGAAACACACTGTGTATTATTTCCTGAAAATACATAAACATGAAAATGCTAATATTTTAAGAAGAAAAATGAGCTGATACCTTTCTGGGAATATTTAGGCATTCCTTTGCAGTTTCACCAAGAGTAAAACATTTACCAGCCTGCAGTAAACAGAAAAGCGTTACCTCAAAAGTTGAGTGCACTATATCAGGAACTACAAAATCTTTGAGATAACATTATAGAAAAGACTTAAGATTCAAGAATTTATAACACGAGCCAGTAACGATTTGTATTAACGAACGATGGTTGAAAAATAAAATAGGCGTAGAAAAAAGGGAGTAACTTGAAGAGAAATTCAGATTAAAAAGACCGAGTTTAAGATAAAACAGTAGTGATAAAGTATATATTTCTCTGCTCAATTTTGTGGACTGTATAATGTACAACGCCACAGCCTCCAATGGCCTATTCTCTGAACCGTGGCAAGAAAACAAGGCAAAATATTTATTTAAAAAAATTCAACTTACAGCAGTAACATCTGGATTTCTATCCTTGAATTTTCCACTGTTACTCAACATTGTTTTCGGAATTTTTTAGGCTTCTTCTCGACAGAATTATTCTTGATAACAAGACAAGATCGATCAAATATAGCAACGAATTTGTATTCTTGTTGCCATGCAATGAGCCTCGATATCGCTTCTCAGAACAACAAACAGACAGACAGTGAATCCACTGATAGATCAGTAAGGGGCCCTTTACATGAGACCCGAAACGAAACTCATGCCGGCACGAGTTTTCATGCCGGCACGAGTTTCATGTCGGGTGCTGGTCTGAGCTACTATTGTGATTACATGGCGTTGACCGAAATGAAACTCATGCCGGCATGAGTTTTCATGCCGGCACGAAAATCTCATGTCGCTTTTTCGTGCCGGCATGAAGTTTCATGCCGGCACGAAAGTGTCGTGTAAACAGATCAGTTTTTCATATCGGGGGGAATCAGTGATAAAATCGCCTCCGTTGCACAAATGCTGCATTTGGATTTGGTGAAATGTATGGCCTAAATTCTGACAACAAGTCTGAAAAAAATTCCCTTGACATTCTAAAGTTAACATGCCATTCTCCATCGCTTAAAATTCCATCCCAAACATTTAACCACCATGCACTTGTGCGACCAGGCTTTTTCCATTGTCGTCTTTTTTTCCTCAAAAATCTATTTCTTATGGCTCTGTAACGGCAAAGGGCGCGATTTTATCTTCAACCGCAGCTCTTAACTTTTCTTTAATTTCTTGCTGTTGCAAGAATACCTGTATAGCTAGAAGCATTTGGCATTGTAGCGCAATGCAACCAGTTGTAAAAACTAGATAATTTAGGACTGTGATCAAAAGAAGTTTCCTTGGATCCTCTGCCGCCATTTTAAAAATTTACTCTCAAACTTTCCCGCTCTTTTTTGAGAAGCACGAAGTCACGTGAATATCATGCGAAAGAATTCGACAGTTTCATGTCGGGTTTCATGTAACGGCGAGCAAATTTCACCGAATTTTCATGCCGGCACGAACTCGTGCCGGCATGAGTTCATTTCGGGTCTCATGTAAAGGGCCCCTAAGTGAATCAAGGAAGAGCAGCTATGAAAAATCAATTGTTTCTGGGAAAGGAGTGCAAAATACAGGTTAGGGTTAGTTTCAGGTTTAGGTTTAAGGTTACGTTTAGGGTTAGGAGGTGAAGGGAACTATTTCCACTGTCAATACCTCAGCCAATGTTCTAAACTTTGGAAAACAAAAAGGAAGCAATGTTTCTGAAAAAGGCCTTTAGGCTTGATTACAGTAAAATTTAGCGGGGGAACTCTTTAAAACGTCTTATTCCACCTAGTCCTTTATAACATTGGTCCTCGGTTTCAAAGATGTATGACATCAGTTAGCTGACTATGATCTAGTGCCGACCGAGCGCGTCTGGTGTGCCTACTGTTGTTAAGCAACATCAATGCTACCTACTACCCAGTCCCTTTTCGATCTGCGTGAGAGAATGTTGGGCGAAATGTTCGGTGAAATGTTGGATCGTTTGACCACCGACGTTGGATCACCTTCCAACATCGAGAAAAATGTTGGGCGAAATATTGGCTCGTTTGACCAGAGCTTAAGATTTTCAATTTCAATGACCAACCAGTAGTATTATTTGAATTCAGATTGGTTTTTTGGAGTTTAATGTGCACAGAAGTTGCACAGAAGTGAATGTTGAAATGAAGTGAATGCACAGAAGAAAGCACAGTTGTTAATGTTGCACAGAAGTGAACAAGCCAAACGGAGGTTTTTTACCATGAAGGACGAAAATACCTAAAAACGTTTTCTCTCGATTTAACGATCTCTCGATATAAGGAAATATTTTCAGGTTCCCTTCAGAGTTCGTAATATCGGGATTCCACTGTAATTTCAGAATCAACATTATTGTAAGTTGTAAGGCCTGCAGCTTTAATTAGAGACACTATTTTATACCTAGTCGAATTCATAATTCGCTCTCTTAAAGCGATTAATATATACTTAAGCATTTAATTTTACAACTTGGGTTTGTCTTTTTCCAATGAAACTCCTGACGTTGTACGTCATGGCAATGTCAGTTGAGTTTCTTTAAAAGGTTGCTCTCTTCAAAACGCACGAAAGTATGTGAGATGTAAACGGTGTGGGAAAAAAGTGTCGATGGTATTACATCACTAAATAAAAAAGTTGTTCTAGAAAAGAAAATGCTACATGCTATTTCCTATTTAGAAAGTATATCGTTAATAACGAAAAACTTAATGACCAAAAGATACAAGCTGTTTCTAGCTATGAATATTACAAAGCTTCCTGTTTTTAAACGGCAACTTGAGTAAGGAAGCTCAACTTGAGTAAAAAATTCTTTCCCCTCAGGATTCTCGAAGCAGTCTCCTACAACTTATGTAAAAATGTTTTTGGAGACTATAAAGGATTTATCATGTAGAAGAAGTCCAGACCCACAAAGAACATGCAAGTTTTAAAGCCAGCGAGGATAAAGATTCAGAGAAAAAAGTTTTGAATGTATTTATAGCTACAAATATTCAGTTCAGAATAGTTAAATGAAAAATGACATAAAACCTGCCTAATTCAATCGATAAAATAAACGTGCTGATGTAGTCTCTTAACAATTGAATAACTCAGTCCGAGGTTTTTAACAAAGGCAAGTACAGTTTGTAAGGTAGAGAGAAAAAACATAAACTGCTAAATTTCAATTAGAATAAGTTTTCAAAGGCTATCATAGACGTCGTCGAAAATTATGAGAATCCAGTGAAAAATCTAGGGAATTTCTTCTAAAGGGAGGGATCCAGTATATTAATATTGAATGCTATGAATATTGAAAGTTTCAAAATTGTAAAGAAATTGAGATTGATACAATTGTGTGATCAAAAACGAAGAGTTTACATTGTTTAAAAGCTAAGATTTGAGTCGTAGCCATAAAATAAACGGCAGAGAACCTAGGCCTGAACCTTGCGGAATGCCAACCAAAATCACATGATGGCGATTTGGTAAGATAAACATTTGGATTAAGAGATAAGATTTAGATGCAGTTCGTAAACATTTGTGCAAGGCTGCGGTTCTTGGCTTTGTCAAGAAAAGATAGCAATGATAAAACAAAAAGTACAGTTGATCCCCTGAAACAATAAGGATTCTTGTGAAATTTTAAACAAGAAGATAGCAAAGTCTGAAATCTGTCTAGCACATTATGGCTACAGACAAAACTGCAGATGAAAGTAGATTGACTCTAATCAGAACCGTTTTTAATCTCATTTCAGTTCTTAGCAGAAGCAAATCGACATGAACTTGACAAGACGGAGTAAATTGTAAAATAAAACAAAAATAGGAACAACAAACAAAACACCTGTCTTGTTGTTTAAAGTAAATTGATATACAAGTGCTTTTCTCCTTGAAGACAATCGTTCAAATGGCTACTAACAATATAACCTGTTTTGTGATGTACTCTCTATTCTTTCTTGTATTTTTCGTAGCGACTGTTTACGTTAGCTGCATTCATTTCAAACGGAGTAGGGTGCCACGAGCAGCATGATTCCCCACTTTTACAGGTGCAATATTAGGACATTTCAAAAAAGGAGCAAGCAAAACATTGACAAAGATACAGAAGAGCATAAGATTGTCAAAGTTATGCTCTCTATTCAGAGAAGTTTTGTTGTGAAGAAAACAATGACAAGAAACTATGTTGCTAGGAGATATGAAATGCCTTAGAAATCCCTTTTGGTTGCTACTTGAATCATTACCTCTAAAAAGATCTCAAAATAGCAATATCTTTATAACTGCTAGTTTAAATGATATTTATTATTTTCAAGATGAAATATCGCCTAGATACCCGAGCCTCATAAATGCGGGGATAAAGTATTGTAGACGGCTGCGGTGTTGAAGGCTCTGGCACCTACAGGCACTGCGGAGCGTTGAGAAAAGTGGGGGTCTAAAGAAAGTGGGGGGGCTGAAATCGTGTAAAAAGAGGCTTTTATGGTAGTTTGATACTTAATATTTGGCATTTTTGCAAAAAGTGGGGGGCTAAAGCCCCCAGTCCCCAATGCTCCACGGTGCCTGACCCAGGGTAGGTGAAATGAGGAACTGCTCGGATTCTAGGTGTTTGGCTTTTGGGCAGAGGGAATGACGTTTTCATAGGCTGCCCCTGAAACGCTAACAATCTTTTGCATATGTTAAGTACATGATTTTTGAATCTCCACCAGTTTAGCTAACAAACAGCATGAGCGAAAAATTGTCGTCTGGAGAAGCAAGTTTTGACCTTTGTAGTTCTTTTAGCGAATAAGCAAACGAAAATAGCCATCGCTAATAAAACGAGTGTAATAATAACAATACTCCAAAACAAAGTATGTGAAGAATAACAATAATTAATCCTAAAGAAATAATAAAAATATTTTTATGAGAGCACACAGTTGCGTCGTTCTTAACGAAGAGAAACCACAGAAAAGATGAATGGGAAGCAAGAAACACTTGGTCATGTTGTTCACATCAAATGCTGGGAAATGCGGCAGGAAAGCAGATGGGCTGGTTTCCTAAATTAAGATACCAAAATGTTTGAGGGATAACATGCTGCATGCTTTTAATGTTTCTCATTAGGGTTTAGAAGGTCAGTCAGATCTGTTCGTGGCAACATGAGTAAAGCATATATAGAGAATAATGACAATGACATATTCTTAGAACTTTTGAAATTTGAGTATCTTATCTGAAAGAACATCAAAACTACCTCTATAGTTGAAAAATCATTCATATTTCTGGCACCGATTGGTTGAACTCTGGCCAGTGAAAGACACGAAATTTTTACAAAGTATTGCTGCCATTTCAATTTTTTGAACAATACTAGATTGAAGGGATTTGAAAGGGAAAACAAGTGCCTCTATGCCCATTTTGCAATGTAAACACGCTTCAAATCCATGAATTCTTAAAAGAGGATCTTCGTGACGTCATCACTGAGCCACATTAGGGAATCTGGCAATACCAGAATGATGGTTGTACAAGCAACCCAGGATAAACAAATGCATCTTCAAAAACTGGTTTCCTTACAATAAGTGCAGTTTTTTTGTTCGCAACCTGTAAACCAAGTATTCAATCTTCCATTGTCTAACTTCAGGGCTACAGATACCAGCTTACTTGGTTAGGCCAACACCACGGAAAAAATTGCTGCGAAATGCGGGGTGCACTGAAAAAAGGCGTTATCAGCATAAATACTAATGCTTAAAGCCCCCAGATAGGGGTTCTGATGAATAAAAACTGTGTATTATATTTTTGCAATTATACAAGAAGGGAGCATGAAACCCTCACTCGGCAGCCGTTGCAGCGTCTTTGGAGGCCCTGTCTCAAGACTGTTCGTGATTTTATCGAAAAATTGACGCTGGTTTTTTCTTAATTTGTCTATTAATTATTAGGATGTAAGCAGTGCAATTGCTAGCCAGTGCGCTTGAGAGATCCTTTAAAACCCTAGATGGCTACCCTGGGTACCAGAGCCTGTTAAATCTGGGGGTAAAGTATTGTTGCTCAAAAAAATTTTCCGTGACTAGTTTTTAATTTTATTTCTGAGACTAAATAATGGAGACTCTTTTACCCAGGGTGAATGACAAAAAATCCTCATTTTTGACATCAACACTGTTCAAAATCACCTCTTACCCAGCCTGTTCTCACTTTGTTTTTAACTTATGGCCAATTTTGAGGCTTGGTTTCTTTTAAAATGGTTCATATAAAAAAGTTTAATTTTAAGGAAACTCGAGCTAAATGGGATTGAGTCAGCTCAAACTGCAATGAATGTATTGTTAGAGCCTCTCAATGGAAAAGTTGACATGAACGGTCAATCGAACCAGTTTCATTCTTGTAATAACGAGATCAACAATGCAGACTGGTTTTGTTTGTTTCTTGTAATGAATAAACAACCCCTAGCGACGACTGCAGCACTTGAATGGAGAACAGAGTAGTGCTATAGGCTATCTTTATGTTGGGAAAATACTGTGCGTAAGATTTAGTCAATTTTGATGCTGATAACGAAAGAAAACACTTCAGTTTCCCAAAGAGTAATCCTAAGGCCGCGGCGAGCATCATGACAAGAAGACGAAGCTCCCTTGACAGCGGGGCACAGTGGGGAGGGTGATTTGTATTGTGATCAGGGGATTTCCCAGTTGGACCAAACGACTTGAGCACATATTGTTCTAAATCCCGCTCTCTCGTTATGATTGACAATCCCACTGATATCCTCGGCCTCTGGGAAATTCACATAGTGCTAATCTCGTGCAGACAAAAAGCGAGCTAACAGAACTTTAACGCAATTGCGTAAATTCTTCTTTGTTGGATTTCATTCCTTTGTAAAGGCAGCTAACTTATTTACAAAGAAGAAAGTAGGAAGCGATGGAAACCAGGACAATAACGCATTTCTGTGGTTGCATTAACAATTCGCTGGATAATGATTATTACCGGCAACTCATTGACTGTTTAACAACACTTTTCGTCTACAAAAGCTGTAGAGAACTTTTCTCAGAGTCAGTTTAAAAACACTATTGTTGGATGATTTTTGCAGATCGATGATTTGAGCGTTTAAATCCCCTTAAATGGCTGAGCAGTACAAAAGAAGCAAACATAATTTGAATCTTGATGAATGAAATGTTGATTAACATCTTCCTTTTTGACAATTACATTTATTCTAAGACAAACATTAGGTCTTATTTACGAAAATTCAAAATATTCCCATTGATGTCTCCAGTAAATTTTCAAATTACTGTATTCAGCAATTTCCAGTCATTTTATTTAAGAAGGATTCAACAATGAGAATACCTTGAAAATTTCGCTGAATTTTCAATTTAATGGAATTCCCATGATGGGTTTCCCTGTACAGACAATATCCTAATTAATATTTACATAAATTGTACAGTTTTGTTAACATTCTCATAGCAGTGTGTTGTATACATTTCAAACTACTTTACTAAAAAACTAGAAAGATTAAATTAAAAAATAAATTCATATCTGCATAGTTGTTTTCTGAAACTGTTAGAAGGAATTAAGTCGAAATAGCTATGTTTCTCAAAAGAAGTCAATACATAGACTGTTACATTATCTAAGGTGTTCGTGAAGGCAAGAAAAGATTTTTGTAGTCATTTTGTACCATTCACGGTATATCTGATATTTCCACGGTTTCCAAGAGATAGACAGACAAGTAACGGCAAATACACAATCAACAGAATGCAATTTGTTTCAACGGAGCACATCTTTTACATTCTTATTACAGCCGGTAACCATCTGTATATTGTAGAGGTAAACCGCAAGCATCTCATCAATAATGCATCCGTGATTCATCATTCAACTCCACGGTAACGCAAAACCATGCTTTGTCATGGATTCTCGAGAGCGAATATCAAAGATCATTTGCCATCATCCGGTATGATGATACGTCACTCTTGCGAAATACAAGGACTATCGAAATTTCAACAATGCTACGTCAGTTCATTCAGCTATTTCGTAACCACGTGATATATGACGGACATTGTTGGCTTCCAATTGCTAATAATTGTGTATACAAGTGCATCTAAATTTCTATTTTGGGAAGTCACTGGTGACGTTTCATGTGTAAAGCTAGGTGATCAGATCTCGAAAAGCAACGGTCACATTGTAAACATTTAAATGGTTTAGCACCAGTATGTTTTCTATAATGTCTAGTAAGTTCATCAGATCTTGCAAACCTCCAAGCACAACCCTCCCAACTGCAACGATAAGGTTTTTCTCCAGTGTGTGTCCTTTGGTGAGCTTTCAAATGAGAGCTCTTTGTATAAACCTTTTTGCATCCAGAAAAGAAACATTTATGAACTCTTTTCTTAGAGTCAATGTTGTTGGATTTTTTCCCATCAACTGTGTTCTTTCCACGTTTACTATTCAATTTTAATGTCCTGGTGATAGAACCAACTCCACTTCCTCCACTCGACACCGACTCCGGCGAACTAGGGGGCGTTAACAAAACCTGTTGAGATACGTCTTGCGGAGATATGGAGTCAGTGTTAACACATCCAGCATTATGATTCGAACTGGTGAAAATTGTTATTGGAGTCGATGATTTCAAAACTGCAAAGTCTGGGCTATCTCGAAATTTAGGTTCAGTAGGAGTTTCAGGAAGAACGACCGTAATCTGTGATGTTTGACTATTAGACGAGTGATCCGACTTCAAGTCGTTGGTGATTCCCAGAATAGGACTATCGAGTTCTTCAGTAAAGAAAAATTCATTCCAAGGACACGGTACTACACCATCGATATCCTTGCAGTTTAGGCTGATAGGTTCCCGACATAAGTATTTGTTTAATTCCATCCTTGTCTGGAATGAAGATACATCATTTCATCAAGAAAAGTCCAATATAACGCAACAAGTTTACACTACAGGAAATGAGCTAGGCCGTTGAAGGTTCGAGTTGAAATGAGCATGCAGAACATTTGAATTCAAATAGGAAACTTCGTAAAAGAAGTCCAGAACTATCTTTAATAACTTATAATCGACCATCTTAGCTTTGGGGATGAAATAACTATATTTAAGAGCGAATTTAGCAATTTTATAAAATATTTAGAAAACAAGGAAGCGCGTCGTCAAGTTTATCTAGGCCACAAAGAACAAGGATGCAACTTAGGTTGCCAACGCGGAAAGCACTTAAGAAAAAACAATCGTATTATGAATAAGGGAGATTGCTGCTAACCTGTTTTGCAAAGTAAATTTCAAAGAATCGAGTGTTGAAGAAATGGAAACACAAACCTGTTGCCAATCTTCCTCCACCGACGAAGAAGGACAGAAAAAACCAGTATCGTGGATATATTGTAGCTCTTGAAAAATGCTCCCCGACGGTAGCGTAGAATTCATGATTAGAAATAAGAATAGTGAAAATGTTTAAATACGAGAGTATTGAAGCCTTGCAGCTCTTCCTATGGTGGTACTGTAGACACTGCGAAGACAGTAGGCAGCAAGTGATTGAAATTAATCATAGTGTTTTCAGTTTGTATAAGACAATGGAATCTACCAATCAGAGGAAATCCATAGAGATGAAAGCCAATGGAACGCAGACAATGACAACGAGGATGCCACAAAAAGGGGATACCAATGAAAACCAATCAAAACAAACATTTGTGAACTGTCTCATCATGATTGGCTGCTTCAATATTTAAAACGCATCCTGCCATATATGGAGTAGACAGAAATAGCTCCTATATAAACGCGATGACTCACCATGTTTTGGGAGATTTGCAGGTGAGATCGAAGGATAAGCACGGAAGTTGCTCGATGGCAGAAAGCTCTTATTAGTTTCGACGATAAAATTGTAAATTCGACTTATAATTTCGCGTAAGTTATCAGTGAAAAGAACTTGAATGTTTCCTGGTTCTTTGAATGAATTTGAATCGCAAATACATAAAAAACTCAAGAACTACCCTGCTGCTGCAAGGAAAATAAAGAACTTTAATTATTTCTTTTTTTAACTTGCTTCTGACTAATATATATTTCAACAATTTCATTTCTATAAGGCTTTTTTGCTCAAATAAAACAAGGTCAAAAACATATGAATAAAGTACACATTTAATAAGAATAAATTTTTCAATTTGACTATGCAGGGTGAACTATGAGTTTACTGAGCAAAGCAGACGAGCATGACTCATGCAAAAATTTTGAGACTAACACTCATCATCAACCTTTATGCCACTATGTTTCGTTTCCTAAAATGTTTTGTTACGAACAAATACTACCAAAGAATTGAAGTTTCTCCTGAAGAATAATTTGAGAATAATTTTAGGATAAGAATCACAAATTTTAAAAATATCGAGGCTGAGCAAAGATTAAGGTAGTGCTAAAAAGTGTGTATAAGAAGAAATGTGTAAAGTCTGAAATTAATTAATATCAGTTGACAATTAGATAAAATAATTCAAATGTCAATTAACAAAAGATTTGGCATTGTTCAAATTTTTCAATGGATGCCCCGCAGTATGGTATTTTGGCAACGTTTTTTAAAAAACAAAATTTGAAAAAAGTCAGCCCTATACAGTATATTTGGATAAAATTTTGGTCAAAACGCAGCAAAATTGAAGCTTTGAAAAAAGAATGGGTTCTATGGCAGGGTTTTCCAATTCTGTCAAATTTTGATCTTTTTCGCAAGTGCTAAACATTCCCGTGGAATCTTGCAGGCTTTGTTGGTATAACTCAGCCTTGGTTCCTTTTGTCTCCATGGTTTGCTAAAGAATCCTTGATGTTGGCTTGATGTTAGGTGTGTCGAGGCAAAGACAAAGGTTGCTGAGACCGGTTGACCTACTTTGTCATAGCTCGTTTATTCGCTTTGAAATGGCAAGAACTTTTAAGTCAAATGGGCCGCATCAAATTTACAATTTGAGGTAAACATTTGATGTAGCCCGCAAACAGAGGTGAATAGTTGGAGGGACACTGTGGATCTGAGCCCCCTTTTAAATGCTAAAGTAGCTCTTTTCTACTTTTTGCCATGGATTTTTAAAAAATTTCTCGAGTGTCCCTTGTACTTTACAAAGCAACAAATATTTTTCACAAAACGATATTTTCACTTCGTCCATTAAAGCGGAATTCGGTTACCGGGTACATCAGGGGCGGCACAGAACGGGCCAAAACGTAAAACGGTCCGTGTCACCATGATGTCACAGACCCAACCGAATGGAGATAATAAATCCTTGCATTAGCCCCCTGAAGCTTATTAATTTGGACGTTTCTAGATGGGGGCTAACTTCAAGGGAAGGGACTTAAACGAGGGTAGGAGTTTATAAAGATGGGGGCTGATTGGATGGGGATAATCAGAGACCGCTTTTTGCATGTAAATATCAAATAGTTTAGACAATAAATGAATAGGGGGTAAATGGCACCTAACCCCTTGATGCTGTTCCGGGTTTATGAAAAGAGATTTTGCACATTTAAGGGAGAGGGGGATTGATTACCTGATGTTTACATTAGAAAGTTCAAACAAAATGCTTCGGTATCCGTCCGGATCAACTTGGTAATTTCTGCACTGTATCCTTTAACACGAAAGACCTATTCAGAAAAAATAAACAACTTTACTTATAGAATGCTGGTTACATGCTTTCGAAAACCGGTTGGGAACACATATCCCGAGGTCCTACGTACCTGTTAATCAATGAAAATGGAAACATAAAATGTAAAGCTCTGTTTAATGCTCAGGACCTGTCTTTGTTTGTTAGACAATATTAGCTCAAAGAATAAACGTTTGACTGGAAAAAAATTGATAGATAAATCAAGACAAAAGGATTTGTCTAGGTCCGTGAAAAAGTTTTTGGTACCTAGAAAAAGTCGCCTGACTCATATGAATCATAGAGCAACAGGACAAAAATGTCAGCTGACCCAGAAGGAAATCCAAGGACGGGCCAAGTACTGTAAACATTGCAGCTTCAATCGCTGCAGCGTGTTGCGTAGTAGTGCTAAAATGCTATATACAGATATCTTATGCTATATACATCCTGCTTAGATAATTTTAGCATGATCTGCCCTTACATCAAATCTTTAAGTCCCAACTAACAGAAATCATATGAAGATTCGCAGGAGTACTTCACGAGCAGCATCCTTGTAAAAGCAAGATCGAAATACCAAAAGTTTTCGTGTCCTTTTGGGATAATTCATATGGGGAGGGAAAGGGGCGATTCAGGAATTTATTGATAGGGGGAGAATACAAATTTAAAAGAAAGTTTGGATTATTCGTGCCCTTCGATTTTTCTGCAGAATGCTACAAAAAGTAAACACAAATTATCGTTTGTTTACGTTCATGTCAAATTTCCTCTCTCACAAAAGTAATTTTGCATCCAAAGAAAATCTAGTCATGCAACATGTAGAATGTGTTCCTAAAAGCACTGATGGCCTTCCATTTTCAATGAGGTTTAACAGTAGGTATATAGAGGAGAATACAGTTCGGTTTCTAGCCACGTATCAATTGCTTATAGGTAATGGGACAAAGAGAGTGGGGGTGACATGGCTAGGGGAGTTCACTCTTATAATTGCTAAGCTTAGTTATGGAAAAAAGTGCTAAACACATGGAAGGTATTGCTATAAAAACTCCAAAGACTATGACTGGCTATCTTGAAATACCTAATCTCAATGTACAAGGAAGGCGGCTGAGTGATAACACCTGAAAAGGATAAGGTCAGTGGGAGGAAAGGAAGATTCAAAGGTTGTGGTATCCAAAAGGTCTAATTGGAGCAGCATTTCGTAACTTGGTGGCAAGGCCATCTGCTATGGAGTTCTCTCCGCATCGGAACTGGAACACACTGGTACAATATAATATAGTCAAAAATTTGCATGAAATTAATTCTAACAGACGTCTAACAAATTTTGAGAATTCTACTTGACACAATAATATAAGTGACAGACGGATGCACATTAGACAAAAAATTTCAACACAGAATCACATGTAACCGTACAAAATGGTAAGCTAGGTGCAAGTTTTGAATCAGTTCATGACTGAAAGCATGTTCCAGAACCACTCACATTCGCTCTCATTCTCTTTTTGTTGTCTTCCCGGCGTTCCATTCTCGCAGCTCTCCCGCTCTCGTGTTATCGTTGTTGTTGTTGTTGCTGTTGCTGTCAAAACGTCGAATACGTCGGTCTTGTCCAGTGAAAGCCTGCAGATAGAAGTGGAACCAATTACAAGTGAATTCAAAATATGTGAACGATGAACCTCAAGACAAACACGATTTAAGTCTTTAAACGTAAATGGAATCTAGCTTGAGCTAGCTTGAAGAATACTTCGAGATCCGTTTGTTATAGAAAATTCAGTACAAAGTAGAGTAAACAAACAGCTTCGACTGTGAAGAAATCTTTATTAACCAAAACAAGAAAAGAAATATATTTGGCGCTTAGCTAGAGGTAGGGTTCGAAATTTGGGGATAGAGCAAGGATGCAAAGAAGTTGCAATGAACAAAGCTACGTCCACATTTAGAAAAATGCAAATAATAGACTTACAATAGTAGAGAAGGAATGGGTACAAAAAAGCAACGTTAGAACCCATGAAAATAATATCTTTCTGCTGTGTGGTGTGTCTCTAGTTTTATGACCCTTTGAAAGCTAAAGGCTCGTTATTTTCAAAATATGCCCAAATCTGTCATCTGAGAATGTTTTTAGAAACTGGATTATAAAGATTATGGTAGCACAAATGTAATGAACTACCAAAAATAAAAGGGTACGATGCCATCACATAGCCTGGCAGATGTCTTGACTTACTTTATTTGCTAATGGCTTTCACAGAGTTACGATCAATTATGTCAGAGGCTTAACAAAACAACGACATTAATCTTGTTTCATATTTCTAAGAGATGGCATTAATATTAAATGAAGTTCTTTTGAAGTCGAATCATGACTCGAACGCTTCGTGCCATTATTACCATCCCTTTTATGCAAATGCCTCGCTTTCCAGTAGCTTCTATCATTACAATGGTTCCATTCAGATTGTCGAGTCTTGTTAAATATTAAGGTTATTACAACAATAAAACATTTTTATCCAACGGCTGAAGATTGAAAAGCTGTACAGAGACAAAACAGCCTGGTCGCCTGAACACCTAAATTAAAGTACAATAATATTTCCAAGACACGATTTATTCATTCTGTTGTAATTTAACGTAACGGGCACAGCGATTTATTGGCAGCCTGTGGTTTTGATGGGAAATTCTCGAGACTAAATTTAAGTACAGAAACAGTGAAAATCCACCTGCTGAGACTAAGATTTGGTTTTTTAGAGGATTACAATGATGCTAAAAACACTGACGTCGAAAAAACAGATGACCAAAATTGTACGCTTTTAAAGCCTCAGCCAGCACGGAGAGTTAAACGCCTTTCTTTAAGATTGCAGCAATGAAATATCAAGACGAAAATTTGAATGTTTGAATTATAAACAAAAGAAAACAAGTAAGGCTAAGTGAATTCTTCGATAAAATCATCAGTCTGATTTTAAATTAAAAATTTCAAAAGAGTTATAGCGGTAAATAAATATTTTAAATTGAAGGATATCGTTAGGCCAGTCTCTTTAAATCCATTTAATGGTGGAGACTGTGTTGGTGGAGATTTGTTATTTACATAAAAACCTGCTGAAATATGACGTATTCCATACCAGCTCCAATTCGCGCGTCTGAAAACATTTATCTCATTCTGGCGACTTACTAGCATGCGCCTCAGAGACAACTTTGAATAAGGGCAGACGGAGACGTTGGTCAGATTTTGACCCTATTCAGATTCTGAACAAGAGTTTGTCCCTATAATATTGTAGCAAATACGGTGGTGTACTAACTGGAAACAGGGTGACTGGTTTGTTTGTTTATAACTCAAAAATTGTAAATGAATGAGCGTACAATAAGAATGCATCCGTACCTGGTGAGAATGTAATGTTTACCTTTGTTTGGGTATTAGGATAAAGAAGCACACAAAATCACAAAGGAAAATGAATCTAAACAAAGAGAATAAAGGTATCACATGGCGAGACAAAGTTACCACAAAAACAACAGCGGTCGAAAAGGATTTGGAGATACAGCATTGTACTATGTTGTTTTCTTTGTACTTTTTAACAAACATTTTCATGCATGCATAGGTTTGAAAATCAATGTTGACTGGAGGCACCAAGATGCATCGAGAAAAAGTTAAAAGTTACGTCGTCCACATAAAACGGAAAGGAAAAACTACTGTATGTTGAGATGAGTAAGCTGTTGTCAGTGAAGATCTAGTAAAGCAGCTGCTGAGATATTTCTGGCAAGAACACAGGGCACAAGTTAATGCCCTTTAAAACAAATATGTAACAGAACTTTACAACAGGCACAAACATCTATAGAAGAGAAGGAGATTCATATAAACGAGGGAGATCTAATTATCCAGCGTCTCTCTGTTATACAAAAATACCCCAATTCTACATAAACAAGGTTCCTCTCTCTTTACAAATGACATCAACAATATCCCATAACAACCTTTGGAAGGGAGTTATTTAATATGATTGAGTAAATACTGACAACGTCATCGGCCAATATAAAGTTGATAAACGCATTTGATAAAATGAATACAGAGATAATGGACCGCAGGCGACCCCACGTCACCTCTATAGAACACGCGAAGCAAAAATCAGAATTAGGAAAAACCTCAAGCTTTAAATCACAATGTTGGATTCTATTAGTTATAAGATTCATACGATGAGGGTGAAAAGAATTGATTCGCTTGAAGTTCAGGTGAAGAAAGACCTTTGATTAGACAAAAGGTTGCTTGTGGATAACAAACCCTACATAGGAGTCAGAATGTCTTTGATTTAGGATTGGTGTAAATCTGAACAATTTCATCTCTTACAAATGTTTCATTTACACGACAGTATAGAACCGTTTTTTCAGTAAGGTATGATGAGGATAACTGTTGGGGTGCGGTTGAGGTGTGGTGATTCAAGAGAATAAACCACTCATTCTTATTCAGAGAGAAAATTGAGATTGAAGAAGATAATTTCCAAAGTATCCAAAATAATCACAACTAAGCAGGGTGTTTATGGAATTCTGGAACAGGATTACCTTGAACCTTGATGATGAGTTGCTCAAAATCAAAAATTAGGCATCACAATGTAAACGAGAAAATTGAAACATACAAACAGGGGTAATGTTACACTATCGTAGGCATTTATGAATATTTATATCAATAAAAGATGAAATACAATAGCGTTGATGTTCAATGTCTCGGAAGTGCCTTAGACAATAATTTTCAAGATTTTGAGGGTGTAAACAAAACTCGTCTAGTGGCAAGACGCAGTCTTGTTTATCATGCAGAGCTACAAGAGAAACTCTGATCCTATTCGGCTTCAGTTCTTATTAAAATGAGATGCGAGTCTCAACTTAACAATGCGGTTCTCAATGATCTCGTTAAACTGAATTAATTTGAAACAAGATTGAAAGTATAAATTGGTTTGAAATGGCGATACGTTAAGTCTCCCACAACCAACTATGGGTCATTTCATTCAAGAATAACAGTAAGCAGTCAAGCAAGTAAACTGAATAAATTAGCGATGGGGTAGATGGAGGGGCACAAGGGTTGCGGGGACAGATAACCAGATAACAATGAACTGTCAAGCATTGAAGGAAGAACATTAAGATGAATTAACATACACAAACTGAAGAGAGTTGGGAAATAACACAAAACAGGGGGATCCTGACGGAGAAATAGCTGGTTGCAAAAATCACGAAAAAAAGGTGACACAAGGGAGGCAGTCTTCGGAAGTAAGGCGACTGGAGACAAGTGGATCGCTTTCAAGAAGAGATTTCCTCATTTTTAATATATTTTGTGGCTCTTCGACTTATCAATCCATTATTTGCAGGATTAGAGCAAATTTCTAACATTCGAAAAAAACTTCGTGACATAAAAGGCGAATTTATAAGAGCTGGGCAGTGGTAATTAGAATGACTCAACGAAATCCTTTGTAATGCCTAGATATCTATAATAAACGTGCGATATTGTTAAGTGTTGTTAATTATTCAAAAAGCATGCATAGTAAATTAATTAATGGCCGCATCTACAAATGGATAGAGTTCCGGAGGAGAACAGTCAATTAGAGAGTTTCTTGAAAGGCTTGGTCGTGAGATAAGGGAAATTAAGGAATTTTCACAGATTTATGATGGACGATCTTTAATTATCAACAATGTTTTTAATGTCGAGATCGCCGCCCCAGAGAAAGACAGGAAGACCTACTTATGTGTTCTATTGCAACAAGATAAACCTCTCTAACTATTCTAAGTAGGTCAGGCTGCTTTATTCAACATTTTGATTTTTTGCAAAAAACTGTGGGTTTTTGCTGGACTAGGAAACATTAAATGTGTTGCTTTTGGATTTTAGCAAAGTAACAACGCTCATTGTTTGTGTTGGCATTATGCAAAATCATGAGCAGTAATTGAGTCAGAGGCTAACCAATTGTAACGTCCTACTTAGGATAAGAAGGGGGCGAGTGGGACGAACGTACAATGTCGATTTTGCAAAGAGGGATTCTATCAAGTAATTCAGGAGAGCATGCGTGTTGTCATAGAATGTTATCAATGAGAATGCGTGTTGCAATAGATTGGAGATGGCTGTACACTCAAAGAGACAAAGATTGCATGCGAGATTGCAAGATTGTAACGAGGCAGAGTGGACTTGCTTTGAAAATATTTGGAACGATTGGCTGCTTGAGTCCAACTGAAATGTGTAAAGTAATTTTTATTCATAGCTTTTAAAGATTAGGAGGAAAAGAGAAAGAAAACAGGTTTGAACTGGGTGTCTTAGCAGGCACGGGTTGATTATGATGATAGGAGTTTCATTGTAAGGAGCAGAGATAAGAAGGAAAGCATGTCAAATGCATTGTCGAGAAACGAACTAACAGGGTGAGATAACAAAAGCCTTGTGTCACAAAAATAGGTCAACATCCAATTTCGTAGTCTTATCTCCTTGAAAGATTTCGCCATGAAACTCTAAAACAATTCAGAAGCAGACAAAGGAAAGAAAACTCCAGTCTGGCTCATGACAAAAGGAAAATAATATCACGAGATCAGAAACAATCAATGATCGTTCGATTGATCTGATCGATGAATAATCACAAGGGCATAAGGGATGATAGCATAAGAACTTAATGACTAGGCCTAATCATAGTGCATGGTGAGATAAATCAGCGGCAAGTGTGACTGGTCAAATTTAGGCTTTACTCCAGCTCTTTGAAAGCTGTAAGGAAACCTGTCAAGCTCTTCGTTACTCTACACATGCAGAGATAACCAGATTTCTTAATAGCGTGCATTTTTAAGAAAGAGACAGAGTTTGGCATGAAGACAGATAAAACAGGGCTGTTTTTATTGTTCGATGTCTCTCTAATAGTAAGCACTTCAAGTTGCGATAAGCATACGCATTCAAATGCTAATATGTGGCTTCATAATCCATTTTAAATTAAAATTCTTGATAAAAACTTTAATTAAGTACACATATCACAAAGCAGGCAGGTTTAAGGCCATAACTGAATGGGATTCGGTTAGTTGAAGAGGTGCATTGGGAAAATCGGCAAACACATTGCTACTAGTAAAAGCCTGATAATACGCGTAATGATGGTTGACCACCGTTACACTTAAACGCAGCGACAAAGTGTTAAGACACAGTAACACGTCCTGGGGCTTGAGAAACTATGAAAATCGTGGGTGAGGAGGACACGATTCAGCCAAAATTTGTTTGGACATTCTATTTAATACCATGCGCATAAAAGCACGTTGAAAGAAAAAAAAGCGAATCATAAACCACTACTAAGCCTCTTTGTTAGCATGATTCTGAAATCAATATTCTTCTTGCATACAGGCTGCATACAGGTAAACTTGAAAATGACTCACCTGTTTATTTCTTTAGGTTTCTCAGAGTCCTTGATGCCCATACTGCTAAGGTTTTTGTCTTTTGCACTTTCGACCTTCTGGCTTCCTGCATCAGATCTTGGTACACTTGGTTATCGATGATTGGTACCATTGCTGAGCCAAAAACAGAACACAAGTCTCCAATCAGCCCACAGCAAGCACCAATTAGACTGTCCGTTCTATCGGGGTCTTGCGCTATTATTTCGATAAATTTCATTACATTGCCAACATGGGGCTCAACAATCTTCACTTCAGCTAGAAAGAAGAGAATTGACAGAATTAACCACTAAAACTGTGTTGCTTGGAAGATTCCATAAACCAAAAAAGATAGTTTTCTCAAAACATTTCTATTAATCGAATAGCTTTATGGTTATGATGCAAAAGAAGTTTAAAAGGGTAAGTTTTCATAAAAAATAGTTTTTTCGTGTTTTCCTAGTCAAAAGCCGCACGAAAAAAGCTAACTGTAAAGGTGGACTGCTTTCCTACAGCACTTTACATACCAGGGCAAAGATAATGCAAGATTTTGTTTTCTGGAACTAAGATTGAAATTATCTCGATTTTATTAGACAGGTCAATTCCAGTATTCCTGGCTTCACTAATAAACCTTGCAGGATTTCCAAACACAAACATCCACATTAACAGGTAAATAAAGTCAGAATGCATTGCTAAGAAATAGCTGCTCCGTGTGCCTCTATGGTAATGCACTAACTGCAGAAAAACTAGTGGTGATATTATGAAAACAACGATTTTAAGCAGCGGAATTCTAACGAAAATTATTTACACATAATGTCTACGCACATGACCTTATCTCCTTGTTCTAATTTAAGTCATAATTGGTTGAGAGCTGATTGCTTGTTTTTTGTTAGTCCCGAAGACTTAGGCAATATTTTCGGCCCGATTTGTTATTGCCTCACAAACTCCAACCAACCCCTGCTTGAGAGTCCTTGGACAATTAATATCTTTGCAAAGTTTTCATATTTCCGTAAAAGTTTGGTTATAATAAATAAGTGTTTAAATCTACCTAATTTCTAAGGGGGATTGAAACGAAACAATTAATTGCTTTCAAGAATGTCGAAATATTTAGAAAAATTTCTCAGTTCGTTAGGACATTACGAATTTCAATGCAAAACTACAAAAGCAAGAGTCAAGGATTATTTTTCATAACTTGCGTCAAAATCGTCAGATTTGCTATACTCTTACCCTTCATAGAGCTTTTGCTACAGAAAAAGTAAATTCTACAGTATCAAAGTATCTTGTTCTGATTCACACGACTTGCACCCTTCAGCCATTCTCGCCTGAACTATGCTGTTCCTTGAAAGCTTATTTACAATATTTTTCCAAAACATACCATATATCTCAAATAAAAGTGTTAGGTAATTGGTTGCAATAGGAAAGATCCTTCTTGCCTTTAGTCATATGTGCATTAAATCATGGAGGTCATAAATGAATGTCAAAATAATCATAATTGTAATCTAGATGTGTATATCTAAAAGACATGACAAGGATAAATGGCCACTTCTGCACTCCAAAAGTTACTACGCCTTTAATCAACAAGCTACAATGTCTTTAATGTGCACGCGTCTGTGGCTAGCGACTGCAGTGTTCAGCATTCAAGGGGAGAAACCCCCCTCCCTCCCCCCGGCTACCCTGTTCCTCATATACACGGATCGTCCATGGAAACCAGCCGTCTGTTTGTATGCGTTCTCTCGAGCCAATCACATACACACTTCACCTTTTGTAAACTAAATTCTACATTTGAAAACTAACATTCAAAAAAGTAAGACTTACGACTGATATTTTTTTCATCTTCTCCTTTTAGACCTTGAACAATACTTGTAAAAGCTTCTAAACAAGATTCTCGAAGTTCATTAACAAAATCTATCATATCGTAGTCAGTCTGAAAATTAAAAAACATGTTTACAAAACATGAACAAATTAAATGTATTTAAAAATCAAATGTAGTTAACTTTATGTGTGGGAATCGTCATTCTTCAACTGATAAATAATTGCGGAAACAGATTTACTTTATAAATACATGCATTCAAAATTTTAGAATTTTCTATTTTGAAATACGCCCAGGCCCTATTTCATGTTTCCCATACAAGATATGAGAAAATATTGAAGTAAACGCCTTCTTTATCAACCATTTCTATGCAACAGCTTATTTCTATCACGTCCTAATTACCACAGGCTCAATCACAGCCACCCAATCAGACCTGTTCCTATCTAACCTGTCTGGAAAGATTGTATGGCAATTGACTAACTGATGTTCGCAGAAATTCAAAAACCCATTCACAAGAAAACCCACATTAACAAACCGCTGAAAAAAGCATGGATAACTTTAACTTCATTCATGGAAAATTCAATAAACTACTAGAGATAAACATTCTACAAGTTGTTAAGTGCAAACAGTCCCTAGATAGGATTGTGAAAGGGTTCAGATATACACTTAAGGTAAAAAAGATACAGTTGTGGTTACCATATCGACGGGAGCAGCAGCCGCTTGAGCTAGGGTGAGAAGAACAGGCTCGGCGTACTTTCGATACTCAGTACCAATGGCCAATGCAACGTCACCGAACGCTGATATAATATGTGGCTTCACTGATCTGTGAACAGTTTGGTCCTGAGCAGAGAAAAACAGAGATACTTAAACACAAAGACAAAATTACTGTCTTTTTTAAATTTAAGGGGTCACAAACAGATGAAATGAATTTTCATCATTGGGGTTCTTAATACGAGTAGTCAAAATGTGGTAATACTGAATGAAAATAAAGAGTAAAAACTTGATAATAGAGCAACCGAGTTAACGGGAAGAAGGGGATATTATTTACGAAAGAAAACTTTTAAAAAACATAAGCAGCAGTGGCGGACACTTGGGGGGGCGAGGGGGGGCAACCGCCCCCAATACTTTAGAGAACAATGGTCTTGTTTTCTAAAACAATGGGAAACGTGACGTCATCTTATTAAAACAATAGGCTTCCCCCCAATATTTGACCAAGTGTCCGCCCCTGAACATAAGGACAATTTTTTTAAAAAAGAGAAATTTCCTTGCCTCTCGAGTGAGCTCCTTTTTAGATAAGTAGCTTTCAAAGACAGCGAGAACAAAACAGAAGTGTTTGAAATCAACTAACCGCTATTCCTTCGCCAAATTTAGTCATTATTTCATCGCAAAGAGGCAGAATTTGTGCTCCCAGAGCTCTACAAAGGTCACCAACTACACCAGTTGCTGCTATGCATACCTAAAACAGAGTCGGGTGTATAATTACTGCAACTGGAAAGTTAAAATGATTGATCGCAGTTACCAAAACTCGTACCTAAAGGTTGATCTTAAACGGGGCTTTATTCATTGGGCAGTAAACACACTAGGTTTTATGACGCCATCAACCAAATAAGATAGTTCTAACATAAGAAAGAGACTGTTTGCTTCATGGATTGAGATTTTGTTTGAATAGATCCTTTTTAAGCAGATAAAAATGTCCAGAAGACATAAAGAGCGTGTTTTGAAATTCCCAGTTGATATAATGAAGGAGCTATATTTGTTATCGAACAAATTAACCACGCGGAAATTTCATCATAAATCAAGTGATACTTTTAGGACATGGTTATTTTTTTTGCGAGAAATGGTTGCTTTAAGAAACTTGCTCGGCTTGTTTGTTTCCACGGAACTATTTCGACAAAATACGATTTGTTTACAGACTATACGAATGTATTTGTCATCAAACGTGATATATCACAATAAGAGCTACACAATAACACGAGTTGATATTGTGAGAAAGCACTATATGGGCTCTGTTTTTAATGAAATCGGCTAGCCGTAATAAAAAGATTCTAGAACGGATAACAGAAGGATCTTGATGAGCTAAAAAGACAGGTATTCAGATAGCTTTATTTAGTGATATCGTAATCTAAAAAGCGAAATAAAATCAAGATGAGGCATGAAAACAACAGGCATCTCACCATTGTGACGTACCTGATATTCTGATCTATTTCCGAGTCCCTCAATCAAAAATGGCTTGAAAGCTTGAATGTATTTTGCAAACCTATCTCCAAGGCCTAAGATGAAAATATGTACGGTAAAAATATACAGCTGATTCTTATAGAACTCGACCTTGTGATACAAAATGCTTGATGAAGGGAAGAATGGAATGGGGTAGTAGCAGATGACAAGAAAGACGGGGGCAAATGGGGTAGCGGTAAGACCGAGGATTTCGACTCCAAACATAATGAACGTAGACAGGGCTAGCCCTCAAGTTACTACAGGTATCGACCCTAAGCTTGAAAAGTGTTTGCTAATATACTGAGTAGAGCCAAAAGAATCTCTTCTGCAAAAACGTTAAGCTAGACCCAATACACTACATTGCAAGGTTTTGCAAGAGCAACGTTCAAGCTTCAATAAACAGGCGATAGAAAACCAATTATCCCTCAATCTAATTGCTGAGCGCAAAAAAAACCCAGTATGCATCAGCGCTGATGCCTCCAGATATGCTTATAATAACCGAAACACGCTTATACATATGCGCAAGGCATTTGCTCTATAGACAAACAACCGGGTCCGAGATTTAATTTAAGTTTGGATCCGGATGTAAAATTGCAGCTTTATCCTACCCGGGTCAATAAGAAATTAGCCATCCTGAAATCTCCTGACAGGGATCCGCAAAACAAGCTAGACTGCCACGATTATCAGCTATTAGAAAAAGTTGCAAAAGTAACCCAAGAGTGAAACCAGACATGCCAACGATAAGTTCTCTTATCTAGCTTTGTTTAGCCACTGACGTCACCAGTTTCGCCATTTAACAGCTAAACTAGAAGCAACGATGGTTTATGCTGTTTGAAGGTTTAGCATGTATTTGAAGCAAATAAACAACAATGTGCTGGTTAACGCAATATCTATGTTTTGGCAAGTACAAGATCATTCCCCCTTGGCCAAGGTTCACTGTTTTCAAAGTTTGTAAATTTGAGCCTTCGTGAAAATCATCCTGAAAGATACCACACTTTTCAGTCATGGGATAACTTGTTACCAACAGGCAAAATATTTCGTTCAAAAAACTTAAGGCAGGCGAATTGAATTTCACAAAAAAACTAGGTTCAAGCCGCAGTTGGAGCTTCTAATGTACGCTCACAGTTTCACTTGTCAAGAGTTTTTCAGCTGATGGATCAGACAAACAGCACACCTGCTGATTAAATATTGTGGGAACCAGGCGACTGAAAGAGGCTTAAAGGTAATATTCAACTTAGAGACAATGTTGAGATGTCCAAGATTACTAGAAGCAAAATACCATTTGGTGGGGTTTAATGAAGTTAACTAATTTGCGGTTAGAAAATTATCTATACAGAATAATTAAGTTTTATTGGTGGTTCTGAACCCTTTTGAGATTGTCTACTGGAATTTCTTTACTGGAACCAAAATTTTACTGTGTTTTAAGCCTACAATACTCCCTTTTCATATTAAAACTGATAAAACCCGTCTGCTTTGGCCTTGAGTTCAAATTACTCCGCTATGAAAACAGATACGTTTGAATGCACTATGAAAACGGACCAACATGTAACAAAGCGTGAAAATGGAAAGAATCATTTTGGAAATGTAAACAACAATAAACCTATATTGCATTGTTTTAGAAGAGCACATCCAACAAATATGTATCAACATAACTGGGAGGATTAGAGAATACTGAATATGAAAAATGAAACAATGAACCCCCCCCCCCCTACCCCCAAGGACAATTTTGGTAGTTCAAGCTTTCTAAATTAATACGTTATTTGTAGCAAACCAAAACTGTTTGAAGGTGAAATGTGTGATACTGAAAACCTTGTAAATTGGCGTCACTGTCTCAAGACTTGCCAGCAGTTGCAAGTCTGATAAAACTGAAAACGAGGCTCTTAAAGTACTAAGACGAGGCTCTTAGGAACTGAAAAGGAGGCTGGAGTTGTGTGGAATATTCCTAAGACGTAGAAACAAGCAAATTGTAAAAAGACAGAATACCTTCAATAAGGGTGCCTAATGCCATGAACGCGTCTTCTTGCACACCTCCTGCTTTTGTAGCGCTCAACATCTGCAATAGGGCTTGCATCACTGCATCTCCAACCTGCGCTGCATCGTCAGGGGTAAATTTTCTAATTCCGCTCTAAAACAGACATGACATCAATAGTCAAATGAAAATTCAATGAAAGTAAAACAGAGCAAATTTTAACAGAAGAGATTCGTTTAACTCTTATTGTTATGGCAGTCAATCTGCTTACTCTTGTCAAAAAACCTATGCTATGAAAAAGGAAACTTAACTTTTGCACTGTTGCCACTTTGCAACAAGAGTGCAGTCCTATGAAAAGAACGTGCGGGGCCCCCGCAAACAAACTCAAGAAACAATAGCAAAACGCTAAAAAGGGCCACTTTCCTGGCGACCCCCTGATTTTCAGCCCCCTAGCTCAACAAACCTGCTTTGTAATAATATTAGATTTGTGAAATCCTAGAGAAAATCGTCACGTTTCCCAAAAGTAATATATACTTTTAAAGAATATATTCAATTTTGAAAGTGTTAATTTGCCAAAATGTCCCAAACTTTATTGTAAATAAATATTTATTTGGTTGAGTCCCTTTTAAGCCATCCTCGGGGTACATTTGAATTTTAAACTTGTCGGATATGATCTAAACCTGTATCATGATGATTAGAAATGTTAAAAAAGATTTTGGTCCAATGCGACTTATCTTACAGATCCCCATAAATACATTGTTTAGGAGCAAATCTCCCTTGACAGACCATTATGCACATTCCTCTAAAGCTGAAACTTTGGCGAGAAAAATTTGCAAATCCCACCTTGAAAACGGCCTGTTATGAACAATCAATGTTTACCAAATACAAATTAAATCTGATTAAAAAACAATGTAACTTTTACAAAAGCCTTACCTGAAGCACAGCACAAAGCAGAGATTTGAAGTCGTTGTGTTGGCTGTGGTCACCCAGGTTTGATCCGGCACTCTGTAACAAACAACAGCAACAATTTTTATAAAAAAAAGACCAAAGAAACTCTACAACGTTTATTAATATCATGCATTTTTACGACATAAGTGAGGTTTTGGGTGCACCTTTCATAATTTTTGAAGGGTAGAGAGTTTTAGCAATATCGGTAGGGAAACGTTAGCTTTATTCGCAAGTGGATTAAAAAAAGTATATATATTTTGCAAACATTATTCAAGTGAAGAGTAAAAGAGCAGGCTGGTATTCTTATAAACAGTCAACAATCTTAAGCTAAGCCTAACACTTATTTTCAAACATTTTCTCTAGTTTCCATACCGCTCTCCTCCCTTGCATAGAATTCCATGTTCCTTATAAACAGAATAATGTCAGACTAAAAGAATTTGCTAGTTTGTTTTGGGGCGTATTTCTGACTTTGAAAATAGAAGAAATACTGCTGTGCTTAAAAAGAAGACAAGTTGTATAAGAAAAATTAATGCTATGTGACGGTATGTCTTGGACCGTCAAATGTAACTAAAAAGGAGACAACCTTGATATTAATGTTTGTGAATGGTGAGAAAACATGAAATGGCATACCTCCATTTGAAGAATCCTTGATATTCTATCCAAAACAGAAACAACTGTTGTTTTAACTACATCATAACAATCCTACAAAAAACAGATCATACGATGTAGGCATGGGAGACAAGATTACCAAAGAAGCACTGCCAATCAAATATAGGACGGAGAGGTTGGTCAGAAAGAGACCTTTGTAAAGAGATGCATAGGTGCAGAGAAAACTTGCTATCGGTCATTCTTAGCATCAAAAGACTAAACTGTCGAGGCAACTGCCAAAATTTTTGTAAACGCACGAAATAGGAGACCTCTTAAAAAAAGAAATCCCCGTGCACTTACAGTGATGTGCACAGTTATAAATCAAAGGTCTGTTTGAATGACTAGCTGATAATATTATCAGGTTCCTTAAAATGCCTCCAATGCAAGTTTAAACACGGTGTGGAAGGGGGGGGGGGGCATTGCAGGTTACTCTTCAATATTTGCCTCAGGTCCTTTAATATGTACAAGGAGGATGGGCATGGACCACTCCCCTTTGCAGCCAGGGACCCTACAGTCAATCGAATTCTTATTGCAACAAATATCAGTTTTCACGATGCAAGTTTCAGCGTTTCAAATTGATGACAGCAGAATTTCCCTCTTCCTTGTCCCTTAGCGAGTTACTATTCCTTTCAACCAACATAGCATTCCCTTCCTGTTGCTAAATTGAAATTCAAAACGTTAAACAACTTGAATTAAAGCTAAGAAATTCCAAGTTTCTTCACGACGTCAATGAGAAATGAACTTAAAAATTATAGTTTTATCACTGGAAACTGGGCTGCTTTCCGTGTATCACACGACTCCATAAAACTATGAGACCATAATAATAAAATAACTCCATAAAATAATTGAACCCTGTCTCAGGTAGAATTTGGATCTGTAGGGAAATGGTTCTTCACGCACCCTTAGACGTTTTGCAATAAAGAAGAGACTAGCTGCATCACCTAGCTCAAGATATAACAAGCGGAATCGTGGCTTTCTTGACCCAGTCTAGTCTGTATTGGCCTAGCTATGTTAGCCGTTCAATTCTTACTTGAGTGTTCTTGCAAAGCGCTATTGGCTTACTTTGTACCAAATTTTTCCTTATGTTGATTGAAATTGATTGAGTCCACGTGATCATTACCTTTGGGCTGTTTTTAATAAGTTCCATAACAGCTTCATATGCAGCGCTTCTAAGATTGCTTTGGCATGCATCTTGCCTGGAAAGACAAAGCAAATCTGTAAATCCGACTAATCTTTAAGCAAACTTACACAGGAATAAACAAGCTTGACTCCACAATAACTGCAAGGGTGATCCACAGTGAATCTCTCTCTTTTATCGAAACTTTAGGATACATGCTACTTCGTAACTCAAACAACAAAAGCCAACATTATTTGAATAGTATGTCTGGGCATTATAATGTAAGTGTATGCCAAATGTCAATTCACGAATGCAAAAGCAATCAAATGCCTATTCACAGATGCAAGGAGGCTAGAGCCTTTTAAAACCACTGGGTTCTTTGAACAGCATTTAACACCATAATGTTGGCATGGTTATCGAATGTACCGACCCTCAACCTAGATTTTACCTAGACACAATGGACAAAAAAGGACGAAGGGGGATAACAATGGAAAAACCCGAAAAAAAGCCAAGTTTTAACACAAAAATAAATAATGGGGTTATCTCACAGGGGTGTTGGGGCAAATCTACAAAATGGATTGTGCGAAAAATCACATTTTATCCAATGTTTTGAGTTTTTTACAGAAAACGTGTTTAAAAACAGTTTCAACGGAAAAGAATTCAAAATGTGCCTTCAAAGGATACCTTATACTTCTTAATACATCTACCAAGGAGTTAATTATTGCTTTTTTACTTGAAAGAGGGTCCCGAATCTACCAGAAAACTTATTACGACATCTTGTTTCCAGTAAAATCTAAGTTCTACATATTTGACAGCTAAACATGAAATTGTATCCCTTAGCCAATCACCTTCTTTCAGGGATCCTGACAACACTCAACTAGCATTCTATTACGAATTTCGTCCCTTTGTAATTCACTGTACCTTCCCGCCAGGATTTGTCTAGGCCACCTCACCCTGGTTTGGCGAGCTTTGAATTTTTTCCAATATGATTTACAGGCAGCTTTTGTTTAACGCTTCTACGCAAAGCTGTTCGGTCTATGTGGTATTATGTATAAAGCAGGCAGTAGGGAATCTGCAGTTGAGAGTTTTGACTAGGACGAGGTTGCACGCTGCAGTGCTATTCTACAGCAGGTCGATTAGAGGGATGTGAAAAAAGCAGAATGATCAACGAATGAATTAGAATGACGAAAAACTAAAGTGAATTAGAGGGATAAGCAAGTCAACGACTTAGAAGAGAAACATGTTTATTGGACAAAACTTATTTTAGTGCAAGGCAGGAAAAAACAAAGTGGGTTTCTAAGGGACCTTGTTATCATATAATTTATCAGGTTGAAAAAGGACGGTCATTCTGTGAATCGCGTTATTTTGAGTTGCTTGGGTCAATCTCTTGTGACTCCGTTTTCAACCACATAAACTGTTTTATAATCTGAAGTATCAACAAAAGAGCAGCTAAAAACGATAGGAGAATAGGCACACATTTTGGAGAAGATAGAACAAACAGACCTTTCAGCCGTGTCAATAAGCTTTTGAACAATAAATTTGAATTTTCCAGATAAAATATAGGTTTGTGGCTCGTCTTCTTCTGCAGTTTGAGTACTGTCATATGCAGCTTCAGCCAAAGATGAAAAGGCCTACGGGATCGAAATCATGAACCTTTTAAAAATTAAAAATTCCACAAGCTACAATTATTTGCCTAATTTGAAATACTGCCTAATTTTATGACAATGATTTGTGACAATAATAGTTTGCAACTCGTCTATGTGGAATAAATCGGGACCGGCAATACATTATGGACTTTGCGCATTCGTGTTGCAAATAAGCCCAATAAATCGCACTTACACATTGGAAAGGTCAGGAGCGACAATTCGTCGTGACAAAAGCCGTCGTCCACTTAAGCAGGTGTATCTGCACAATTCTTGTTACAATTATCATGGAAAAACAGGCCCTATTTGAAGCTTTATACGTTGAAATCGCCAAAGATATCCCTATTGATCACATTCAGCTTCTTGACACAAATAAAAGTTTTTCGTGTTCTTATGACAACAAAAATAGGGTAAATAAAGGAATTTAAAATCAAAGGCAATACGATTTCAAGGAGATTCTTGATTTAGCTTGCTCTTGAACAAAAACTTCTTAGCATTAAGTATTTTGGCAAACTACATTAATTTTTGATAGGTAGCTCAATTCTATCTCGCGAATTTTTTTTCGCAACTTGAAAAAGAAAATCTCGTCGTTACAGCTACTTTTCAACATTGAAGGATTTTGTCCAGAAATTTCAGCATGAATACAGGCAAGAATTCAAAATTGTATCACAGAGTTGTTTTGAACATTTTTAGGTCCTGATTTAAATGTGAAAAGACAGCCAAGTTTTAGTGAGCTTATTCAATGCAAATCCAATACAATCCAGCTTAGGGAAATATACATACAATCCGATAGAAAAGTTTTCCATGTAAAAATTGACAAACTCTCAAGGATTGCTTTGATTACTACAGCAAAAAGGTGACTTAGTAAGTTTCTAAGCACGATTAGGCATAGTGCTAGAGAAGAAATGAAAAGTGGTTTGACAAGGGAATTTCAAAGAGCTAGAAAGCAAATAAAGTTAATATTGGAACAAGCACAGCAGAATAAAACAAATGAATAAATAAATAAATAAAAAAGGGGGGTTAAAAGGAAATATTAGATAAACGAAAAGAGAAGGAAACATGGCAAGAAGTAGAAGAAATCGTAAGCAGTTTAGCAACAAATGTGGGAAAAGTAGAAGAGACGAAAATAATAGCTAGGGAAAATTAAAAAAGTGCAAAGAAAAACAGAAAGACGAGAAGAAAGGAGTAAAGGTGAAAAAATGAATTGAATATTAACGATCTGAAATTTCAATTAAAAACAAGCCAAGCAAAACATAACAAGCTAGTTGACTCTATTAAGTTCCCTTTGCCAATGTACGAAGGGGGAAAAGATTTGATTTTGTGTTTCTTGTGGTATTAATTTTTCCAAGACATTAATAAGACAAGACTCTTACCCAGCAAACATTGGTTGAAACCCTTGGCTCGCTATCAAGATTTTCCATTAGTGCGTTGAGCAGGTTATCCAAATTAGTACCATCCAACGCTGCCTCGGGGACTTGCTCACAAACTCGGCTCAGTGTCCAAGCAACTGAATCACGAACTACAACACTAGGGTCCTTCATAAGTCCTAACAGCACAGGCATGGCCTAAGAAAAAATTAGACGAAAAAAACTTCAAAAACAAACAAAAAACACTTGCAAATACAGCTTAGCTAGAAAAAAACATAAGCATTTACAGGAAGATATTCAACTTTTAAAGAAATCAATGTGAACAGGGCTTCTGCAGTGAAAAAATCTGAGATTTGGCGCGAAGCTCTGAGCATCAAAGTATGCCAATGATACAAGGTTAAAAAGAGCCCTTTTGGCATCGTGCTTTCATAAAGATGTGGTTCGTTAGGATAAATATATTGTTTTTCGTTTCAGACATGACCTAAAATAAACCATATCATTATAAATGCATCGTACAGTATAGTGTCTTCTCCTGCCTATGACAACGGCTATGGCTACACAATAAACAGTCTGAGAATATGACAAATAAAGCATCGATAGGAAAACGTCAAATCATTAACCTGTAGGAAAGAGCTAGTAGGGATGTAATTGAGGAAGAAAAAAAAGAGGAGAAGAAACAATTATAAACGTATATAGGAAAATTTTGATTTCCTCTTGATCGTTTTGTAGAATGATCGAGGCTTCTTGTAAACAATTAGTTCTATACAATTAGTAAAGTGATTAATCAGCAGATAAAATCTTAAATATTACCTGCAAGACTACTGGTTTCAGGGCTTCTGCCTCTGGGCCTTCCAGAATGCAACCTAAAGATACAAAAGGAATACCCTTACAATGTATTCACAATTTATAAGAGTCGGGAATTTAGAATGGATGCAACCAGGCAATTTAAATGTAAAGGAAAATTCTTAAAACACCCCTCGTTATCTACCTACTTGTATACCGAGGTTTCAATTATACTAGTATAGTATAGTACATAATATATAGTATATAGTATAGTATTTAATATAGTATATAGTATAGTATATAATATATAGTATATAGTATATAGTATATAGTATAGTATATAGTATAGTATTTAATATAGTATATAGTATAGTATATAATATAGTATTTAATATATAGTATATATATATAGTATTTAGTATAGTATATAGTATAATAGTATAGTATATAGTACAGTTTATAGATAAGTAATATAGTAATAGTATAGTATATTAGTATATAGACAAGTTTATAGTATAGTAATATATAGTATATAGTAATAGTAATAGGGTTTTTAAATAAGTATATAGTAATAGTATTTGTATAGTAATATAGTATGTATTTAGTATAGTATATAGATACTATATAATATAGTATTTTATTAGTATAATAGTAAAATAGTATATAATATAGTTTTTATATATAGTATATAGTTAAAGTATAGTAATATAGTAATATAGTTAACAGTAATAGTATAGTATATGAGTATAGTATATAGTATAGTATATAGTATAGTATAAGTAAAAAGTATATAGCTAGTATGTTAATATAGTTATATAGTATAGTATTTAGTATAGTATATAGTATAGTATATAATATAGTATTTAATATATAGTATATAGTATATAGTATAGTATATAGTATATAGTATAGTATATAGTATAGTATATAGTATAGTATATAGTATAGTATATAGTAAAGTATATAGTATAGTATTAAATATAGTAAATATAGTATAGTATCCAATATATATTTAATATAGTATATAGTATAGTATATAGTAAGTAATAGTAATAGTAATATAGTAAGTATATAGTATAAAGTATAGTATATAGTATATAGTACAGTATATAGTATAGTATATAGTATAGTATATAGTATAGTATATAGTATAGTATATAGTAAAGTATATAGTATAGTATTTAATATAGTATATAGTATAGTATACAATATAGTATTTAATATAGTATATAGAATATAGTATAAAGTATAGTATATAGTATAGTGTATAGTATATAGTGTATAGTATATAGTATATAGTATAGTATATAGTATAGTATTTAATATAGTATATAGTATAGTATATAATATAGTATTTAATATAGTATATAGTATATAGTATAGTATATAGTATTTAATATAGTATATAGTATAGTATAGAAGACGATTATTTATAATAAACTAAAGCTCTGACTTGAAGATACAAAATATTCGATTAAGCTCTGATTAAATAAATACCCGGCTTACAATGACCATTTTTCAAATAGGATTGATCATGAAATGTTTTGAAAACAGATTTAAGACTACGTATTGTGTAAAATTAAATATAACAATGTACGATAACAAAGCTCAAGAAAAAATCGGTTGGATGGCAAAGTAGTTCGTCTGACCAGCTTTACAGATTAAGAGAAATCCCCGTTGAATGCATTGCAGTTTTAATCCAAACAACAATTTCGGTAACAAATTGCACCATACAATCTTTCAAGTAAGAACGTGACGAAAAATTCCTATTTTAAAGAATCTCTAGCGGCAGGATTATCTACCACTTTCTTAAGATAACTGCTGCCTCTCAATCACATCCTTTGAACCTATTTACAGAAATTCACTAACGAGAGGTGGTTGAAAACGCTTTCCCGCATTGATAATGATGTAATTCATACCGAATGCCATGACGGCGGCATCTCGCTGCTTCCAGTTGCTGCTGGTAATAGAGTTATGTATAAACGGCAGGACGTGATTGACAATGTCATTTGTAGTGCACGTTGCCAGCAGCATCAAACAAACTCCGGCAGCTTTCGATGGGTTCCAGTCGTCTTCATCGTCGAATTCTTCCTGCAAAAGACAAATGGAATATCAGTCTAAAGAAAACAGAGATGGCGTCATTTATATACGTGATAGAATAAATAGCAGAAATTTGAAGCAAGTGGGCGTAAGTTTAATTGGTAACCCATTTCATGTTTCTTTGGTGTGAGGATTGCTTATTGCTTAGGGTCACGGGCTACACACGCAAGTATCAGAGGTTCAAGTCCATACATGACCAAACTTTCCTTAGAGTGATGAGAGCTCTCTGCAATCCGATGCTGGGGAATTCTGAGGTATGGTCCCACCGAGGGGAAAGGCCAGGACACTGTTCAATAAACAAAGCTCTTCAGTGTCCTAAAAACTACTACCAGGTGATAGGTTGCAACAAATAGAAACATTTATATGTTGATCATCAGTGAAACAAAAAGGACTTAGTTGACATGAAAATAGACAAAACTATTTACGTCAAAAAGTCTGTAAAAAACCTTGCATAAGAACAGGTGAATGTATTTTTAAATAGGAAAACAACTGTCAAACCTGCTTTGTGAGGCAGTTGAACAAAATTGGCACTAGATGGGCAAGAGCACCTTTAGCGTAGAAATGACTGAATCTCTCAGGTGGAGTGTTCGTTTCTGCTGCCTAAAATTGAAACAAGGCAGAGAACAGATAAAATATAAATGTCAGCCAACACCATACATCGTTATTATAAAAAATGTATCAAAACTTAAAAGAATGCTACCAAAATTTCTCTACTGATACTCAACTATGGTTTTACTTTATTAAATAAATTTATATCAGATTATAGATTATCAATTTTAAGAGCTATATTATTTCAATGAATGATTTAGAAGATTCACTTTCGTTCCTTTGCGCGTAATTTTACAAGAAACCATAAACTTTCTTTACTATTAATTCAGTTACATCTAGCTCAATGAATTACTCGCAGACGTCGTAGGTATCAGAAAAGAATGCCAGCATATTGCATACCTCTGCTGCTTCAATGGAGAGGTCGATTTCTTCATCACACAATGATGACCAAAACTCAATGCCTTGTAGAGAAATTTCATCCTCCTCTGAGCGCATGGCGTCCACTGTAATCTGCAAACAAAAATGCCCATAAATCGTCAATTCACACCTAGTATTTGAATTGAACAATTCGAGCCAAAACTTCTGAAATAATTTCGAGAATTGCACTCTAAGGTATTCAGGCAGTCTGTCATCTGTACAGTGATTGATATGAAAGAAATTTAAGAAAAATGTAAAAAACTCGGCCGTAAAAATGCAGATATGCTGGGAAATGTCTGGTGAAACAGCGAAGGATAGGCTTTGGTCTTCTCCACACCGTATTGGGATGTCAGCTCAAATTCCATGGAACTTCTTTCCTTTACTTTCGGATATTGTGCATCAATACGAAAATTCATATTATCATAGAATGCCCGTAGATGCATTTCAGAACATCCAAACACTTTACTTACTCTAAATAAAGCAGGTCCCATGTACGCCTCCATGAAATCGTAATACAAAGAAACGATTTTCACAAGACATTGGAGTGCTACAACTTTAACCTAAAAAGGAAAAAACGGTCTCGTGACGTAATGCAAACTTTGATAGCAAGTAAAGAGGGGTATTTTTTGCCAGGAGCAAAAAGGTTCAATAAAATTTATCTCTAATATATGAACATATCAAATGATGAATACTACTCTTTTGCAGGGCTGCCGTATTATACTGACTTTTAATAACAAAATATTTCTTTGGTAAAACTTAGGATTTGGCAAATTTTAATAATTGCTGCATATCGGCAGCTGGAATAATCAGCCCCGACTATTTCTCAGCTCCAAAATCAGTCATAAGGCTGTGAGAACTATCATTCCTCTCTCAACACCATAAAAAGCACCTAGAGCTAATTTCTACAGTCAAGAACCTAAAATGACTTGCTACAAGAAAATTTTCATGCTAAAACGCATATTTCGACCCAGTTTTGATAAACAAGATTGAAAATTCAGCCTTAGCTTTCCATCGATAAACTGAATGATGACCAGTTCAATATTATATGTATTCATGTTGTTTTGTAT
Source organism: Rhopilema esculentum (assembly GCF_013076305.1). The sequence goes on along the minus strand of NW_027019302.1, from coordinate 6,037,312 downwards.
TCACAATATTCCACATACGGTACGACAATGAATGTTTCAATAACCTTTTTTATTGTCAGATCTAACTGTAAAATCTTAAACAAAAGATTCTACAATTTGTTGTATGAAACCACAATATCAAACTGGAGACAGATTCGATTAAAGTAAGTTAAATACATTTTTTCTACTCAGTATTAAGTATTGTGATTTCCTAGTTAAATCAAAAAATTATTTTGCCAAATAAGTGATAATTAAATGAACTTGACCAAAGAGAACAGATGCTTTACATGAGCGAAGGCTCAAATTTTTCGAATCTGTTTCCATAAAAAATTAGTCAACCCTGTGACCAGAACTGTGGGTTCTTGCTTGCAAACATTTTAGAAGCTTCATTACTTTTCTTGGAAAAACATGTTTGTATACATAATGTCTATAGCAATTGCTTGATGATTGTATCAAGCGTGAAACTCAGAGTATCAACTTTAGTGGTGTACAGCTCTGCTTATGGGATCAAGTACTTTACAACAGAATGAAACACATTGATTTTCATTACATTATAATCTACACTAAGTGCAAAGCTGCTAGACTGAAAGGTAAGAAATTCATTCAATGCTTCCCAGGTTTCATCTGGTGATATAAATTTTTGCAAGTATCTTATAGATGTTGTGATGCATTTGTTTGCAAGTGGAATGAAGATTCTTGCAATGCTACCGTTGGTAAGTAAAATATGAGTAAACAATTTAATACAAAATAACCTTTAAGCTCTAATCTTATATATAATACTTTAAGCGTTGATTGCAAATTATCAATTGAAACCTACCTTATTTTGTGCAGATTGCGTAGCATTGCAAACAACTTCCATGATAAAATCTCGTTGGTCCTAGAAAGAATTATCACAAGTCAAGAACAAAACAACTCATTGCATTAAAAATACAACACTTATCACTAAGAATGAGTTAATGTAAGTATAAAAAATAATTACCTTTTTCTCAAAATTTGCTCTAATAAACTCTAATGAATTCAGCAATGAATTGCTTGCATGGAATTTCACATTCGTGCTGAAAAACAAAGAAAGTGTTCAGCTCGTAACAGATTGTACCAAATGATAGCTAGTAAACGTATCGGTACTCAAATTAACAAAAATATTATTTGAAAAGATAGACATTTTTGCCAGTTAATTCTGATTACCAACTAGGAGACAGTTAAAGATTTTTTGTATTTGAATAGATGGTAAGACTATAACAACTGTTTGAAAGGAGAGAAGTCCTTACACCCTGTAGCCATATTTCTCTTTCCCATAAGAGATCGAATGTGGTTAGTTGTGTTTTTGATAAATGATGAATGATGTAACAGTTGGGCTGTAATTCATATCTGTTTCATAAATACTTTTAATATTCTTTAAGCAAAATTACCATTTATCAATAGCTGTTTTTTGGATTTCAGCTGGTCAAAAATCAGTTTTGCAAAAATCACTAAATGAAACACGGTTAACTTGACTTACTTTGGCGATTCATCCTTCATTCCATGGGCAATTGCTTGCAAAATGTTTCCAGAGAACTTTTCTAGGTATTGAGCATCCTTGAAATGATATTAATTGAGAAAACGTAAGGCTATATTTTATCATCACAAAAGCCATAACACTTTTGACATAACAATAATGACAACACTACCGAATAAGATATATTTGGGTTATTTAAGAGCAGAGCCTTTATTGGCAGGATGTCATGAAAAGCAGAAATAATTACAATAGAGACTGAAACGTTTTGACTGAAACCCACTAGGTGACAAAGAATTAAATCTAAGAAAGCGACCAGAGCATAACCAATGTTATAGCCAGGCAAGGGTCTAAATCAGCCAGTGAAAACAAGGAAATTTTTTCACTGTTTCAATTAATTTTTTTCTGCTTTTCCACCCAATTCTCAAACTTTTCTTAAATGCAAGGAACATAGGCAACTGTGTGCAGTTTCAGAAAAACTACAATGAAAAATATTGCTCATTCTCTTGAGAAAAAGTTGTACATTTTGGAGTAACAATTTATCATTAAGCAAATGTTCTTATAAGTTTGGTGATTCCTACAATTATCAGGAATTATTTCTAAGTTAAAACAATACAAACAATAACATGGCTGTATTAACAGCTTTGCAGTAAAGTTAGCCCAATGCTTATCAACTTTTTCAATTGAACGAAAAATGGACAAATATCAAAACTACATAAACACAGATTCAGGTTTGCATTAATTCTTCAATAACATACAAAAATAGATGCATTAATATTAATTCTAAAATGCCAGGCATGCAAAATACAGAAACATGGTTTTTTTAATATATTCCTGATTGTATGCTGGAGCAAGATCAAAAGCCTATACTTACAATATCTTGACACATGTAACCAATAGCTTCTAATGATGCCTCTTTCAACTGGTATGTGCTCTCGGCATTTTCAACATTTGCAAGCAGAGTTGGTAACAAATCAATCCATCCATTTTGTGGCAGTTCTGCAGCTGCTATGCTTGCCACACACTTGCAAAAAGGAAAAATTTCACCAATAAAATATGACACTGGTTTGTTGGGAGATTGGTTTCTTGTTGTCTGACACTGATTTACATGATTCAGGGGAAAAGGTGGGAGATTCATGTTCTTTGGTGAATTAACACCAGCTTAAGTCTCTGGAGCAACCTAAAGTCTTGTTTTGTTTTGTCAGATGGTCACCTTCCATTGAAGAATAAAAAATTGAATCTCATTGCTTTAACATTGTTGCAACTGTGGGGTATATTCAAAAATTAATTGCAACTACATGGTGCATTTAAAGACGTTATGATCATATTAAGTGCAAAAGTGAAAGAAGCAACAGAGCTGTCCTGCTCTACTGATACAACAAAGACAGAAATATGTATATCTATATAGATTTAAAATACATACCTGAATATAGATTTATAGATTTAAAATACATACCTGAGCTGCAGAAAAGAAATCTGTCTCTGTGCCAAGTGCTCTCAGAACCTTGAGTAAAAGTATGGGCAAGGGTTGGAAATGATAAACACTGGCAATCAAAGTCGAAATAAAAGTCAAAGTTTAGAAAAGAAGGGTAGATATCAGGAGATTTACTTTTTATTAAAAGCAGATGTATATAAAAATTTATCCATTTTATTGGGTAGATATGTAGGGGTATGGGGCCTGAATGGACAATCCTAAAACAAATTATGTGTACAACATTGTATATTCAACAACATATTAGGGGCAAGAGATATGGTTTGAAACGAATAGGGTCTAAAGCAGGGGTTCTTAAAAATTTTGATGGTTGGGCAAGATGAGCATGTAGAATTTTTTTGGGGGCCGCTGAGTTTTCAACTTTTACATACCTTGTATTAGAAAAGCTGCTCATAATGAAATTAATGGCCTCATACTTACCAGGCTAAATAAGAAATAAGATTGGCAGACCTATTATTTTGTGTTAGATTCTATATAAGTTTTGGAAAGACGGATGAAATGACAAGGTGCTGGCTGGATGCTGGAGGGATCGGCTCAATGTGCAATTCAAGGTGGATACACAGGCCCAAGGCCAGGGGTAACTTTCTTTGTGGAAGTTGGGGCTAAAACTATAGCATAGTATTTAAAGCCAAAAAATTGTCTCTCACTAAAAACATTTTTCTGTAACACAGACAAATTTTGTGATCTACATTTTGAATTCAGTTTCAAGTATCCCTACTTACCAGAACTTTAATTTGTGACCTAGCATTCTCATCAATAGAAAACCACCTTTGTTGATGTTGTTGCTTTACATTAGGATCCTTCGAAGTCAGACAGTTCTTCAGTTGGAGGCCAGCAGCCATGCGGGCAACTGGTGATTTTGCTCTGTCTGACAAAATGGTTGACAGAATAAACAAGAAATGGGGCTGAAACAGAACAGAAAATTGTGAAAACAGAAAATATAGATAACCTTTGCATTTTGCATGAAAAAACTTTGAACCTTGTTCTTTCCTTCTCAAATTCTCACAGCAATTTAAACAGATAGCTTCCTCAGCTACATTTTGGATTTAATAACATAAAAACACATTCGGTTATAATGAAAGTTTAATACAGTGCTTTTAACAACCCAAAAAGACCCAATGGAAAATAAGACAAAAGAGGCAGAACTCATATGGGGAAGTTATAAGATTACATATACTTTGCCAAGCAAAGAAATAAAGAATTAGTTCTTCTCAAGATTAAAGTTATGAATACTTTAGTTATTTTTATAGTCATTTCTGTCTGTCAATAGACCACTAAAGAATAAAAGGAAAATAACCCCAAAAGAAACATTAAGCCACAAATAATATACATCTTCCCTCAAAGACAGATAAAAGGAAATTGCGTTATGATTTGGCACTCCTACCTTAAAGGGCATGTGTTGTGAACATGATTGGCTAATGCAATACAATTATCTCTTTTGTTTATTAGAAAGCATGGAATTGAGGGTGAATTTTACGGCAGTAGAAATCAATAAAGAAGAAATGAAAAGTCACGACAACGGGATTCCACTCCAAATGCTTTTGTTTTATTCGCCAACTGCTAATGCGACATGTGCCCTTTAATATTATGAAATAATGTAGCTTTTATATTCACATCACTTTCATTCTAAAATTTGGCAATCATAACAAGCATATTGTGAAGAAGAATTGCATTGCATGAAACCAAACTTTCAAACTCAAAATGAAGATAACCTTTACCAGGCAACAAAAAACAATTGATGAAGATTTCATAGTGATCCACAATTTGTGACAAAAAAGCTTGAAAATGTTCCCAAATTTATAAGCTTTGCTAAGAGGATGCAGCCTCTGCAGGTACAAAAGGCTGGACACATGTGGGGCAAACTCTCCAATGGAAATCTTGTATACCTTTGGTGGAAATTCCTATTGTTTTACCAGACAATCCTTGGAAATCATTTTGCTAGTGAAGATCTTGTACAGTATTCGCAAAACTGAATTGCTGAAATATGTCAAAAGCACACAGGGTCAAAGGTTTATAGCCCCCTCGAAAAAGCTCTAGCGGACATCCTAACTGAAGAAGCTCCATGGGCATCTAATATACCGTTCGTTGTTAGAATGAAACTTTACATTCTATCATTAGACTTGATGGGTAAGTGCTTAGATTTAGACAGGTTAGTGCTTACCTATTTCTAAATAATTATTGAAATATCATTAAACATTGATCCATCCATATAAAGGGAGTAGCAAAAAATTTATTTTTAAATTTTCTTTGCCACACACCCTCCCCCTTGCCAAAAAACTTCTAAAACCAAACAGCAATAGAAAAAATACATGCAATCTGGCATCAGCAATTAATACTAGAGCCCTAACTTAGATACAGACCATATTTATGCAATCAATGTAGAAAAATTGCAATTAGGAACTTACAAAGCCTGTTCCTTGAGCACACTGCTCCAAATATTTCTGTGCTGCCTCCAGCTCATTTTTGTCTGTTAGAAGAAAAGGAGTACAACAGGATTTTATATATAAATGTGAGTTTCTGTTTATCAAATGTGAATGGAAATTATGTATCAGTTCTTGCAGACTGTCTAATTACTTTGTGCAATAAATAAAAACTTCATCTAGATTGGAATGTGGAAGACCAGGCACATCAAGTTTTTGTCAAAAAACTCTGTAATTATAAAAAGACTAACTTCTTTAGAAGCAAACTGTTATCAGGAAAAACACTTCTTCCAACTCAAATTCAAAAATTTTGACTCAGTCATTAGTGAATAATAAGATATCTTGAATAAAAAATTGTAAATCTTATTTTCTAGTAAACACTTGAAACCTCATTTCTGAAATTTTTAATTTATAAATTGGATTTTTTAGAAACTATTAAACATTGATGGCATTTTGAGATTTAGTTCCATGATTAGTGATGTGTGCTACACCTTATTTTGCATCCCACAGTTATTTTTTAATTCAGGCTTATCTATTCTCGTTTGTGCATAAATCAATGTATTATTTGTGGTTCTTCAAAGTTATATAAGTTGCATTTCATAAATTATTGTTCTTAACATATCACCACCAAGAGTAAATAAAAGATACTGTGTCAAAAGAGACATATTATAGTTCTTCTGCTAGTATTATCAAAGAATTCAAACAATATGGGAATTGAAAGATGAAATGCAACATTTTGCTGTGCCTACTTGATACGCGCCTCGGGTATCGAAATGTTCTTAATAACCGAGAGTGACTCACTGCTAGCAATCAAAATACCATGGTTAGCTGCAATATTGAAACAAGTCACAGAGAGAAAGAAAATGCATCTGAACCTAGGCACAAGATGACATTAAAAGTAAAAAATGAGTCATCATTTATCCAAGAATTTGCTAGACATTGCATTGCCAGTAATTTTTGTCTTAACAAATTACTTAGTTTACTTGCTGTCTAAATCTGTTGCAGGCATGTATTTTTTACTCAAAATGAAGACTGTCTTAATTACAATGATCTGATGTGGAGGCAATTTTCCAAGGTTGACTTGGCGGAAAACAGGCGTGCAAGAAAAAAGGATGGCTAGGCCAATAAATTACCTTGGGATACAGTTGCTTCTAAAGCCTTTGTTATTATCTCTAAATCCATCTTAGCGAACTTGAATAGACTGTTCAATAGCGAAAGACTGAATCAGGGCTCTTTCTCATCAGCCTTGTGAACTTCTTCGTGTCAATTGCGACAAGCTTTGAAGTACAGTTTCTCCCTCCCTTGGCTGCACAATGCGCAAAGTAAAAGGAAGACCACGAGTTTCGCGCCGAATTCATTACAGGGCAACCACTTTATACTATGTAACCACAGGGAAAACAACCCCACCTTGACACTGGTCTTTGGGGAAAGGATAGGGGGGGGGGGGCTTCAAAAACATATTGGTCAACTATTTCGAATTACTTGAATAGGCAATATTCTTATCAGTGTTGACAAATGAAACTGAGAAAAAATGAAATGAAAATGAAATTCAAGAGAAAATCTCCATACATTAAAGTCGAAAATTTTATTTCTATGAAAACATTTGTAGCATTGATGAACACGCTGAAAACCAAGAAATAAAAAATAGGGACATCAAAAAACAACCCTTGTAAAAGAATGTGAACTAATATCTAATTGGTTAGCTCAAATTACATCTGACATTACTGGCCAAAGTTTAACCTGCAAAGGACCATCCTTCACTTTTTCATTGTTCGATGTGCTTGGACTGATTGATTCAGCAATTTACAAATGAAAATTTCTGTGATATATAATTACTTTAAATTTTATTCATGAAATACATAATATTTGTAATGTTTATATTCATAACATATACAACATTAAAATACATTGGTATGTAAAAAGTTAATAAAATTATTCTGCAACGTGATATATAAGTTTGAAGCTACAAATATCCCACATGTTGCATGAAGATGTTTCATAACCTTTAGTTGCAATCTTGGCATATCCAATTTTTTGATCTCCTTAACGGGATCAGTTTTCCGTGTTTGGCCATTTGTTCCATGCTTTCTTACACGTATATTTAACAGTGTCTCTTTCACGTGTTACACTTATCACATTTTGAAATTTCAAGGTATATATTGACCTAAGTGTGTATTTGTATGAATTTTCCCTAAAAAAAATTTTCATAAAAAAAAAGTTTAGATTGGTTTTTGTCTTAGAAATATCAATCATAAGGAACTGTTAGTTCTTATGATGAATGGTAACGTGGTGATATGAGTTCATTCGCCAGCAAATATTCATAGTTGAAATTAAAATCCTTTTGTGCAATTCACAATGCATTTTGGTGGTTCTTAATTATTTTGTCATTTGTTTCTCTATCATGGTACATATTAGTCAGTGGATTTTAGATAAACAGTGACAAAGCTATGCCAACAGGTATATATGAAAGAAAGACACAAAAGGAAGTATTAGCATAGCATCCTTTCTTTGCACGATAGTTCCAAACTGTGGTTTTGGCTTTATTGATATTTACCTGTTCATTTTCTTGACATTCTGTACAAATTAAGAAACTTTGAAGTTACTCTAGTGTCTCTATTAGACGGTATATTAACTTCAAAAGAAATTGCCCCCCCCCCCCTGTTGCTTATTAGCACCCCCTTTTATTAAATTTTACAAATCAAGTCATTTTATTTCCATTATTCTTTGTTTTCCATAATTTTTTGTAAAATCTCAACCGTACAAAGGAGACCGATGATTTTTGACTTGGAAGTTAAAAGCTTTAAATTTGGTTTACCTTTGTATGATTGCAATTTTCTCTAAAACTATGCAAGAAACTGAAACCAAATTTTGACATATATTCTAAAAAGTACTTCGATTTCAAAGAAGGATTGCTGACATGAACACACCCTTCTATTAGCACCCCCTTCTATTGGAAACTGGTCGACATGAACAACCCCCCTTCTATTAGCAACCCCCCTTCTATTGAAAATTTGTCGGAATGAGCACCCCCTTGTATTAGAGACACTCTAGTACAGGGGTCGGCAACCCGCGGCCCGAAAGGTACTTTTGTGTGGCCCGGAAGGCCCCTGTTAACCTGTAAATGCACGAGTGTCGGCTCGATATTGATTCAGTGATTTTAGATTCTTGCCTAGATTAGCATTCCTCGTTAACATTACTAGTCACTCGAACAAGCTGAACAAGAAGCTTCAAGGCCATTGTCAATTTGTGAATGTCATGTATGAACATGTCATGTTCCTGCTTATGCTACATCTTTGGAAAACTCAGCTTAATCAATGGAACTTGGTTCACTTTCCATCTTCAAATGGAGTTGATCGAGCTGCAGGGTACCAGTGAATTGAAACAGAAATACAAGGAAACTCATATAATTCAGTTTTATATGGAGCATCTCCATGGTGGATGATGGTTCATATCAAGGTCTGGTGCAGCATGCCAAGAAGATGCGTTGCATGTTTGAAAGTACTAATCTTTGCGAAAGTCTCTTCTCAAAGATGAAGTAAGCGAAGAATCGACTGCGATCTCGAATGACTATCAACATAAACATTCGGCTGCCAACATAAACAATTCTGCCAAATATTGAGAAGTTGGCCAAGGACGTGCAGCACCAAGTTGCCCATTACCTTCTTGTAATACACTGAACAGTGAACATGTACTTTACATCTATGTTTTTATTTACGTACAGCTTCCACGTTACAGTACATTTTCCGATAAATACATTTTTATTGATTAGATTAGTAGTTAGGTAGAATTGGTATATATTAAAATTATACTGTATTTTGAGTTGCGGCCCTCGTATGCATTTCAAAAATCAAATTTGGCCCCCTGTTTTATAAAGGTTGCCGACCCCTGCTCTAGTACGTAGCAGTGGGCGCAGCTAAGTGAATTATCCAGGCAACTTTTGAAGAACTTTCTACCCAAAAGCATTATTGCGTAGATCCATTTCAAAACAAAAGTGATAGTAATTTGCAAAATCTTGCCTTGAGTTACAGACATCAGTCTTTCGCCAAATTATCCTCAAGGATCTGAAACCCATCAAAGTGGAGATTATCAGCATTGTTTGCAGAAAAAAACATTTCTGGAAAGTATTTTTGGTGCTGCAAAGCTTGAGGATTGCAAGGAGAGTCCTTAAAAATTAAAAATTCTAAGCACGGATGAAATCATTTTAATCCTGCAAGACTTCTTAAAGCTTCAGCATGAAGATGTGGTAGAATAACGATTTTTGAAGTGTCTTCATCGAACGGCATTTTGGAAGTGTCTTTCCTTGCACCCGAAAGTGACTTGTTTCAGTGTTACTTCACTACTACAAGGGAAAGCAAGGCAGGACCTGTAAGGAAAGGGTGTAAAATTTTGTTTTGACAATTAAAGCTTGAGAATTATGAGAGGAATGTTTTGGCTACACGGTCCGCGTACCCTTGGGTTATCTTAACTGTTAAAAATCTAAGGATAATTTTTATCAAAATATGTGCTCAAAAATAATTCATCATAGTCATCAATTAATGTTTTAGCTTAATTCTGCATGTAACAATAGGTTTTTAAAGGCGTCGTATGACGTGGTTCCTCGTTTCTTTTGAAAGCTTATTCAATAAGATACTATCGTCTTGATTATCGTCGTGGGAAACTTGAAGATGAAACCAACTTCGATTCACCTTATCCTTCTTATTCAAAGGAAGAAAGAAATTCCAAAGACAACTATTTTTAGCGGTTGGTATATTTCAACTATTATAACTATAAACCCACAACATGAAGTCAAAGGAAATATAAAAAAGCCAGATTTATTATCTCTTACGCAAAGAAATCTGGTATAGGAAATTGCGTGGAGTAGAAAATATTACTAATTGGGGCTGGTATTTTTGGAAACACGTTTTCATTGCCAAAGCCTTTGCACCCTACAACAATGAATATATATAAATGTTTCTGTTAACCTGTTGGAAGTCTGTTGAAATCTAAATCAAATTTTCATTAGTTGAATCAAATGTAAACCAATATGATAAAGTCAATTTCTAAAGTTGCAGAGTACAATCTTCACCATATGATGTTTACAAGGATCTTTTTAGATTTAACACGATTCGATAAAACAAGTGTCTTTTGATCTGCTAACCAGCAGAAAAGTTCACCCTACAGCATTTGTGATATGTCTTTAATTTTGACAATATCTCCTTTGTCTCTTTCTTAAAAAGAGAGGCTTAACCCTCTAGCCGAAGTTCTCTAAAAACTGGTCATGCTACAAAAGGCACTGGACCAACTCTTCAGGACTTTGAGATCAGTTCCTAGGCACCAAAGCTTGCTTCTCCTGTTTGCTTTAAAATAATTTTCTCTAAAACATTCAAGGAAAATTAAACATTTTGAGACTTTAAGCTCATTTTTGCCCTATTTCATGGTTGGAAAAGGCTACAGCCACTGAAAAAAGCAAAAACATTGGGAACATAGTCTTACAGCAAATAGTTTTATATGGCTTTGTTAAACCAATGAACGATATAGTTGATATAAATAGCAGTTGCAAAGTGGTGCAAGTGTCACGCCCACCTTGAAAATTATTTGTATCTACGAATTCACCCATTCTTGTAGATTCCAGTTGGGGAAGGCGTGAAAAGCGAGGCACTTCTTTCAATAAACACTGGTGACCAGTGTGGGTAAGATATGCCCCATATAATTGAGCTATATCAAGATCATAAATAGTGTTAATCAATTTTTGGATAAATAGGACTATAAAAGCAATGCTAGAGATGCTTAGTTCTAATAACAGACAGATAGAGAACATCAATGTTTCTCTTGACAAGGACTGCGAGACAGGAGGCGGCAGCAACTAATTGACAGGTCACAGCCATCTTTGATTTAGTTTTTTTTATTTTATTAATGTTACTAAAGGTATTTTACTAATGTTGTCATAGCGCGGAGTTCTAGATTATACCACAATTATCTTGTTTTGTATGTTAGTTGAAGCATCTTTAGTTATATATTCTTTGAGTTGATATAAGATGAACATTGGAATTACAAGTGACTTCTTTTCGTTATGAATGCCTGTTAGTTAGTGAAACGAGCGGAATGTTGGATTATGAAATTTCCAACAGGGACCTAATTTTGCACCAGGATCCCTGGCCCCTTACCGAGCTTGATTTCAAGAGTTAGGTGTATTACACACTACCAGTGCACCTCGAAATAATTACCTTATTAAAGTTTATATAAAAAAACCCAGTTCAGGATTCAGCAGCAAATAGAGCACTGTGGAGCTATAAGCCTGATAACCAGCCCATTATTCTAAAGGAATCCTCTATTAGCACAAGATCTGCAATAACTTATTTCCAGAGCCTCATCCAACTCTTTCAATTTTGTTTTCAACGAGTTTTTTTTCTTGAAAAGACCTTGACATTTACGACAAATGTAGCGAGATGCTTCATGGCGAACAACGATATTTAAATAAATTATCAAATTCTGATAAAACTTCAAAATCTGCTTTACTGTCAACTAAATTGAAATGATGCAAAACAGAAAACACAAATGGGTACTGACATCCTAAGCCCATCAAGTCTACTTCACGCAATAGGCAACCATTAAATGGGAGAACAACATGCAATTTGGATGTCATAATTATGCGCATAAATTTCCAGCATTTCTCTGGATTTTTTGCATGGAACCGAGATCACCAAACAGGCTTTTGAGCGGCATTAAACAGACCACTTACTTCTTTAGAATAATGGGCTGGTGATCAGGTAGGGAAGAGCTTATACAATGGAAACCAGGGTACATATAAATGCCTATCCCACATAATTTAAACAGGGGCTGTAATTTAAGGTCTGTTGACTTCTTGAGGCCAGTAACTGTCAAAATGATTGGTAAACATAAATAAAAGCCGACCTGCGAATAAAAGCTAGCTGCCTTTTGTTGGATCGTTTGAATTCTATAAATTCACTGGGTTATCTCAAAAGAAAGAATGGAATCAAATAAGCAAACATTTGGATTTCACAAAATGACGGGAAGGATTCGTTTCAAAGAAAGAAGTGAAGTTTTTTTAGAAGGCTTATTGCCGAAATATGGTTGCTAAGAACGACCTGAGTTGTTTGCAGAACTAAAAAACCGGCTAAACATCCTTGATAATATTCTAGGATATTAAAGCCTGCAAAAACTGAGCGGTAGCTAAATTCACAACAACAAAAAGCATTCTATCGGTCTCTGTTTCATAATTTCCATAGAAATTTGCAAATTAACAAAACAAAATTTGTGTTGATCAAGACGACTCTATAAGAATCAAACTGCAAAAATACTGTATCTATTTTAGAATAATGTGACGAATATGTATACGAGCAAAACCCCATTAAGAAACAGAAACGTAGGATATGGACTTGAATGGGGGGGGGGGAGTTGGGGGACGGGGCATGATCAGCAGTGCCTAAGTATAAGATTGCAACTTACATAAAAATGTGTCTTTACATTACTGATGCAAAAAAGCAAAGAGCCCAGCAAATCAGCCGCCCATGTTGCCCTAGTTCAGTCCTATAGGGATGGTAATGGAGCACCTTGCTCTGACATGGGGTGTTTTGTATACGGATTGCTCAATATCAGTCACGCGCCAGAGCGGCAGTTTTGAAATACATACTGAATGGCATTCCTACACCCATGAGGAGTTCGGTGTACCGAACAGGTACTCTACAGTGCCAGTCTCGTGTTCATTCAATAATCTCAGCAATCTATCGACGTTTAAGAAAACTATCCATTCATTATCACAGCATGCAGGACTATAAGTTACCCATATAAAAGCAATTTTCAGGTGTCCTTAATGCTTGTTTCATCTTCTTCTTCAACCGTCTCTTTTGTTCTTTACTGAATACGACGCCTTCGTTTTCTCCTCTGTCCTCTTGCGATGATCCAGCAAGCTTTGATCTCAGTAGAAATGGAAGCAAACTTTCTTTGTGGTAGTTGTGCGTTTTCACCTTATCGAAGTCGTTTGACCAACTACTAATTGTCTTTTTACCAACACAGTGTTTCTGATTACTCAGTCCTTCATCCTCCGTTAACTGCAATAAATTACCTATCACTATTTCATTTTCCATCAACCTAGAACACGATTTTGCATTATCTCCGTTTGTGTTTTCTGTATATAGTTCGTTAAAATACTTCTTGAACGCATCTTCAGGCGAAAGTTTCACATCACTATCGTAATCACCACAATTTTTTGAAGCATCAATCAGTTCCTCAAGGTCGCTAAATTCTTTGCCAGTCCCAATTACAGAATGTCGAAACCTATTTTTCCTTATCATTGGCCTGCTCCGCTTGCTAAACGATCTGGCTTTTCTGGCATTGATCGAGTTGAAGGCATCTCCAGGATTCTCAAAGTTGCAGGATAGCCTTTTGTATCCAATCTTGTTTTCCTCACGAGTATCTCCTAAAGTAGTCTTCTGTATCGATCCCCGAGATGTTCTTCGAAGTAAAAATGGATTACTCTTCTCGATGTTCAGAAGGAAATGTTCGAATCTTTTGCGAGCGTCTCTCATCTTCTGACTGAACTGCTGTCGCTCTTCTTCCATCCGCTCCTGATATAAGGAAATAATGTAATACGTCAGAATACCACAACAACAAAGGTTAATCCGAAGTTGATTTCTGTATGCGAAACCGTTAACAACCACAGTCTTAAACAACTAAAACTCGCCGCCTTCCCTGCACAATTTTCTTAGCAAACCACACACCAAACGAACAAACACATAACAGAAACACCTTTATACCCTCTTGGAAACCTAGGACAGGTTTTCTATTGTCCATACAACGCGGTGTCTAGCGGCGGCAAAGTTTACCATCTACAAGTTCGAGTCTATTTGATTCGCCGATTCATATGGTTTCAATTCGAATTGCATTTTAATTGCATGCACGTTGAAACTAAGTCAGTCTCGCCGCCCAATTTATATTTCTTGAATACCTCCTGTTATTGGTAATTAAATCATGAAATAATGTCTTATCATACTTTTGCTCATCAGAAACCATAAGATCGTTGATGAATTCTTGTTGCTTAAAAACAGCTGACAAATTCGAATTGTGATCGATCGCTCCAAGAAGATATGATGAATATCCTGCCAAAACACAGGTAGTTTTACGTTATCATTCCCAAACGAAGAATCGCATTTGACAAACAACTCTGCAAAAACAAATTTCCTTACAAAATCGTACAAGAAATTTTGAATAACAATTTCCGTTCTTATTTTATGGATGGAAATGATTGTAGTTTCCTTAGCTAGGCTTAAATTTGCTTAGCTTGAACCATCACCCTAGAACTATTGTCTTTTACGATGTAGAGAGGATTGGGGTCTCAGTGTAAAGAATATGGCTCTTTTTACATTTTCACCCGAAATAGGATTGAATTTGAAAACTGAAATTTATAGCAAATATTAAGAGATATTTATCGATTTAAATCATATATTCAAAAACCAAACCACTTTTATGACGTTCCACAAGCTCCTTGCTTGATGGCTTGGGAATGGAATGGAAATGTGACGTCCCCCAAGTTTCCATACTCGGAACCTTGCTTAAAGTTGACAGAGGCTCCAATGTTGATGATCGGAACTTTCAATGTTGATGAAAGATGGCTAGGCATTTAAAATTTGAGAAGTATATGGTTTTTAGATGCATATTATTCATTTTTTCAGGGCAACAAAGATTATTGGCTTGGAACATTCACCGCATAGCTAATTCTCCTGCAGTACTGGACATAAACATGAAACTGAGAGTGGAAGTTATTAAGCTCTGAGGCTCATCCTAGTGAACAATTAACATGCTTTTTGAAACTAAAGAAAGAAATGCGAGTGAAATCAAAATAACGCAGAGTATAAAACTTCTTTGACGTCATGTTTAAGAAAATTTATAAA
The DNA here is from genome assembly GCF_013076305.1 of Rhopilema esculentum. Next base: position 6,022,042 of record NW_027019302.1, on the reverse strand, counting down.
CTGTTGGGTTGCTCCACTGAAAAGAGCTATGTCGACGGAAAAACGGCGCCAAAAGACAATGCAGCTCCAGTGGCATATAAAGCCATATGAAGAAAGCATACTAAAAATTGAGAAAGCCATATAGATTTCTAACGTAAAAACTGACATTTCACTGGAAATAGTAATCTGTTGCACATTTACTCAATCAGTTTTTCTATGACTATCATTGATAACAGGAGGGTGATTTCCCCTCTGGTTAAAAACTTTTTTATTTTAAGGAATTTCTTGATGAAATTAAGAGTATGTAAGAATCATATGCTTAAAAAGTGAAAAATGTAAACATTTCAATTAAATATGCAAATTACTTAAAATGGCGGCAATAACAATGGTAAAAAAGTTGATGCTGCCTGTGACAACAATTTTTGATACAGGAACACTGCAAGGGCCTGAAAATTGGTATATTTATAGCAAGAGGCTACATCTAGTGAATGAGAAAGTTTGACTTAGCTCCTATTTGTAATTTTGAAAATATTCGAGAAAAGCTGAACATCGATCAAATTGGTATGTTACCTGTTACTTTCATTCCCTAATTAACCTTGAGCTAGCATACAGAAGGCAACCAAAATACTTCAAGCACTAGAGTAACATGTAGAGAGTACACATTGAAATGTTCAGCTTTTTCAGATGAAGCATGTTGGAAAATCATTGTCACAAAACTACCACGGTCGTCATTTTACGCAAATTGAGAAAAAGCTGATTATATATACAATGTTTCTGAGGAAAGTGTTAGTGGCCTCCAGCCTCGTACATGTTGCCTTTTTTCCCTTTTCTGTATCCCAAAGTCCTTTTTTAATAGCTCTTAGTTGTTTCCTCCTTTTTTTAAGCTTTTCTGATGACTTTTTATTTGCCAAATTTATACGCATCTTATCGCATTTGTTGATGGCCATCGTAGTGTTCTTTCCTGGGCAGATTTGTAAACGTTCAAGAACTCTGGCCACAGAGGATACACCATCATTTAAGTGTGTGATTGCACTTGCAGTGCACAACTCTAAAACTTTCTTACCCTGATAAATTTTTTTTGGGCATCTTGCCCATATAAGATTATTCAGAGTCTTATTTGTATTTTGCGTGAAGGATTCAAGACAACGTGATAACAAGTCCTTTTTGTTATCAAGTCCATAACAAGATAGTGCTATGAATTTTATCTTGTGTATAAGAAAGGAACGTATGGGCCTACGAACACATACCACCGATGGGTCCACGAACATGTACTACACGCATCAAAACTGAACTACTTACGTCTTCATCGTGTAGTCGTCTGTATGTCATCGATGCAGGCAATTTCCAAAACATTTATCCTATTCCCTACGCTAAACAGCGCCTTCACTTGGCAATGGTTTCACTAAAATGGATTCTGAATATTTCTCTATTCCGGATAGGCAAAATCTATTTGTAGCCTGTCGGTTGGGGGGATCTTTGATTAGGGACTGTCACCGGGGAAATGTCTTTAATGTGGGGCGGTTTCGCCCAATGGGACCGCCGTTCGTCTGAATTTCTTAGGGGTGCCGCTAAAGCCACGGGCCGCAGAGCACATCTTAGCAAATTAGGAAGAGGGGGAAGGAGATTACTAAAACCTTCAAATGCTACGAGCGAAAGGGCGAATGTAATTCAGAAGATCGTTTTAGATTTTCAGGGGCTATTTATGGTGGGGGCTGAAGCAGAGGTGTAGAGCTGAGGGGACTCAGGGGGCTAAGTCCTCCTTGTTGGTGCCAAAAATTGGCAATTTTTTACTTTTATTATTGCTTTTCGCAACATTTTGTGCAAAAGTCCCTCTTGTTATTTTGATAGCACTACACCACTGGCCGAAAGGGATTGGGTGTTCTAGAACCGTCCGGATCAGGTGATTCTGCAAAGGAGCGGTCAGCCTTTAGCTTGTCGGGCATTCAGCGGCCACACTGGTCTTTGACCGAAATGTTCCGACCGGTCATTCTGCCCTTACCAATACTTATTCGGTCTCTTTGTTTGACACCAGGTAGCGGCATTTCAAAGTTGTCTCCATGGTTTCAAAACTTATTCCAGGCGAAGGCCTAGAAAATTGACAATCTTGCCTTTGAAAGAACGACAAAAATAAAAAAGAACAGGAATGGCTTATTAAATCATATTGTATCAGATTTACTAAAGCTTGGCTCCGGAACTCAATGAACTGAAAATGTCATATGCGGTAGAAATCAGTGGTTGTATTAATTACGGTATCGGACAAATAAGTGCTAGCAAAAATGAAAGCTTCGAAATCCAAGATTAGCTTTCTGTAATGCAAACAACTGTGGAGAATGTTTCTATGTGTATGTGAATGGTGTTATTGTAATCGACGTGGACAAGTCCCCCCCCCCTGTCCCCCATAAAAACTTCGTACACGAAGCATTTCCACAAAAGGTTTTATGGATAACTGAAGAGCTACTGTTTTGATACTGTTCTTGCGTAAATTTCTCTCAAAATTTGTCTGTTTTATTAAAATAAAGGTAGCGGCTTATTAGCAAAAGAATTTAGCACTGGTCGACATATTTATTGTTTCGCCTTTCTGTCAATTGAATACCACGTAAGAAATAGACGTAACTCCTTTTACCCAATGGAGTTCAGTGCTACGCCCATGTAAATATACTGGAATCAAGATTTCAGTCCAACTTCCAGTTCAACGAAACTTCTTCCAGTATATGCCATTTCGTAAATAAAGCACGTGCAGTGTAGCGGTGACATTGTTACTTAAACAGATACAGCAAACTTACTGCAAGCCCTGGTCTCTAAGGAACCTAATCTTACCAATGTTCCTAACCGCTTTAAAGGCGCAACCATAGATCGAAGGAAGAAGCGTTGACAAATCTACGCACTAAATCTACAATTTTATTATTTCTCTTATTTCGGGTACATTGATTTTAAACAGGGCACGCCCTTTCCCCCTTTTGTGCCACCCTATCCACTACTTTTGATCTGTTTCTAACATTATAGAAGTGGAGTGTGACTGCAAGTAAAGCCTTGTTTCGTTGTTTGACATTGTTTGGCCAGGTTGTGTTAGTGGCTATGACTGGCCATGTGACTTTTCGCGGAGTGTTTATAACTGAAGCTGACAGTATGGCTTTATATTCGTGACTTATGAGTCATTTTATCAAACATACATTGAGCCAAATCCACCATATTTTGTCAACTTTGGTGGCACTGGTACAAATCTAGGCGGAGTAAATTGTATTGACCAGTATTTTCACCAAACAGGCTTTCTACACTTACTATTTGTGTACAATAACAAACCTGTCTAAGGTGTCTCATCTTATAACACAAACGTAATCATTAAAGGCATACCTTTTGTAGTTTCGCCGAGCCTCTGGTTTTATACTTAAAACAGGAGTACATTGTTTCATGTTGTGAACCGAATAGGCACGATGAAGCTTCAGTAACGCCTTTTCAACAAAGAAAAGGATGTTGGGTCTTTGGAAAAGACAGCAAAACCATAACATATGCTAGAACCTTTGAAAGGGTGTCAGTGGCTTTACCTTTTTCTATTTATATCTTTGGGAAAATCCGTAACTTAACTTCATGTGAAAATGCTTCACTCATACAACGTCGGTGACAGCTGAACAAAGAAGAGGTTTATCTGTGGCTTTTCACAACGTGGTAACTGTGCACAAGATTTTGACGTTTATCTGCAGAAATAAGGACATATGACAATTCTAACAGATGAGGGCTACGAAACTCCCACATCAAAACCTGGGATTTGAATAAATCTTTCTTTTCAGGTTATTTGTTAACTTTATTATAAATATCAGTTGGATGCAAAGCCTTGTTATCTTTAGCTAAATCGATTAATAACCAGAAAGAAAGAGTCAAAGTCGGGGGCACAAAATGAAAATATTTTCTTGTGGGGTGAACAAATAAAATTGCAAATAACCTTAACAGAAGAATTATTTCTTCAATAATTTGTAACCGATTAAAGTTATCCGGTTATGAATGCTGTCTCCTTCCGTTGATTGAAAATGCAATTAGTTTTTAATGCTTCACAAGTTAACAGACGGTAGTGTATAAGACTTTAAATAGCTCTAGGTCAGATCTGAAGGTGAAAAGCCTTCAGAGATTTTTCACAGAAAACTTCCTTGCGATATGATATCAAAGGGAGGGGGGGGTATCAGAGACGTAAGAACTGCGGGCAGGATAGGCACTGCACTCCCTCCCTTATGTTTCTGCCAATTCCCCTTCAGGAGGAGTAAGTAAGTATCCTTTTTGGTTTGACTTTACTGTCAAGGTTCCCATTTCGCAAAAAGCCTTTTGGAAACCGGTCACCATGATAAGAGCTTTCCAAAAGGATTGAAATGCGTTTCACAAGCAAGCATAAGAGAGCGCTAACCATTGACAAATGGCATTGCAAGACTGCCAATTGGAGTGTTTTGCCTGTGTACGGCTTTCGCAAATCATAACGAAAAATAGGACGAATTAACTTAAAGTGACAAAAACTGACAGTCATATCTTTCATCCTGTAGAAATTTCTGTTATTCTTGTGGCTGATAAAATGCAACAGAGACTGACAAAATGACGTCACATTTGGCCCCAGGACCTTAGGGTTTTGATTACAACACGCCGTTTTTATATGGCAGAATTTGTTTATACATTTTCGGTCGCCAATTTGCGTATAAATCCACTACGTTTTCATCCGATATCGTTAGAATAAATCCGAGTACTTAATATAAAAAACTAGACAAACCTTAGTGCGAGTGTAGAGCCTTGCCATTTCTTCCGTACCCGTAAATCGTAAATATACTTTAAACAACTAACTTTATCGAGCAAGAACGACAACCGCTTGCAAGAACTAATGAAATTTCTCGCCCTACATCTCAATACATTAGCCTGAAATTTGAAAGAAGTTCTTGTTTGCATTCCATGTTAAACTCAAGCGCAGGAAATCAAGAAATTTCTTCTGAAACCCATTGTTGCACAGAGATTTGCTGCTTATAAAACCTGTTTTTGATCTAATAGAAAATTGCGTGGGATTATGGGAAGACTTTACGGTAAATGCTATTGAATAATTATTTTGTTGAATTTAAGCTTGTAGTTTGTTGAAAGATCACAAGATCGTGAATTAGATTAGAACATTGAGTTATTAACGTACACTGTATCCGTACAAAGATTAAAGCACACAGAGCTTGATGTTTAGATAAATTGAATGCTTTCATTAAAATAGCAGTTTTCCAGTAAATGTACGTCAGTTACTCTTTGCATCAGACGAAATTTAGACGTAGTACTTGGTCACTGACAGGGCTTAGTATCTAAGCACGGATACAAAAGCGAACAAAATAGAGATAGCCGCAAGGAGCAAAGGGCTGGGATACAATGGTATGGAAGTGCCGCGCAGGGGCATGGATTCACAGTCTAGATAGAGGGTATTAAACCAGAAGTTTATACAGAGTTTGGGCGCTATTATGGAATCTCACCACCACGTCCAAAGCGTACCTTAAAAGATTGTTTAATGCATAACAGAAGTCTTTTCATGAAAGAATGCTTAACATTTTTCTGGACAAGTCTTCAAGACAATTCGGACAACTCTTTCTTCGACAACGGACCACGTTGTCGCAAGGGAAGCCAGTAAGTGGCCCCTGCTCCTTCGGCTGGCCTAAATGTTTACGTGAAGATTATCGTTTGAGAGCCGACAGGGAAGCTGTAAACCAAGTTTTGAAAAAATGAGGATCGGCCTCTGAGAATATCAAGACACGCCCTTTCGATCCTGGCAACCATGTTCGCTAAAAACCGAACAAATGCTGAATGTCATGAGAAACAAAAACTCTTCAAATATCATAGCCTTACTACTGTTAAACTGCTGAAAAAATTTAATAGAAATCCCTTGCTTGTTTCTTCATTGTTTAAGTCACTTTTCGTTTAAAACATTTTTATAAAAAATTCAACTTCTACATGGTCCAAAGATGCCAACATCCCATTCAAGTACCTTGGGCGCTCTGTCTGTAAGACCCACTACAGCGAATACTGACACAGTCGTGGCAAGCACCTTCTTTTTAATGAGCAGGAATAGTTGCTTGATGGAGTACTGCAGTTTAGCAAGACGTAACCGTGCCTTTTCATAAACGTTTAAAATCTCCGTAGAACAAAACTTTGTTTGTTTAGGCCAGACTGGAAAGTGCGAAATTTTGTGGAGGTATATGGTGCCATGGAGGTTTTTTTAGGGAGGTAGATGGCCTCATTCGTAGCAATTGTGTGTGCGCAAAATAGACCTGTTTTCCAAGGTGTGCTTCCGTACGTATTTCTGGCTACAGGGGGCATGTGGTACAGGGGCACGTGGACCCCCATTTTTCAGAAACAGAGGCAAGGTACCTATTTGGAGCTTATGGAGGCGCACCCTTTCCTCTATGTGTGCCGCCCTACATTTTAAATGCTTCCTACATCTATGATCGGGTGTGAACTCTTTCTTGTGACAGTTCTCCGGAGATAGTCATTGAATGGAAAAGATTCCAGTTTTGAGGTTCGGGACCCTTTAATGCCAATCGCACTAAACAATTATATGTAAGCTAATGCCGAATTTTGAAAATCTTATTCCAATCTATTTGCTATAATTTCAGCCGAGAAAGTTAACATTATCTTAAAATGTAGACATTGCAATATGTCGAAAGCTGGGCAATGCGATAAAACATCAAGCAATATTGTCATATTTGTGGAGGCGCTATCAGATATCGTTTGGGTTTGTGCCGCAGGTGTCTTTGCAAACATAAAGAAATTTGTTGACAAGGAGACCACAGCAATGGAGTTCGTTCTTGATTTAACCGTTACGACAATCAAGAATATTAGGATCTTTCTTCTCTACATTGATTGACACGGTTGGACATAGATTATGCACATCAATAGGGGATGGAGCTCTCAGCATCAATAAAAAAGGCTGCATGTAATATCCAACGTTTTTCACTACATGAAAAAAATAAGTTCAATGCAGATCAGCGAAGACTTAGCAAATCCACACAAAACAATAACATGAAAAGTACGCAAATGCGTGCACGTGCATCCGAATGAAGATGCAACAGAAACCTTGAAAACAAAACAGCAAACAATTTGAATGCAAAATATTTAAAGAATTTCATCTCGGTTGGGAAGATTCTTCGAAATAAATAGGCGAGAGTCAAATAACAAAGGAATGACAGAAAAAAGTAATATTTAGAGAAACAGAAATCTTACCAATTCACTTCTCAAGCTAGCTACTTCAATCCATAGATTCATTTCGGTAAACAATGCAGAAATCTGGTTCGGCATCTCATTGAAATTTCCTCAGCATCCTCTCGTTGTAGCAACACACTCGAAGCTGCACACGATAATAAGGCGTCAGCTACCAAGTAAATATGTCAAGTTGATTTCCCTATGCTTCGTTCTCTTCCTCATCCATTTGTTTTTGCGACCGACTCGACCACATGTTGTGTGAAACAGAAGAATGGAGCGAGTGACGTAACAATGAATAAAATAACTGCAAGTGGCAGTCTTGTTTGCAAAGCTTTTAACAAAACATCTCTTGAGTAATAGAGCATAATAACCAGATCGCACCGATGTTAATAGCACTGTTGTTCCAGTATGAATGAAATAAAGTCCTACACAAGTGATTATGTGAGAAACGATTAAACGATGCTGGGAACCAGGGATTATTGAAATCATTTTTCTTTGACGATTCCCTGTAAATTATTAATAATCGAAACATCTTGCTCTTAAAAAATTTCAGTTTTGGGTGACCAACCATAGCCGCAATAGCTGATTTCCTGTTGTCTCTTGATTTAGCTATTGCAAATTCTGGCAGAAAGACAGGTATTCTCGTCAAGACTCGCAAGCACATTTCAATCCTACTAGGATTAAGAAGACAATACCGAGAGAAAGTTGAACAAAGAGCCTGGTTACACTTTTGACATATACAAAAAGTGGATGATATATCCAACCAGTGATATGGATTATTCATAATAGAAACTGATCTTATATAATAACGCTGTTCCAATAACTATGAAGGCATGAAGCCTTTTGACGCGACACGCCAGGGCAAAGATCTGCTTGTATCATATCGACGCATCGAGAAAGGAAGATTTTAGCACCAGGATTAGGCAAAAGCGTTATTTGTTCTGTTACAGACATCACCGGTAAAAAATGTGATATCTTTGTGACAATCCATGCAAAAACGTGACCAAAATTTCTTATTTGAAGCGCGTGCTTGGTGCATCTACAACTAAATTTCAGTAATGATAACATAATAACATAACTGTTTACACAGGGTGATTACCTTAACAGTACAAGAAAGTACTGTTATCAACAAGGGTCCTGTTTGAATTATAAGTGTCATAAAAAATTAGTTCTAATACCATACAGGACTGCTTGAGGCCACCTAAAGGAAAGTTGTTTCAAAGGAAAATTTTATCTACAGGAAAAAAATCATCTAAATCGTTGAACTTCTTCGGTGTTGTTCTAACAAGCACAAAAAGTGCAGGAAATCAACAAAAACGATTTTATTGCAGCTTCAGTTCTTAGCAGTGGTAATCGAAGGGCAGCACTAATATTTAGTGTGTTACAACTTATTTTCGTTGCACATGATGACAACGCTGGGATACTTGTTCCTTGTCGACATTTGAAAATTAGACATGCAACTTTCGATTTTTGGTTTAGGATACTACGGAAACTGTTCTCTCTACCTTCATTTGCCTTGTAGTTTTCTGTGCTCTCTCCGGGAGTTTTTCAAACTTCAGTTTCTTTGTAAATAGGTCTAGTTGGTGCAAATTAGTTTTCTTAAGAACTATGACATTGCCAACCGCAAATAAATTGATGATGATGATGATATCTTGAGGACTGGATTTTGACAGTATAGGATCGTATTAAGCACCTGGGTCACTCATGTTTAGTGAAGGACCAAAGTACACGATATTTCTATTAAGATGCAGTCTATCATGTGGCCTTGAACGATACTTTCAAATCGCCATGGGAGCAGAGCCACTCAGCGGGCCCGAACAGCATACTTTCTGTTTTTCCTTTCTTTTGATCGACCTGTTTTTGTCTAGGCAATCTTTTATGAAAGACATTAGCTGACAGAGTGTTTTCAATGAGTTTGATATCTCGATGAACTGTATATATAAGTGTCATCAGCATACATTTTAACTTTGCAACTATTTACTTTCTTTACTAGTTCATTCTGAATCGCCTGAATCCGGAAAAGCAGTGGATCAAGAATCGATCCCTGAGGCACTTTAAATTCTCTCGTTGGAGTTCTGATTTTAAGCTTTTATAAGTAGCTTTGAGTTCAGCGAGGTGTGGTCAAGTGACAAAAGGTCCAATAGAAAAAATTACAATAGAATAAATTTTTTAAAGTAAAGGGTAAGTCACTTGTTTGTCGATAAAAAAGAATATATTTAGTGACCAGATTCTTCTACAAATGATTTTTCCAAAGCTAGATGACAAATTTCAGGCACAACTTCCAAACAAAGAAAAAAAGGTTCAAAATATGGCAGCTCAGAACCTTTTTCATCGAAGCAGAAGGAACAATTTGAGTTAGCTTCAAAGTTCCTGTTACATTTTACCAGTCTGAATTTATCTTTCAACTTAAAATTACCCTTTCTACATAAATTATCATGTTAAAGAGTTGGCTTTAAGAAACCATCGCCCAATTGTGAAGCTTAAATAACTTTATTTTTGCTACCTTGCCCTCTGAAAGAAATAAAATGGGAAAAAGCTAATTTGTTTAACCAGAAATGATAACATAGGTGTAGGGACTGGGACAGGAGTAGAGATTAGGGAAAAAAGATATAATCAGGGCTGCCAAGTCAGTTCAGAGGCCCTGGGACAAAGCCGAAAGACGAGGCTCTTACAGGTGGAGCGAGCAGAAAATATTTGTGACCACGCATTTCAGATTAGCTAAAAATGCAATTCCAAACTTTTCTCACAGTCATTTTCCTGCAATCTTTTCAAATGTTTCACTATTTTTAAGGTATACATTTGTTGTGTTTGATTAATACCATAAAATGAAAATGAAAGTCATTACTTATGAAGCCCCCCTAGACCTTGAGGACCTGGGGCAATTTGCCCTCCTTCCCCCCTTCTTGGCGGCCCAGGATATAATTGTACATCCTATTTGTAAAGAATATCTTTGACAGATGTTAGAACCAAGTGAAATTAGGCTGCAAAATATGCTTCATTTCTAGAGAACGTTATCTTGCCTTTTTTCATTAACTGAAAATCCTGCTTTAGCAGAACATTTTGATGATAAGAAACCTATCAAGATTTCAACAATTGTGTTGGTTTAAAACTCAAAGGAACATCAAAAAGAAAACAACATACTATGGCACTTTAAGAAGCTTCATTTTCATCAAAAATGTCATGACAGTGCATCTTAACAAAATGTCTTTATGATGGGGCTGTCAGTGGTACTTCTTCAAGTTATTTTCTTCTAGATTTGTGGCTTTACTTGAACTGGAAAAAAGTTTTAAGAAATATTAAGACAATTAAGAAAACTTTCTAGTTTAATAGAAAAAGACTTATAAACAGACTTCAATATTTAGAAAGGTGTCATGACAGGATAATATGAAAAAGGACCTAATTTTAAATTTTTCATGCTTGGGCATATTTCAGAATAAATATTAACTTTGTAAAGTCAGAAGAGATAGAAGCCAGCAAATACAGAGGTAGAAGGCAAAATAGAAGAAGCAATTTATCTTAAACTGTTCAACCATCATACATTATCAATATAATGGTATGGTAGGGGGTTCTTGATCTAGAAAATATTAAGCAATCCAATTTTTATTGGCTGAATTGAGAAACATTACTTATTTATTATATGTAAAATAGTATCAAATGAAAATGATGCTTGGATGTGAACTTCTGAACAAACAACAATGTTGTACATGGATCATTTGTCAGAATGGTCATAGTTCAAACAAATGTCTTACCAATGAAACAAAATTCTATCAACATGGACAGACCTTTCATGCATTAAAGAAATCCCCATACATTTATGAAATAACCCTAACTACATTTAATAAACACACAGAAATAATCCTGGGGTTAACAAAGCCTGCTCTGTGCTAGTGGTCTTTTCCATCAAATGTTAATTAAAATTGCTTTTCTTCAACATAAAAATGCTAGTTGCCGATAGCAGAATTTCTGGTAGGCCTGGTTCACAACAGTAAGAATATGATATTGTCAAGCCCTAAGTTGACCATCCTCTGAAGTAAAAAACTTTCAGAATCCCCTGCCCTCAAAATATGCCCCTATCCAAACATTTGAATTTCTGTAATAGCTGATTTTAATACATTAAAGGTCGCAAATTTAATTGAAGATTAAAACACCAGATAAACAAAAATTTTTCACAATGTTTATGTTTTCATCAATGATGGTGTAATGTATTCTTCTCACTGACCTACTCTTATCTCAAGCAGTTGAAATGCATCCTCTCCAGAAATATTATCAGAATTAAAGTGAAACAGTATCAATGGGCAAAACAAGAAAAAAAACTGAGAACCTACATTTGTTTATGAGATATGTCAAACAAGAAAAACAAGGAACGAGACACTTTTCTTGCAATGAACTTCAGACTAGCTGTGCTGGATTCAAAATTGTAAACTTTCAGAGCTCAAATCTGTTTTTGATGTTCTTTACAAAATGAGATAGATATATATTCAATATCTCTTAACTTAAACAAAAGTAACAGGTGCAACTTCTAAATCATTCCCAAAGTTACTCTTGATTTAACAAGTTCTGAGTTATTTTGTTATTCAGTGGGAACATTTCATTCTTACATAATGTCATTTGTCTGAGCAAGGCTTAAGCCTTGCAAGTTGATGGTGATGAAGTTAATCTAAAAAGCGAGTTTCAAACTTACCTTCTTGAAACCAATATCAGGTGCATATTCTCTAAAGCACTGTCTGCAGAGGTTCAAACCATACTTTCTGATAAGACCATGTCTGTTGGAGCACACGCGGCTAAAGAGAAAGACATGCAGTCTTTTATATTGCATTATTTATGCAATAGCTGTAATAAATTAACTTTTAACCAAAGAGGGCACTACTAAGACATTACTTTTTGGCATTGGCATCGTCTATTGTGACTAGTACTCTTTTTGCTGCGAAAATGACCTCCTCCCTTCTAAGAATCCCATGTTTTTGCTTAATAAATAGACAGCTGATTTCAAATTGGTGCCAAAATCAGACCATACTCTGTCAGATGTATTCGGAGTGCTGGTAACAGTCTATTTTTGCTTCCAGCTGCCTTTGATCTCATGAATTTGGTATATAGAGAAATAAATATCTAAAAACAAATTTTCAGGTACTGAAATCAAGAAGAAAGGACACTTTAAAATTTGCCAATTACCAAATAAATTCCTTTCCAGAAACACACAATGATTCTTAAAAGAATATAAGTAAAATATTTAGACAATAATAACAAAGAACACTGAGCTAAAATATGCCTCTCTCAATTTTCTGTTGATTACAAATATAGTGGTTTTCTACTTCTTTAATTAAATGTGTTTCTTATAGATGTGGAAAATATAGATGTGAACTCCAAGTCAACATTTTTTAAACTAGTATTTGCTTTTCTATATTAAACAATTTTACCAATTGATATTCAAGATGCATGTATTATTTGTTGTTTAGGTAAATTTGTTGCCTATAATTGCTCCCGATAAATCATGCTATCAAAGTCAGGCACAAAATCTTTACCATATCTACTATGGTGGTGCTTCATAGTTTTACTTTATAACTGTATTTGTACTTAAGTTGTATATGTTTGTTTTACTGTAGTAAAGGAACTAATATACTTCGAATAGTGGACTGAAACTGAGCTGAAACTGAACTTCTTATGTTATCTAGTATGCTGTGTTAAATTACTGTTGAATGAATTCTGGTTTAAGTTTATTTAAACCCCGTTATAAAACTTGAAAATATATTTGTAGCGCTATGACTCTTAATTTTCTGACAAACTTTGTCACTTAAAGTTTCCATTTGATTTCTAAACGATCCCACCATGATGTTCTACAAGGAAAAAATAAACAGAGAGACAAAATATATAATTGTTCATGCGTCTGTTCGTATTTTCATGCCTTCCATAGCTCGCTCTCCGTTTGACTAGGCCCTCTAACCGATGTTTAAAAAACAAATTTTGAGGGAAGATCTACTGACAAGAGCTGCAAAATATGATAAATCAACTATGGAACTTGGTAAAGGTTACAATATATTACCATTTTCTAGATCCTGGTCCATAATTTTTGGGGTGACTATTCCACACAGCTGAGTGCACCATCTTGGAAACTGTTCTATGATCGAAAGGACTACACAACGTGCATTCTCCGCATGAATGCCGGGAAGTCGCGTACAATGGCCGAAAATGGGGTCTAGAACCGATTATGTCATAACTAGGAGGTGGCGAATATTCACAGATTTGAAATTTCGGAAAATTGATGATTTGCTTTGCAAAAGAAATTCAAAGAAGAACACTGGACCAAAAGCCAAACAACTAACTATCTTAAACCGTTAAAAACGGACTTCTGATAAGAAAACTTCTGGGACGAAACTAGTTTGGTCTTTGTAACACTCTTCAAGATCTTTTTAATGTTTACGTATCTCCTTCACGGAAAAAAATGAAGTCAAGATTATTTTTGCAAGAAACTTGCTTTAGAGCTTCTCTTAATAAAAGTTTAGATTAGACTAAGTTCCGGTCAAACAGCTTTCATATAGCCTGTACAATTATTTGTTCTTTGCATAGCTTTTGATAATAACTTCACTAGCATGATAATTCTTATATGCCGCATATATCGGAGTTCATTAGAAAACAGAGTTGCTACTCCCTCTACTCCTTTCTTTGATAAAATTGAAAAGCCAAACACCTAACAAATAATGATTTTTCCATTCCCCTTTGAAGTAAAACTTCTTTAATCCCCGGGGGACTCACATCATGGCCTAATAGGGGGTCCAATCAGGGTCAAAGAGAGCTAAAGCTAAAATATTAAAAAATTACCCTCAAATGGTAGCACAAGGATGGAAATTATTTCCTTGGTAGCATCCATTTCTTTTTGCGCGCCTGGTCCTTTTTTCACAAATTTATTCGCCATTGATTTCTGTTGATTCAGGAAAGATAGAATCTTGTTCATTGTCTATAATGCATTGCAAGCTTAACTAAGTCGTCGTGTTGTTATCGAAACTGGACCATTTGGTAGCCATTTGGTAAGACCTTCAAATCGACTGGACCCCATTTGTCAGACCTTAATGGGAGCATCCCCTTGGGCTTTAATCCCATCTTTTTTGTGAATTGAGCATCTTTTCTATCTTCACTTAGCTCCCTTGTATTTATTGATCCTTGGGACGTCGTAAAAACGAACTCGAAAATTCAAAACAAAAAGAATCTACCGAGAAGCTATTTTGTCTCGCAAAAGCTTGCATGGTCGTCTTTTGTCTTTTGTCGTCCGGCCCTTTTTTGTCTGGAACCCTGATAGTCCCTGATGTGTCGAAGCAGAGGAGGAATAAGTAGTTGTAGATTGATTATTGAAGAAGATCATTGAAAAATAAGAAATTTGTCAGAAGCTGATTGCAGGAAACCAAGACAGAAATAAAGAAAACGATAGAGACCGTAATATCAAGAGTATAACAGTGGACAAAATAAAATTTCCATGTTAGCGCCAGGTGCTTGAGGCGTTTCTGCGATGTTAATCACAAGTTTATACAATACTTTGTTCTGTTAGTAGATTATTAACATACAAGTGTCAAACAAAGTTTGTTTTGAAAAGTTTTTTAATCCCCTTAGCTGTCTGCCTCAACTATTTTTTTCATAGAAATTCAATAGATTTGGCAAAGACTTGAAATTTAAAGCAAACCTGAATTTTTAACCATGTGTCAAATATAATTTTTTTCTTGTAAAATTCTATATCTTTTATTGTAACTTTTTAAATTCTATACTTGTAATTTTTAACTTTTATCATGTAAAGTACAGGTCTTTGATTGATATCGGTAACATAAATTACTAAACAAATTAACCTGTGTTAATATGCAAGGTTATTGACATTATTGTAGACCTGAGAAAATTTTCATATTTCCGAGTTGCTGATAAAAGTGCTAGTAGTTTAAGTCTCAGATCTATTGATTTTACGGTAGGATTAAAATTTAGGCAAACAAGTTAAAAAAAAAATTATTTTGTTTTCCTGAAGGTGAAAGTTGAGAGGTGCCAGGGAAGGTAAAAGATTGATACAACTCGAAAACTAAACGAAATTCTTCTTTAATCACAATTTCCTTGTTTAACGGATGCCAGGAAAAACTGGTAATTTATTCAAGAAAATAATAGGTACGACAACCCTGATATTCTTGTGTTCTTCATAAACTTTGCCTTGATTTAGTAAAGAGCATTTTTTGGTATTCGGTAGTAACGAAGTGATGTAGAAAAGTTGCCTGCTTTATCTTCTTATCTTCTTTCATATGTATGCAATCCCAACTAATATGTATTCAATTACAAACTTAGTAAAATATTATATCCAGTTTCAAATTTACAAAATTATTTCTTCATTACACCATGCGGATATGTCATGAATTATTCGTAAGACACTAACTGTGAGCATGAAGCTCACAAAACCAACCTAACTTAATAAAACAGGATCAATATGTATAATTCTTAACAACAAAATTATAATTTCACTATTATTTGCAACTTCGTCGGTTATTATTATCTAAAAAATTATATAACATTTCAAACAAAACACTCCCGATAATTATCTGAAAACTAACAATGCATAAGTACGTCTAACAGCGAATACAAATTGTAGTAGACTGCTAGCATTGTCAACGTTATTCGAAAAAAAATTCAGTTCATAAAATAGTCACCTGCACGAAGGCCGGGTACAGGTTTTCCACCCCAGGGGGGCATGGAAGGGGGCTCGGGGGTTCGGCTTTTCTTGTTATAAATAAGAGATTGTGGAAAGCTCAGCATCCCCTTGATGAGCTAGCGCGCTTGGTAGGACAAATTCAATGTTGGCAATCATTTACTATTCTAAGTATGGTTATGGGTGTGGTTATAGGTGTGGCTTCCAAAGCCCCCTTTTACCTATTTTTAGGAGGGCACTCTTGCTGACCCACTGTCAAAATTATCACTAAATGTTGTGAGAGCTAATTAGGTGAAAAATCATCAGCAATTTTTGGGCACTAAACCTGAAAAATTGGAATTTGTTTTTAAGCCCAGATTTTTAAGACCAACTGAAGATTTACTGAACAACTCATAGCGATTTAGGGGTGTCACAGCACCCCTACACCACCTCCGCTAGACTGAATTGTTCAAAATACTGTAAAGCACAGCTTTTTTGAAACTAAGTGCTTGTCAAAACAATTGCGAGCTTGTCAAAACTTTAGTTTCTAAGAGGGACAAGTTAAACACGATCCCATCTCCTAAATACCTAAATACACGTACTACAAAGTTCCCTTATTAAATAAACTCCCATTTAATGGCCATAGACATATATTGTCTGCAAGGCTTATATTTTCCAACATACACTAATAATATTGTACTTGTACTTATGATATTGTACATACTTGTACTAATGATATTGTACATGTACTTATGATATTGTCCAACATACGGTTCCATCATATACAAAAGTCCCGCTTGCAAAGTTTGTGAGTTATAATATAATCTTACTCCCCACGCTTGAAAAATGGAATATGTAAGATGACTATTACATAAGCTTGATGTTAAAAATTCTTAACTAGGCTTGGGCATAAACACTACTAAGTTAGAAAAGTAGGTTACTCAATACAAGCAAGCCCATGGATAGATATTGTTTTGGCCGGCAAAATATCCAGATTAAATACAATTTCTATAGTGAAAAAAGTAAGGTTTAACAAGGAGGCTTATTGTTGAGTTCAAACGATAGAGGAGGCTAAGTGGCAGCAATAATCGTAATGAAGTCTGCTCATCGAGGTTAAAAACCCACTATATTCCCCTCTCTTCCTGGTTAGTACTTTCGCTACCATTCTATCTAATATAGCACTTTATTCCCCTCTCTTCCTGGTTAGTACTTTCGCTACCGTTCTATCTAATATAGCACATTTTTTGGCACTTCCTAAATAGCAAATACCTTTATGTTTAGTCAATAGTACTCTTCCCGTCTTAGTCTTAGTTAACATTTCCTGATATCATATTTTGGGTAAGGGAACTAACAAATGGGAAATGTTTTCTCCCTGCTTATTTTAGTTCATTCCGTCTCCACCAAAATATGCAAACTATTTCTAAATTCTAAAAAGCAATTCATTCATAGAAGCTAAGAATTTCGAAGGTGATAAAATTCTAAAAACGTTGATGAAACAAACCCTGTATTCAAACTAGGCACGAGTTCGATCGTCGATCGTAACAGAAACAGAGTCGTGAGTTCCTTTTTCATTGCTGACTTCATTTCCTTTTTCTGCAACATCCGAAGCATTGGTTGGCAAAAATAAATTGCTGATTGAGCGCAGAACTGATCTTTTTTCCAAGTATTTAGCGTAAGAATACAGAGCTCCTCCAAAGGTGTTCAGACCTACGCCCATAATCGTAAAGAATGAAACAGGCACGCCTCCAAAGGTGAAGAATCCAATCAGAGTTGTCAAGACGCTCTTTACAACGCCAACCAAACTGAAAACAACAAAGAATAATCGGTAAGAATAACAAAAATAGTATTTATCGAAATAATTTAAGGCTTAAATTTCCCAAAAAAGGGTTTCTCCCGCTATCAATTTTTCACAATGATATCCAAGTGTTGTTAACGACCTAGGAAAGCACCCCTACTATCCGTAAGAAATCAAAAATATTTTCTATCTTACGTCAGATTCTCGCATCGTTACATCTTAAGCCTGTCGAGCTACAGTCTTAGATAAAATTGTTGAAACACAATCCAGTTAGTGCAATTTGCTATTTTACGTTGCCCCAGTAAATTCGAATCCTTCTTTCCTCACCGAATCAATATTGGATTAGTAGTTCTATCATCTGTGCTTCAAAAACATGCATTCAATATTAAATCGGGAAACGGGGAAAAGTAATTTTTGAAATGAAAGAGAAAACATTAACTTCTCATGAAAAGTTTCAACTTTTTTGTCCTTGATTATAGGCTTTTTGGAAAGAAGACTTTTAATTTTTCAATATCAGAGAAAGCAAAAAGGCTGACAACATCTCATACTGTCTTGCTGTAAAGTTCTCAACTTTTAAAATGGCTAAAAACTTCCCACAGCAAGGCTTAGGGTCAAATTAAAGTCAATTCAGAAAAGGCATTTTCTATGAAAGGCATTTTATTTTAAAGACATAGCTTCATAGGTGTGAAAAATGTAAATAAAAAAATGATTACATTAGAAAAACCTTCGATTTTAGAAGATTTTAGCCCAGGTTCCCCTACAAGTAAATGAGGTTGGCGAAGCAATTGTGTTAGCTTAAATAATTGATATTCTAATGAGCAAATGTGTTAAATCATGACTTGGTTTACTGACAAAGATCTTCCAGGACACCATAATTTAATCAATTAAAAATTTTGGTCTTTGGGTTTTCAGAAAATCATGGTATTCAAGCTTCAAGTTTCTGTTGCTGCTGTACAAAAGCATGTGTATTTTCTCTATGAAGCTGGGCAGGAAGATGATAAGTAGATGTCTCTTCTCTACTTATCTTTCTTTTTTGCGTCCGTAGTCTGTAGGAAGGTTACTTTACAAGCAACCAATCGCACAGCACCATGAGGCCCTTTAAATGAGGTTGATATGTTATTAGAAATTCATATGAAAATATTATGCTACTGAGGCTAGAAGCTCTTGCCCTGCCCTTGTATCCCTGAGTAATCATGAAAGAAATTACCTTGTAGTTAAGGCAGAATTCATCGTTGCACACAAAAATAGGGAGTAGTTGAGGACACAGCCAAAAGAGACATCAATTAGAAAAGCAGCCTGAAAGTAAAAATGGACTTTACACTCAAGAAATGTTATCACATGTAAATATATATTGTCACTGTTTTCAGGCATTACCTGTTTGTAAACATTACTTGCCTGCTCAGACAGCTAGTAATGTTCTATGTTCTATGGCTATCACCTGATGCATTATCATTTAATTTTATACTTTCTTCTGACTGATTTAAAATCTGTTTGGAATGGAAAGTGATCAATCACATGAAAGAAGCAAGCATTCACTGTATAATCTGCAAGTTTTCTTTGTCTGAGAGCTGTTCCTTCTATGGCTACAGCATCATTTTTGTCTTGTTAAATTGATTTATACCTTGATAAAGTGATCCCAAAGCTCTCAGTTTTCTAGCTAATAGTTCTTATTCACCAAACAGCCATTGAAGTCTGAAGTTAGATTTAGAAACATGGGTTTTTCTGGGTGATATCAGTTTGTATTCACATACAGGTTGACATATATCCTTGGTTCAGTCATCATGAAAAACTTGAGAGGAGACCACAGAATTTACAGTAAATTATTGTCAGGTTTATTCCTTGATATATTATACCTGATGATGTATGATGAGCATGAGGTAACTGGGTAGAGAGTTAGATATTTTAATAATAGCCCTCCAAATGATACTCACAACAAACTGAGAATCCTTGTTTCCAGAAAAATGAATTGCCCTGACTATGTTCCCACTTAAAACTGCATATGCGAGCATGAATGGTATACAGTTGATGCTGTTCAAATGCAAAACTGAAAGAGCTGAAACTCCAGACTCTATACCAGTTTTTTGTACATATGTTAGATATATTGATTGTGCTACTACACTTGAAACTGCACAGATGTATGCATAAAAATCAAATTTGACATCCCCAAAACCTGCAATACAAAAA
Source organism: Rhopilema esculentum (assembly GCF_013076305.1). Next base: position 6,002,249 of record NW_027019302.1, on the reverse strand, counting down.
TGTTATGGTGAGAAGAAGAGATGATCTAAGCAAATAGCAAAAAGAAGCCTAAAAATATCCTTTTTAAGGGAGAAAAATGAACAAAAAAGTGATCTGCTAGCCTTGCAGATGTACTGATATTTGCTTCTGCAAACCTCTTTTATAAAATACTTGATTAGTGCCTTTCATGTTGATTTTACATGGCAGCTTATCCTGAATTTTAATTAAATAGAGAGGTAACCAAATGTTTTATCAAGGAAATGCTATCACATCAAAATTGGAAGGAAATTACCACATTACTAAAAACATTGCCAGGCTATTCCATCATTAATCATGCTAGTATTGTACCTGTTAAAACACATCCAGTAACTATGAAAAGTACAGAAATCACAATTTGCCAAGAGGGTGTCTTTTTTAATACAAAATGGGCCATCATCAGATTTGCTAGTGGCAGCATTCTTCTAAGGACATTGTATCTGGTGAGATAATTGAAATTATGTCAAAACCAGCCACAAACATGTTTCCAATTACAAATGAAATTACCCAGTATCATTCTAAGACATGTTAGCAATAACATTCTAGGTTGATGTCATCAATTTTGCAACTCATAATCTACAGATCTTTCTCAAAAATTGACTTCAGATTTGAAACCGTCATCTTGAAAATACTAGGTTATTTAGAAAACTACATGTTGTTTGAACTGTTCAGTCATGAGTTACTTCAATTTTAATATTTAGATATTTTTCTAGATATGATCGGAATTTATTGCTGTAGTGAAAACATTTCACTACAGCAATAAATTCCATTGATATCTACAAGAAAAACTAATTATTGAAAATGAGGTAATTCAGTGCCTGATGGCCCAAACAACATGAAATGTTCAGCACAGACTAATTTCAACTTAAAGATTCCATATCTATGATCCATTTTTGGCAAATTCTAAGCTAGGGGGTAACAGGTCCCAGGAGGTTAAGATAAAAAATATAATAAATTCAACTTTTGCACACTGGATGACACCAGGTAAACAATAAAGTCAAAACAGTATCCTTTACTGTAAATTTGACATAGCACCCAACAGACCTGGCTTTATGAGAAATAAGTGTTACAAAGTGCTTTGTAACAAGATGGTGCAAAATTTCAGTCTAAGAGCTAAATGTGCAAAGGTCCATTCATAATAGTTTCATAATAGAGATAATGGGCCATCAGAGAATTTTGTGATGATGCAGATAATGTTGAAATACAGATGCTACAAGTCCGATACTTCTAATTTACGGTTTCCAATCCAAACTGACAAATGTGTAAATATCCGCTTAAGGCTGATAGGATGTTTCAAAGATAAAATTTTTTAATAAGATACTTAAGCTAAACAGGAAACAGAGATTTGTTTTCATAAAATGAAAAATTATAAGGGAAATATGGCAAGCTGAAACTCTCACTATATTTGAACAGCAAATAATAGCAAAGTATCAATCCAGGAAATGTAAAGTGTTCTGTTGTAAAAGCTATTGATGCTATCTCATCATAAATGAAAGTTATAATCATTGTATATTGCTACAATTGCTACAATACAAAAATGAAAACTCACACTGGAATTGACAGATTTCCAAGAGCTGCTAAGGCAAGTGTTGTGTGGGCAGCAAAGCAAATGCTTGGCACAAAAAAGCTTTTGCCCCTGAAAAATCGAAAATGGAAACTAACTATCTCCATATAACATAACAAGGTTTGTTTTAAGACTACATTGAGAGTTAAAAACATATTCTAGCTTAACATTTGTTTTCCTCATTTTTATGCTTCATACTTAGAAGACAGCCTGATAAAAAGCCTGAGATTTTTTCAAACTCATTTTTTAATTATGTGCTATAAATTTTTTGTACTTAAGTGAATAATGGCTTTGACAGGTGATGGTGTGCACAAATTTAAATCTTTACTTACTAATTTATACAATTAATGCTTCAAAAATAAAGCAATTAAAGCTTCAGAAAAGGCCATTCTATTTCAAAAAGGCAGTTCTATTCCAAAAATCCTTATTCAAATAGTGTTTTGCTAAAAAGACAATTATAAAACCCACCTCTCCATGCTCCAAGCGGGTATATCACAGAAGTTGCACAAGCGACATATTTCCAGCACTGTTGATGTTATCACTAATTGGGCCAGCATTAACACATCAACATATTTATAACCAAATGATGATAGAACATACTGCATAGAAAAAAACAATTTATTTCCATCACTTTTTGCATAACTACATGATAGAAATGGGAATTTTTAATACCATCCATACTGGTTTAAAATAAAATAGTCACTTTTTTCAACTCCTAAAGGGTTCCTGATTGAACTGCCAAAATGGTTGTTGAACCTATTTGGGGAGCTGGCTTATAAGTTACTTTATGTTAAATAATTCATCTAACAAGATAGAAGACAGTTTTTGTTTTGATTGTGAATGTTCAGAGAAAACTCAGCTGAGGCCTGTACACATCTGGCAATACCCCCATAATGCTGGCAAATATTAAAATTGTATTCCATGAAAAAATTGGAATTTTGAATTACATAATTATATGGTTATTTTCTCCAGTGTGAAATAGTCTAATTAAAGTGATCCCCTGTCATAGACCCAACAAATGGAGGGGGAGGTAATTCCTTTGTAGAATTTTCTATACAATATGGCCTATGCATTATGAAAAACATCTTCATACTCTTCATAAACAAATCTATTTATACAAAATGTTATTCATAAATAAAATGGGTACACAAAAGCAAGTTAAAACCTTGTTAATAAATGACATCGATCCAGAGGTGAATCCATAAAATATGGCAGCCATTAGTCCAGGTGCAAAAGTGATCAACACTGATGCACAGTTGTGTAACTTTGAAAAAGCCATTTTGAGCTTAATCTGATAAGAATAAGTATATCAATATTATAAAAGGAACTACCATGATGTTGTTTGATAAGTTTCAGAAAGATGTAGAGCTGATCTAGTAATTACTTATAAAGCAGTAATATATTTGCAGTGACTCTACTTAGGCCTGTTTACATTAATTTTTTCTTCTCATTCATTCCGTCACATTCCCACATTCTCACATCACAGCACAGGCATCCTCTATGTCACTCTCATATCACGCATTTGCTAATCCGTATTGTTTACTTAATCTCCGCCACGATATTCAATTTACTCATCACCTTTACTCGTTTAATTTTAGTATTCATTTCTGTAAATAAGTATGTTAACTTGTAAGTAAGTTCAGTTCAGAGTTCAGTTAGAAGCAAGACACGCAGTAGTCATATCGTTATTTCCTGGCTTCGTGTTCTCTGCATGTAAAATAATGGTTGGACACAACAATGGTTGGAAAGGACACATAATTGATAGATGGTTTTATTAGTGAACGAACGGCATCAAATAATCACACACAACACTGCCTAATTCTTGTTATGCTAAATACTATCCAACATTTACCTCAAATAAATCCTTTTCTCAGCATTAAAAAGTTAATTACAATTTAATACTTAGCTATATAATAGCAGTGAAAATATTTGATTGTAATACCATGATAGAAAAATCCTGTCTAATGACATAGTCAAAACTTTATTATTTATCATTTTTAATTCTGCTGGTAGGGTTGCATTTCAAAGTTTGATAACTTCAGCGGTTTCGTGGCATAAAATGCATATAAAAATAAGTAAGCTGTCTGAGGCAAATATAACAATAAAATAGATTATATGAGAGCTTAGATATCTAACTTTGAAACCTGCGGTTTCTGAACAAACCTTGCTATAAAATTCTGCTTTAGTGCCACATCGCCACTAAACGACATGAGTCTCAGAAATTCCATTCTATATACCGCCCTTTGTTTTAAAATCGTTCCATAGCAACTGAATAATTTATAATTTTTGACTTAGAAATTTATTGTCTTCTTGACTGATTGCCTCGTAATGCAGCCAGGCATAAAAGGGGATTTCTTCAAATTCTATTTATTATTTATTAATTTTTACTCTTCCTAGATTTTCAAATTTACAGTTGTCTGGTGTAAACAAATTTAGGGATTAGCTGCAAAGTAAAAAACCAACAAACAAACTAAGGAATTTTTAAACTCAAACCTTCCGGCGTACCGGGTTGGGTTCCTACAAAGAGAGACTGTTAACATTTCCAACAGCAGTAGTACTTGTAGAACTTAAATCTAATACTTGAAATGGAAATATGAGAATACTCACGTTTTAGTGTTTAAATTGTTTTATTGTGCGTTGGCATGACGTGCGGAAGGCACTGTGGCAATTTGTACGAAGGCAACGAAAAAGAGGCTGGTTTAATATTGGTTGTTGCGCAGTGAGAGAGAGGCCATCGAACTGAGGAGCAGTTTCAGCCACAACATTTCTATTCTGTGGTTTTAGCTTGCCGCTTAGGTAGCAGAGTGAAACTATGTTGCTATCAAGAAATGTTGGACAATTTAAAAGGGCAAATCTTTGTAGGATTTTGAATGGGATATGCCGTCAGAGCAGCTGCAAAAGAATATGTAGTAAAGATGGAAGACGAGCCAGAAGAATGATGTGCCATGTATCAGGGCGCAAAGAGCAACTAGATACTGTTATCAGAAAGAATGAAAATATTGTAAGATATCTGAAAAAATGCCTGATAATAAACACGTTTTTAAGGACTGGGGGACTAGGGCTTCCTCGTTCAAAGGCAGAGACACATATAAAGCTCTCTGGAAAGTGGGGTTGGGTTTTCCCACAATCTGCAATATTCACACTCAATTTAATTTACATTGGATACAGCGTGCACACTTATAAAAAGGGTGTGGTCATTGCAAATGTTGCATCAAACTGTAATGACTTAATACCTCTATTCTATTGGCAACCGCCCCTTAAGTGAAGTGAATCAAGTTTCTATTGGGGGACTGGGGCTTCCTCGTTCAAAGGCAAAGACGCATATAAAGCTCTCTGGAAAGTGGGGTTGGGTTTTCCCACAATCTGCAGTATTCACACTCAATTTAATTTACATTGGATACAGTGCGCACACTTACAGAATGGGTGTGGTCATTGCAAATGTTGCATCAAACTGTACTGACTTAATACCTCTATTCTATTGGCAACCACCCTTTAAGTGAAGTGAATCAAGTTTCTATTCTGCCAAAATTTTCTTCCCAGACTGAAAGTATTTTTTCTGCATGGAGAATGTCCAAAACAATAATTTAAAATTTGCAGATAACGAATGTTTCCTGTGAAGTTGTGTGCGGAAAATGAACAAAAGACTTTAAAAACGACCTTGCATTCTTTGTTTTTCTTGCCATCAGAAGTCAGAAGTTAAAATGGTGGAATATTGGCAAGAAACATGACCAGATAAACAAATATTGTGCGCAGAATCTATGAGAGATTCTTAATATTGCACAGGCAGAATGAAGGAAAAAAATATTTTCGCAGACCAAACTTTCAATCTGGTTCTTTTCTAAATATCTACAGTCCTGGACAGAAAGTGTTAAGATTTTTATCTGCACCAACTTTGATCAGGGCAGGTTGATATTGGTCTATACATGCATCCTACACAACATGATTTAGGGGCTTGTTGTGCCAAACAACTGTATCCAAGGCTTAAAAATACCTGTGAAAGCTCCTTTGCTACCAGTGATGAATTTTCTGGTGTGTTATAGACAGTTAATGAGTTTTGTTTGCAGCATGAATTATACAAAAGAGCAGACATACTCACAACAAAATTTTTGTGTTTGCTGGTATCTTTCCCCATTTTCCAATCTTTATTTCCTGACACAAATATCTTGAACTCAAGCAAACAAACTAATGGGTTGGAATATTCATCTTTTGCAGAATTAACCACTCTTTGATAGGGTATAAGAACATTTTCTCCTGCATTACATCCCTGTATACAAAGTCAGTTGAGTGCCCAGCCCCAAGATTTGATCTATCACTTCTACTTTTCTTCATAATCTTTTTGTTCTTACTTTAGGAATTACCAACAAAGCCAAAATCATACTTTGAAGGCAAAGATATTCGCCCATTTTCTGAGTTTCTGACCGACAAATTTGGTAGAAAACATACATATTTAAGAATCTCACTAACTGAAAGATGTAACTTGAGATGTAAGTGATGTAAAATGTTGTTCTGTATTTTACAGACAGAATAATTCCTGAAATAATTTTGATTTTTTGGGTTTATTCAACTTAAGTGCATTCTTTTGAGAATTATGTCTTTATTTGATAATTATTGAATTATTGAAGCTTGAGTTGCAATGAATAAAATGTAGATTGATCTCCAAGTAATGAGTATCATACATGTCCATATTTGTATATAATCCAGTATTTCATCCTTATGAGAAACAATTTTACCTTGCCTGCTTTGAATAACCTATAAATTAAACTTGTGTGTACCTTATGTTCAAGTTTTTTTTCAAGTTGAATTTGATTTACACTGAATTATCTACATTGTTTTGTGCTACTTTGTATCATTTTTCAATCAAGTTCTCATTTTGAGATTCATAGGCACCTGACATTTATCCAGGATCTCTTCTTTCTAACATAGCTTTGAATGGACTTTTTCTAAAATTCTCTTTAAAGGTCAATATTGCATGCCTGTAGAAGGTGTCACTCTCACTGAAGCAGAAAAAATATTGAGTACTGATGAGATTATTAAAATTGCTGAACTGTTTGTGAAAGAAGGTGTTACCAAAATAAGATTAACTGGTGGTGAACCCCTGGTCAGAAAAGATATTGTAGAGATATGTGGTTAGTATCACTTGTAGATTTTACTATCTCCATGAATAATAGCTTTAAAAGAAGCAAAGTTTTAGACATACTAAGCTTTGACATTACTATCAAACATTCCTCAGAGTATAAAATGTAGGAAAAAGGATAAAAAATGTCAAACTAATAATTTTTTCTTCAAGGGATTAACCTGAGATACTTGCTAAAGGACTTTGATCAAGGCTGTTAACCATTATTTTGTTTACTGCTCTTTTATTTTAGAGCAACTGTCTTCCCTGGAGAACTTAGAAGTTCTTGGAATGACAACAAATGGAATCACTCTTTCAAAGGGACTTGATGCTTTAAAGAAAGCAGGCTTGACACATTTAAACGTCAGTCTTGATACTTTAGTTCCTGCAAAATTTGAGTTTATTACAAGACGAAAAGGTATTGTTAACAGTTCTTAATCATTTTCTGATAGTTCATTTGTTTTTGTTGAAGTGAACCTCAACGTCATTACTATGTTGGTAGTAATGGTTTGTTCCCTCAACATCAATGATTGCCTGATGATCTCATTAAGGAGGTAATACCTATACGCCAAGTATGAAATATAAATTTAATTATTTGGTCTTTTAAAGTTTCTCCCTCTTTCTTCAGGGTGGAATCGCGTTATGGAAGGCATTGAAAAGGCTCTAGAACTTGGTTTCAATCCAGTAAAGGTATCTGAAAATATTTTTTGAAAATATCCAATAGTGCAAAAAAGAGATTTTATTTCATATAAACCTTTGGCAAGCTGTTGAATATTTTGCTTGAGATGAGGGTATTTAGAAAAAGTTCTTAATTTTTATATATACTAATGGACAAGTGCAAGTTTGTATTTATCAAATTACCTCTTTTGAAGTATTCTGTCTACCTTTTCAGAATTATCAAAATGTAGTTCACGGAACAAGGAACTAGTCTTGTTCTACATAAGTATTATTGAAATTGTTTTCTATCTTTTTTCTTATTTCAATTAATTCAATGTTTATTAATTTGCCAGATAAACTGTGTTGTCATGAATGGCTTGAATGAAGATGAAGTTTGTAATTTTGTTCGGCTCACAGAAAACAAGGTGAAACTAAATTAATGCATTTTTAATCTATCTGTGTTTTTAATCATTTCATGTGGAATATTTCATGTTTGTCTTATCAAAATATTTGTTTAAAATCAGCTGGAACATTCCAATTTTTGTGTGTATTTTAATGAATCCATTAACCCCTTAAGGGAACATTGCCCCTCTTCCTTAAAATTGTGAAGAATTAGAAAAAGGCTCTTTTGGCAATGAGAAAAGGAGGTAATGACAAAATGCAACTTGGCTGAGTGATAAAGAGGGATTGGAAGTGGCTTCCTGCTATAAGATAAAATGCCTGGTTCACTTTACCTGTATAACTGAACTTATAATTATTGAAAAAATTGATGAGAAAGTCTCTGAATGAAGGCCTAAATATGCCCTTGAACAGGAGACATCCTTACGTGGGATAATGGGATAAAATTCCTTGTACAAAAGCGAAGCTGTGGATCATGATGACCTGTGCATGCACAGCTGATGTTCTGTTTTTGCATCCCTCTGCTTAAATTTTCACACATTGCTGCTGTTTATGTAATTTCATTTCTCATATTTCTTATGTTTACATAAATACACTGCAACTGGCATTGCTCAGTGTCCCCAATTCACAACATTAACAATGAACAGTTCTATTGTTTTGACGTATCTTGAAATTGTTATTTCATACCTCAGTATGAATATTAGACGCACTTGTAAGTAGATATCAATTTAGGCCAAGTCAAGCAATTGAACTCTAAAAGAAGTATCAAGTTGCAAATTTTTTCTCTGGTTTTAACATAGATGAAAGCTAAGTTTCTATGGTAGCAAATATGTCTGTTTTGCGAGGCCTGCCTCTTTTAAATCGTATCAAAGAAACATATATGCTCTTGTCTAAGAAGATCGATCATAACCTTTCCTGCTGGTAGAAAATCAAAATAGCAGTCACTAGGATTCTAACTCTTGAGCAACTGATTAGGCTTCAAATCAAATGGCCGTCTACCAGTTCTTTTAGTTGTGAGCAACTATCCGAGGGAAAGCTTAAAAGGTATATGATGGCGTGAATGCGCTATTTTCAAGATTATTCTTTTTGGAAAATAAAAAGTTATTGGTATGCATTTGCACCAAAGGGGTAGATACCCTTAGTTATGCATATGCATTTGGGGTCTTTTTAATGCTTATTATGATGATTGATTTGCAATTTGCAAGAATGGGCATAATCGTATGTTACAGGCATAATCGTATGTTAACAATCATCATCACGGAGTTCGCGACGCCATGGCACCAGTTCGGCAAAAACCGCATTAAATGCAATGGCGGCCTTTATCATCGAGTTTTATAAATTCCTCTGCAGCTTTAACAAATCAATTGTTAATCAACAAAATTCAGGTTTTTATTCTTAAAATATTTTTCTCTTTTCTAAAGATGTTTCACGACCAAAAAAATTGAAGAGCAGCCATCATCAATTATCGCTGATTGATTTGGTTTGCCCAGTGGGCTTGCCCAGTGGATTTGCCCCATCTGAGGGACTAGAACTAGCTATAGAGCAATATAATTCCATCATGGCGTCGCGAAAGCAGTAGCAAAGCAGTCTGGAGTTACGACTCCAAGCTGTCTTTATCGTAATTATGGGTTTTGTCATAGCTGTTCATCCTTACCACTTTAATCAAAGGATACCCCTTCTCATCCGAGAAATAGTTTCTCTTTTTAGAGATATTTCCTACTTGACCATTCACACCTCAGGGAAGGTAACAGTTTACTAAGGTTAAGCGACTAAAACTACTAACATATTCACGAAGTAGCAAACCTCATCGAACACTATTATTAGCCTTTTTTAGTAAGCCAAAGAGTGACACATTCAAATATACTTTTCTTGTTAGATAATTGACAATCTATTTTTTATCTCCCCAGAATATCGACGTTCGTTTCATTGAATATATGCCATTTGATGGTACGTTTCCAGGTTTTCGTAAACCACTGGAATTTTATCTATTTTGAACTTTTATCTACTTGGCCCTTGTCATTGTACTTTTCGTGTCGTGCTTGAAGTGTCCTTATTAAGCTAATATTTTCACGAAGTTTGTTTTTTTCAGGTAATAAATGGAATTACAGCAAGTTTGTGCCTTATCAGAAAATGCTGGAACAGATTGCTGTGGAATTTCCCAGTATCAAAAGATTAAACGACCATCCAAATGACACATCAAAGGTGCGTGTGTGATATACAAGGAAATCCTAGAGCTTCTTTATCACCAACTAAGATAACCTTTTCGTTTAAACGTAACAGTATAAACGTTTTCCTTCTCAAATTCAGTCCAAATTCAAGCACAAAGCGCCAGAATTACCACAATTCAAGCACAACAATAATAAATAAATCATAAGTTCGATTGACTTTTCAAAAAAGGCCAGAGTCCTTGCCACAGTTGTTAAGTGAGGAAAGAAAGAATCTTTTGCTTCCGTTGGCGACCTGAAAAATCGCTATTCGTTATAAAATGGAAAGGGCGGTCTTTGATTCGTTATCTGATGGGAAACTGGTGTTTTATACAGGCAAAAAATTGGCATGAATCGGATAACGGTACTTCAATCGCTATAACTTGATTCTGAATGCAGGCCGGGCCGCAACTGGTTCATAATGATAATACAGAATTTTATATACAGTGTAACATCTTCAACACCCTAAGTGCTGCGACCAGGCAACATTAATCTGAATATTCATGCAAAGGAGTGTTCTTTTGGACACCTCTTCTCCTATCAAACATGAAAACCAGAGCTCTAAACTTGAACCCTCCGCGGTTTCGTTTGATTACCTTTGTAGTTATTGCTAGTTGAAGATAGAAGGGAAAGCATAAGCATAGCATATGGAAGTCCTTTTTGTCCTATGCTCCTCAGAGTATATATAAATGTCAGATAATGAGTAAAAGTAGTTATGAATTATATTCAGATACAGATGCGGGTCAAAAGTAACCGGAAAGGGACATGTCGCATATGATTGGTTCCCTGTTTTTGATTTATGAGCGGCCGCTAATTGAATTTGAATTTGTTTCTACCTAGCATCTAAAGGTAGTTTTTAGGACACTTAGAAGCTTATGCTTATCGAGCAGTGTCCTGGTCCTTTCCCTCGGTGTGACCACACCTCGTTATTCCTACGTCTGGAATTACAGAGAGCTGGTGACTTTCCTCCTTCTTGGTGAAAGTTTGGTCATGCCAGGGACTCGAACCACGGACCCTTGGGTCTGTAGTTAGCGACCCTAACCACTGAGCCATCCTCGCACATAGTTGAAAAATCCAAGAGAGAAAACGAACTTTCCTGTATCTTGACAAAGGAAAATTACTAAATGAAAATATTAATAAATATATTAAAACTTTCAGCACGGTATGTTTTGAAGAAGATTAATTTTGCTTCGTTTCCGCTGTCCTATGTTATTTTCAATTTTTTCCGTACCAAATGCTTACTTAGCTATGTATTCGTTATTATTTTCTTAGGCCTACTACGTCCCAGGGATGGCTGGCACCATTGGTTTCATCACTTCAATGAGTGAGCATTTCTGTGGATCTTGCAACAGACTCAGAATCACAGCAGATGGAAACTTAAAGGTTTGTAAATCGATTTGCAGTGCTTGAGTTCTGATGAAATTGGAGGAACATATTTTTTGAGGATTTTTAATACTGAAATATCTTCAGACTCTTGGTTGTTACTGTTTTGTTGCATGCTGGTTTTGTTAGGCTTGGTTAACAGGTCTTTTCGAGCTCTTGAATAAATCATTTCGTATTTTAGCACAGTTATTTTATATAATTAGTTACAGAAAACTACAAGAATACTCTACGAGGCTGTTATTAACTAGACAAGTGTTCCTGTATTTTCTTTTTATTAGAATATTTTTGAAATCAGTTTTGTTGCAGTACAAAGGTCTTTATGCTGTGATACATTATTGTCGTAAGATTTTTTACTCAGTTTCTTTAATGTAACTTTGCAGTTGTGAAAATTACTTTTTACCAATTTGTCATAAAGTTCCTGACGCTGTAAAATATATGTATAATTTTGCCATCAAAGTAAATTGCAACTTATAATTTTGAAAAGGAAAGTGATCTAATTACAGACATATAAAATGTACAGGTAAAAGCTAAAAACGTAATCTAAAAACACCCCAGGTTAAAAATGGCAGGGATGGCATTAAAAAGGTTAATACAACCATGTTTCCACAATGGTCCTTCTAAAGCAGAGATGTGCTCGCTAATGGTGTATAGAACAGACGGTTCTGAGTTGCAGTTATTCAAGTGCCATGGTTAATTGTCACTAAAAAATTTCCTTAGCTTGTTGTTGAATCCGGTAACCAGACATCTTACCTTAAGCTTCTCGTTGATATTTAATCTCTAGGTGTGTCTGTTTGGTAATGCTGAGGTATCCTTACGTGATGCTGTCCGAAGTGGAATGTCCGATGAAAGTCTTCTTGAAATAATTGGAGCAGCAGTTGGAAGAAAGAAGAAGCAGCATGCAGGTATGTACATCAAATAATCGTTGTATGACCAGGTATGAGCATCCAGCACGGTATAACTAGACAAAAGCTGCTAGTCTGGTATAGCCTTAACAAACAAAAAATGGATGAATTGCTCACCAAGATAAGTTCTGAGCATAACATGTACACATAGATGCAGGACCGTCTAGTACTAGCAAAGAACAAGGAGCTCTCAGTTTGACCAGGCAAGACTGTCGCAAGGAGATGAGTAACAAAGCCTATCCTTTCTGGGTTGTTCCTCGATTTCATTGTGATTAAAAATGTATTTGGTCTAAGATATTTTTTTGTCATTAAAAGCCATTTTTTTAACATTTTGGTACTTTTTTCTTATCTTATGTCTTCTATTTCATGTTTTAATAGGCGTGTTGATTATGTTTCTGTCCCTAGGTATAGTCTTAATAAAAGAGTAGGAATCTTTCACCAAGATATATTCACATCAAAAGTTGTAAGGACAGATACTTCTAGCTTATGTAAGATAGAAAAGTGCAGCGAACCCTCAGTATGAGTAGCCTTTTGCAAAGAAATGAACCTATCATTTGGAGGCTGTTTCTGTATTTCACAATAGTTTCAAACTTCTTAGGTATATGATGCCTTACATTTGGTCTTAGGTATATACTGTGTTTTTGTTTAAAGATAATTTACTAGAATGCGGCCTATCTCGTATTTAGTTTCATTGAGTGTTTTTGTATCCCTAGGTATGTTCAACATTGTAAAACAAAAGAATAGGCCGATGATTCTTATTGGTGGGTAAAGTACGTATGCTTTTTTTCAATGAAGTTTTTCATGTCTTCTTTAATTTAGTGCATCTTTGATATGGAATGAGCCCGGAGAGGGGGAGGGGAGGGGCTACTCAGGAGCTTTTGCGCACCCGTGTCGCACCACAGTATAGGGTTAACTTTCAAATTAAAAGTCAGGTGAAGAGCTATATCGAATCCGCATAGGCCATAGAAATTTTCAGTAGTAGGGTTGCAGACAATAAAAGGACTTGAAAATGCCGTATCTACAAGTCTCTTAACACAAAGATAGCTGAGTGCACCCCTCCCCTCAGTGAACATGAAACATTCAGTTTATTTTGAGATCTGATGCATCATATCAAGGTTTGAGTCTCTGATAACAGACGCTTTTATGTTACGGTAAATCGTTTTTATTTGCAAATGTTTAAAAGTGGAGGAATGCTAGCTGTTTTGATTGGTGATGATGTGTATTTTCTTCAGATTCTATCAAGATAACCAAGTTTGAAAAAATTCTCACAACATTCCTTTACAAATATAGGAAACAGAAGCATTTGTACTGTTAAAAAGGTTGAAGTATATATGAGGTTGTGATATAGCAATTTCAACGTATCTGATAACATCAAATGTTATCATAGTTTTTGTTAGGTGAATTTAAGAAAACTTAGTTCGCAGCTTATGATTTTCCGCTAGAAAAAATGCAATTTGAATCGTTTAACTGTTGATTTTTAAGTTGTTGATTTGGAAGTTTGCTACTTGCTTCAGTAGTTGTATATATGCTTCAATGCTTGCTTTTTCATCGCCAATGTTTGTTATTGAGTAGATTGGTTTATGTTTTACTTCAAGAGTTTGTTATGTTATGTTTGTTTTGGCTAGTGTACTTCAATTTGGACTGATATTCTACTCATCTTTTGTAGAAGAAGTTTATGGTAATGGATTGATACAGAGGAAGAAAGAATTGACTGACAAAAGCAAATACATTCTGTTTGGGTTACGCTGCGTTGAAAAAGGCCAAATGACACCAGGGAGTACTGAATGCGGAGGCCTTGCCAGATCGAGGCATTTCTTTAATAACAAAGGGTTACAAAGTAGATATCCAAGTTCAAAGTTCCCAAACCTTTTAAAAGGTCTCCCGGAATCAAAGTTTGTGTCTTCAAGGAATTTCTGTTCGAGCAGCTCTGAAAAAGAACTGACACATTTACGGAAGGATGGCAAAGCAAATATGGTTGATGTTTCAGACAAAGCTGTGACAAAGCGTACGGCAATTGCTAAATGTGAAGTGTATCTTGGAAAGACTGTGTTTGAAGCTGTTCAGAAGAGTGAAATTAAAAAGGGAAATGTGTTAGATATTGCCAGAATAGCAGGGATAATGGGGGCAAAGCAGACGTCATCTTTGATACCTCTTTGTCACAATATCCCTTTGAGCAAGGTATCAGTGGACTTTGAAATGAATCCCAAGAAATATTCTGTTATCATAACAGGCTCAGCTTTGTGTGTTGGACAGACTGGTGTAGAGATGGAATCGCTTATGGCTGTATCAGTTAGTGCACTTACTGTTTATGACATGTGCAAGTCGATTTCGCACGATGTCACTATTGAGAAGATAGAATTGGTCGCCAAAACCGGCGGTAAAAGTAAATATTTTGCAAAGCAATATGGTACAACTTAGCTACGGCTATAACCTCGAAACTGAGTTTAAATGCTTTGTTTGGGAATGGCAATATATAGTGTAAAACAGTTTGACAGTTTGAAACTGGAGACTTCAAGGGGATATTTCTTAGCTGAATTTTCTTCATGACTAGTTTTGCAAAGGCGAGATTATCTAGACTCCAACTTCGCGAGGGCTAAAGCTTTCCTCTGGAATTTTTTGACAGGTTTTGCTTCCTCTAGACTGAGCTTATTGATAAACGACAGCCTTTCGGAAAATTGTAATAAAGGCAGTATTCTTTCTCCTTTTAAGAACGGCATGCTAAAAACTGTACTTTTAGTAGTCAAAATTTTCACCAAAAGGAACTGTTTGATATTTTGAAGTTTTATTGTCAGATTCGGAATTCTTCATTATAATTTTACCAATTTTTAGCCTCTTTACGACAACGTTTTAATTTCCTTCCTTACGGGAAAATTTAAGCTCGCCGTCTATGCGAGAAGACTCAAGAGGGAAAGCTTTCTATTTTTCAGATAGAAATCTTATCAGATTTGTATGTTTTGTATGTATTAGAACTAATCTCTATTAACCGATTACCATCGAAAGATCTCTTTCTATAGAAACAGGAGATTGAAATTGTATAGATTTATATGGAATATGATTTTTTAGACCTGATATTTTTGCAGAGAATTGTTAAATCCTAGATATATTGATATTGTCAAAATTTTGTAGAACGTTTTCTCCCATTTTTGTCTGACTTTCTTACTCAATTTGCGTTAAGTGTTCTTTTGTAAAATCAAAAAAATATTACTGCAGCTTTTACTTGTGCCAGTGACGTTGTCAGTGGCGAATTTAAGGAGAGGGCAGCTAGGGGCAGTTGCCCCTCCCTCAACGAGTTGAAGCAAGTCTGGCGCCCCTTTTTTGGAAATTGTGCGCCCCTTTTGAAGAATGTGAATCAGATGAAAAAGGTTCTTGGACCGATAGGTTAATTTGCTTCAAGGATTACCTCAAAATTATGTTGTTTATTCTAAAAAGGGATCTGAAATTGTTGTATACAGCGTACTCTCGTAAACAATTTTTGAAAATTTTTCAGCGCCCCCACAACCAATTGCCTCTCCTTCAAATTTGCCCTGGATCCGCCCCTGGACGTTGTTATAAGTCAGTGATAATGATCTCGGTACTAATAACATTGGTTTGAAGCAGCCGATCATCCCATCGAATCAGGGTATGGAATTATGGATATCTTATATCTTCATATTGGGTATGGGTTTCGCAGTGAAAAAAGCAAGGCATAGACGAAATTAGGTCATGCAATTCAGTGTACATGGGCTTGGCAAAAACAAGTGCCAAATAAATGTCAATGAAAGTAAAAGCGCCAAACTCTTGCTTGAATGGCTTGGATTCTCTAAGCTGCTTCTTTATTTTTTTCCTTTTTTAGGGCAGGTCATGGTTACTGTATTTCAATTTCATTACCCTGGAAGAAGGGGATTTTAGCCTAATTGCGACAGGCTGCTAGGCCGCTGCTGATGCGCAGCTTTCAATTACGGTTCCTCTTTGTTTTTTGTTTTTTATTATCGTAAGAGCTATCGAACATGGATTCCTAGAATCTGAGCAAATATTCAAGATTGTTTCAGAAGGAAGAGATTGGGTAAACAAGCTGGCCTCGGAAGATATATGCCCTCGTGCCTAATTCTGTAACAGACCGTTTTAATGTACTACACGCTTCGTATTGCAGTCCTTGCTGCTCTTCTGATCAAAGACCCTGTATCCAGGGCCTATTTTAGTGTATTACACACTTTGTGCAGTATTAATTTAAAAATGTGCAGTATTGATTTCGAAAATGTGCAGTATTGAATTTTGGGATTTGTGAAAATGTCTAATTGCCGCTATCCCAGATTCTCGCTTTGTTCACAAAATGTGAATTTTCCTCGTCAGTTCGATATAGAGGTCATGTATTGCAAATCTCGTATGACCATCGGAAAGACTCTCTAATCAAAACTTAAAACAAAACGAAATGACTAGAAATTTCCAAAAATTGCAACAACAAAATTTCCTATAAAAAATGTAGTTATAAATGTGCAGTATTAAAAATTTCTTAAAATAGGCCCTGCCTGTATCAGTCAACACCTTATGATCATGCTTTACTTGCTGCCAATTAAAACGATTGAATTTAATTACCTTAAATTATATGATGTTTAAAACAAAAATCACAATCTCAAATGTTAGTCATTGTATGTTTTTGTATTTCACAACAAAGCTTTACTTTCACTTTTAATAACTTAGTTTCACTCTCTTTTTCAAGATAAATGTTTCGCTTTTATCGCTTATTTTTAATGCTTTTTTGTGATTAATTTTATCATATTCCATAAGGACCGGACCAAAGAAGTAAGGGGCACCCTATGTTTGTGCCTCGCTTTGGTTTGCCAATCCCCGGTTAACAACAAGGAAGAAAATGGCGGCAGGTCGGGAGAACTTCATAGAGATTTTCGATGATCATTCGTTCGTCGAAGAGACAAAAAAACTTGATAATACTTTATTGGTACTGGATTTTACTGCAAAGTGGTAAGTAAACAAAAAAATATGATTCTGACAATATTACTTGAGCTGAATGCAATTCTTTGACAATCTGGAGCGCTGGGTTGAAATGGTATTAATCCTACTCCTGAGTTAATTTTCCTTTTTTTAATGCTCCTTGAGTAAATGCTCCTTGAGTAAATGCTCCAGATTGGTTGTATAGCCTTTAGGAGTTAACGATTTATGATTGAAGATTGAGCATCTTATGATAAGTTTAAGAATTCAAACTTGTCTGGTGAAGGTTTTCTTGGATACGGTGGATGAGTAAACGTAGGTGTAGTGAATTCTTTATAAATTCCGTGGATTTCAGATTTATTGTTTTTTATCAAATGTTCTAAGTTAAGGCACTTATGAATGATTTGTTGTGAATACCATTATCACGAAAGAGCAGCTAATTCAAAATTAGGGAAAGAGGGGGTTTCCCTGTTTTTCTGTCGGGAAGCATACTGATATGTGGCTAAAACCGTTCATTGGTAACTGGATGGGAATATCGCAGCATGTTGAAATCACTTCTAAAATTACGGCTAAACGTTTCAATAGAAAATCCATGAGATCTGCACTAATTATTTTGCCCCTTGATCTCAGATTTTGTGGATCCACAAGATCTTTGAGGTCTGCAGAATTCACCTGGCCCAATCTTGAGACTTTAGCAGCACTTTGATATTTAGTGTAAACTGCAGGAGTTATGATATTTACAATCCCTAACTTGGATGCTGTAAAAGTCTCTCTCTTAAATCAGTAAAAAGTGAAAAGAGTTGTTTATTATATATTCATTGTTTTTACCTATCTTTTAAAGCAAGCTCAAAATGATATTATTGAAGACAAGACACACAAAAGTTACATTATGTCATGCACTTATCATTATTTTTCAGTTCAGTGCTATGTGCTTGAAAATTAACTACAATACCCTTTTTCATACTTGTAACCTTATTAGATGTGTCATTGATTTTTTTCCATTTTAGGTGTGGACCATGCAAGTTCATAGCGCCCTTTTTTAAACAATGCAGTGAGAAGTATAGAGATGTGATTTTTATTAAGATCGATGTTGATGACTGCCAGGTAATGTATTGCACATAACTGTAATATTTGACATCAAGTTACACAATGTGGCAACCAGGAATAAGGATAGAGATGGGTAGGGGGGTTATATTTTACCTTAGATTAGGGGTTTAAGAATACGCACTATTATAAAAGAAAAAAGGAAAAGGCCAATCCAAGACTGTGGATTAGCACTCAAGAAATCAAGATTGGTTCATCAAGCATTGATTTTAAAACCCTGTGTATACGATTCTTTTTAGCCAGGATATCTTGCTTTGCTAAGTATTTAGAATGATTTTCAGATTGCTTTCAAATATTTGTATTCTAAAGATACTGGCTTCCTCTTGTTCATAATGGATGAAAAAGAACAGAATCATACTTTTCCTACTTTAGTCTTTTTTTCTCACCCTAAAAGATTTTGACATTAGACTGTAGAAGTTGACAATGGTCCTATTTGATGAATGTGTATTTTACCAACGGATTGCTAATACAGTGAAAAAAACCTCTGCTTAAAAGGAAGATGAGAGTTGAATGTGGACTAAAAAGAAAATCTCAAACATAGTTTTTACCTGGTTATAAGAGTAGCTGGTTGAACCAAATTGCAACAATTTAATAATTTTGTTAAGATGTCCTTGTTATTTGAAACAGGATGTCTTGTGTAAATGCAAAGTGACAACCCAGTGGACTGCTATAAGCATGTGTCATATCCTATTGAAAGGAGATGTCTGTGAAAGTTAGAGTCATATGAACAATGTATATTAGGAATTAGGAAAAGTCTCTACACATTCAGTTGAGCATATCAACACTTAAAAGTTTATTCAGGAGAGATACGACTGACACCAATAACAGGGATCTGTTCTAGAATAACAGTCTTTGTAACATGGGACGTGTGATCACACTGCCTTCACACACACCCAAATTGTTTAAAGCATGCAGAACATCACACATGCAAACGAAAAATTTGTGAGGAAAAACTTTGAAGTTTGAAAATATGTTTGGAAGATTTCTAAAGCAGAAGGAAGGCAGAATCACCAAATTTAAAGACAGTGCTATCGGTTTACAAGGTGTCAAAGTATTCCCATACAAGATTTTTCAATGGTGTCCCAAAGTAATTGCATATTCTACAATTGCCACATCATCCTGAAAAGTATCCCAATTAAACAGCAAGGCACTCATCCCTTGATATGAGGACGAGGCTTGGTTTTTTTCCAAATGAAAGGAAAAGAGGAGGTTCGCCATACAATCAAGGGATTTTAATTCAATAGAGGGACTGTAATAGTCTTTTGATTAGGAAAAAAGCCTATGAAATTTCCTTATATTGAGAGGTGCTTTATAAATATCCTCTGTGATATCCTCCATCTTACAGATCATACTTAAGGCTGCATTTACATGATGCCAGATAACTTTTGATCTAGATAAAAGGCAGATAGATCATACTTTTTTAAAATTTCTAAAGTTTAAATTTGAAACCCTCATCATTCAATTGTTGTTTCTTTAACTGTCCAATATTCATTTTAGGAGACAACTTTGAAATACAGAGTTACATCAATGCCAACATTTCTGTTTATTTACCAAGGAAAAGTTCTTGAAACACTAAAGGGAGCAAATCCTGAAGGATTGGAGACCTCTATCAATAAGTGGAAAAAAGTTACTGAAAATGGAAAGGAGAAGGCATGTTTCTAAAATAAATTCAGTTCTTTGCTGCTTTCATTTTGTTTTGCTTTCATTCAGTATTTTGCAGCATGTGATATTTTTAATGCCATCAACATTCATGAAATAAATAATCTGAAAGGGATGATAAGGTGAAATTTGAGATATACTGTACTTTCTATACATAGTATTTGTTCTGTACTATTAACAAAATAAGAATTTGATAATATCAGCACTTCGTTTTCTGTCATTCTTATTATCCAGTTTAATCCATCTTGTTCTTTGAATCGTGCTCTTCACATTTTTCCCCCTTGCCCCCTTATTTCCAACTTTCATTGGTGCCTATGTGATATTCATAGCTGTGATAAAATGTTAAGAAATCGATTAACATTTGATTTGTTGGTAGTACAGCAGTTAATATTTAGTACACAGTTTTAAGCAGACAAAAAACTTTAGTTGCAGACATTCCTTGAAGGTTATGCATGAAATGTTGGTTTTTTAATTTGGCTTCCAGGAAGAAAAATCCCTTTTCAAGCCCTTATTTTGAAATTTGTTGAGATGAATCATAGAAATCCACGACAACTTTTGCAGTTGGATTTGCTACCTTTTTGCATAATAGTATTCTGAAGCTTGGATGGTCTTTTTTAGATTTCAGCTGCTTTTGGAAGAAAATATGACTGTTTCAAAGAACTTCTGAAAAATCCGAAAGAGGCATTCGAGGTGGTCTCAGATTTGCTGTGTCGGTTTGCTAATAACATCTTGAAAGACGAAAGGAATGAAAGGTATCGAAGCATCCGTCTCGAAAACAAAATTTTTCTGGAAAAACTGCTGCCATTCCCGGGTGCTGTTGACTGCTTGTTTCAAATGGGGTTTCAGGAGGTTTGTTTGAATTTCACCTATACATCATCGTAAACACATTTCATATTGCTATGCCCATGTGTTTTCTTGTAGCCAGAGTCGTCGTTGTGTCATCCCGCTGAATAATAGAGGTCCGTCAATCTTTGTTATCTTCGTTATCATCGGCAAATTTTGGAAATTTCCTCTTCATGGATAATTTAGTTCGAAGGCATTTTCTACTGAAAGCATGCCAAACCCATGTTGTCAGAAAATATGTTATCTTGCGTCCCCCACCCCGCTTATGAATGTAGAAAAATAGGAGATGTCTCAAGGTTCTTCGTCAAATCGCTGCCACATGGTCAAAAAGATGTCAAATCGTCAAGTAAAAGTAAAAATAGCCAGATGCACAAGAAAGAGACTTGGGAAAATATGGAACATTCTCTATTGCAATAAAGTTTAAGTAAATCACATATTTCAGTGTTATTTTGATAGCATATGTACGTGGTTTTGAATAGAAAGGATAGAAGAGTTCCAGATTAAGTGCCCTAAAGAAAGCTGCGAGCATATGTATAGGCATGTCATAATATCGAAACCAGCATGTTTTCTTCCAGAGTTTTAATGTAGCTTGTGGATAATTTAGCATCAGAGTCACATATTATAATAAATACAGCCTGAAAATCCTACTTTATTTTCTTTAGTTTTGCAACTGATTTCTCTTGCTCGTTTCAGCAAGATGATAAATTGGTTATGCCAATGGAATCTTCACTTGATCCTTTGCGAGCTTTGCTCTGTGCACTGACTGATGAGCGCGAGAGAATGCGGGACGCGCAGAAGCCGGTTGACTCATTCCCTCCTGTGCGGTCTGAAGAAAATCCGTTGAGAACACTAATACCCGCAGCTAGCAATGTAAGTCCATTGGTGTATTTACTCTGCAGAAGTGATGTTCTACTTAAAAAGGTCTTAGCATATAAGTCTGTGATTTGCTACCTTTTTTAGAATCCACAGTATTGTCCTATCGCAAGTCGAGTACGAAATAGAAAAATATTAAGTATTTGCAGGAAATCGAGGAGAGGGATTACTCTAGATGAGACAGACATTTGAAAAATGTAGTACGTGGTACTGATCAAAATTTAAGGGTGGTGTAGTAGGAGGGACATTTAAGCTTTTTGAATATTACTACAGTAAAAAACCCTCGTATAAGAAACTCACTTACAAGAAACTGCAGGCTGACTTTTTAAAGGTATCTACCAAAAATACGAATCTGTCGACCCTTAATTTTTTACCAGTTTCTTGTAACTGTTCATTTTGAACAAATTTTTCTAAAATAAGATAAATGTCAGAAGCAGTATTCAAGAAACAAACTAGTTTTCAACTTATTAGATAACAAACAATGCACTGTAAAATCTATTTACTTTCTGTAAAAATGTCATATCTTTATGGATTGTCCTGCTATTTTTGTCATCTCTTATGGAACTCATTTTTAAACATGGGCTCCGACGCAGGTTGGAATATAGGGGGCCAAGGGAAAATTCATCACTCATAACAAGATAAGTTTAAAAAAGCTCTATTGTTTGGCAAAAAGTAGGGGTAATGACCCGCTCCCCCCTTTGTCAGGGCCCTGTTATAAGAAACTAATCCACCATTTTATTCAATCTTAATTTTTTAAGAAACTGTACAGTCTGATCCGGAAGAATGTTTAGTTATTTCTGTCATGATTTATGTTGATATGATCATTTTTTCTAAGGGCAAAGAAAAGTTGTTCTATGAAAAATTAAAATCTTCGATCGATCATGTGTTTATTTATGAAAGTCCAGAGATGCAGAGATACGCGTGCTATAAAATTCCTATTGATAAGTTGAAAGAAGAAGCCAAGAGCAAGGCGTCAGCAGAGAAAGGCGATGAAAGAGACGAACTTCTGTTGCTTTTGCTTGCCTGGTTCAAGAGTGAGTCATTTATTTATATTTTTACTAGTTAATCTGCATTATGCCATTAACTACGCTGGGATCTCCTAAACCGTATTTTGGTTGATACAGGAACGTGACTCGATACAAGAAAGGGGGTAACTCCTTTCCCTGCCAACAAAATCTCAAACGCCAATTTAGCCAATATTTGATTCCCTACCTTAATCTCTTGAAGGTTTTTTTAATAGTGCATTCTACTGTACGTGATTATACCCCAGATGTATTTGTGGCTAAAATTTTGATACCCTTTGGAAGTTTTAAAAGGCCTACCCACATCAATGACTGAAGAACTGTATTTAATTCTTTTCTGCTCCTGCATTCAGTAAATCCCAGCACAGAAGATCCTGCTTTTTGGTGGGTTTAATTGCTCTTGGGTCGCGTTTTAAGTGTCCATACATACGGCATTTTAGGGTCAACGAGTCTTATATTAGAATTAAAGTTGTATATTT
This sequence comes from Rhopilema esculentum, assembly GCF_013076305.1. Next base: position 5,979,109 of record NW_027019302.1, on the reverse strand, counting down.
ATATAAACCTTCGCCTTCCCCACCCATAACTCGTCTTCTCTGGGGTATTCATTGTTGAAAATAAATGTTAATGGTAATTTCTCTTGTCCATCATAGCGGAGTTCTTTTCTTGGATGGACCAACCAAAATGCCATAATTGTGACATCCCAACGAAGTGCACTGGCCATGCTCCCCCAACGGAAGATGACCGGAAATGGGGTGCAGGGGTTGTCGAAGAATATATGTGTTCAAATTGCTCGGGACGCTATAGATTCCCACGATATAACCATCCCCAGAAACTTCTAGGTATGTAACTTCAATGTTTTATTTTACTTTACAATGGCGATTTAACTACAGGTTTTATATCATACGTACAGGTAGGATACATACATTCGAATGGACCCTACAGCATTATACGTGTATACTCTTTTTTAATAGAATATTCGACATACCTTTGCTCACGTAATCTTGGGTTGTGCAACAGTATAGCTGGATGGAGCTCTTTGCATTACAAAGCAACCTCGTAACTGTACTTACTAACCTTTTGTCCGATGCTTATCGACTATGCTTGAAATAAAAACGGCAGAAATGTTACGTAATTTGCTCACAAATTTTTGAAAAGCCATTTGGCACTGCTTGCAAAAACTGTTTTTATTCGACATTACATTTTGAATTGAAGTATAATTTTCTTAGATCGTGCGAATGCTCAATATCCTTTCTTTGGCTGTTTTTTAGCTTCAAATTTACAGCGAATCAACCCAGGTCATAATAACCTTATCGGCAGACGATGTATTATCCTTGGGACTTTGTTCTCTGCTTGTTTCCTACTGTATTTAATAAAGATAAGGCCTAAGCTTGTTAAGTTGAAAGAGCATAAAGGTTTCCCTAAAATGCGTTCAGTTAAAAACTATTTACCTTGAAATTAGCTTCCAGTAGATAAATATTCAATCAAGCATTGCGTAGAATCCATACTTCTTGTTTATTGTACGTGTACTTTGTTGTCATCTTCAGCTTATTAAATTATAAGTTAGGTTAAGCACCTTGAGATGCCTTATAAAGTTGGGAGTATCTCAGAAACGTTTGATGGCAAGTCCATAAAAACAATGTGTAAAATATTTCCATGTTTCAACAAAATCAGTAATCCGTCCGTTCAGTTAAGTAATTTCGTTGCGCAGGTAATCAAACGCGAATCATAAAATCAAGTTTGGTTTGTTTCGACATGTTCTAGAAGGGTCTTACAAAAGAGAGACCTATTTTATTTCTTCATCTTTATTATTTTAGCTAGCCAGAACCTGTAATAGCTGACCCTAGATACGCTTCTACATTTTACGTCAACTGTTGTCTAATTTATGCAGAAACATCGGCAGGTTGGCACAGTGGCCTAGATTTAGCTTTTCAAGGGGGAGGGGGCACAAGTAAAGCTAATTTTTGTGCTTTCCTTCTTTTGCTTGCCTCTTATTTACCTTTTCCCATGCAAAAATATCCTATTTTGGATGTAAAATTTTGAGTCCTGCTGAATTTGGTTTGGGGTGAGCAGTCACTTATCAGCCCCATTATTTCTACCAAAGATGCCCCACGTGGTCGATAAAAGGTGCCCCACGTGACCTATCAAGGTGGTTGATAGGACCATGGTCGATAAAATGTCTGACTTTGAAACTAAGTAAGACTTTTCAGATTAAATTCGTAGAGCTGCGGTCATTCTATCTTATAATTAACCGTTAAACTTGTTGTTATTGATGAATTTATGGATTTATGGTGCGAGTGATATAGAAAATGAAGCAGAGAAAATTTTTGGGAATTTAGATTAAACATCACGTAATGATGAAGATCTTCAAGCTTCTTATTGCCCTAGTTTTAATAAGTAACAGTTAAAACTTTTCCAATAACTAGTAGCAGTATTTTCATTTTGATCGATTGGTACAAATATAATTGATACAAATTTTCTTTATTTCATACAGAATCAAGGAAAGGCAGATGTGGTGAATGGGCCAACTGTTTTACAGCATGTTGTCGAGCCGTTGGATTCGAAGCACGTTATGTTTTAGATTGGACTGATCACGTGTGGACCGAAGTTTACTCCGAGCACCAGAAGCGTTGGCTGCACTGTGATCCGTGCGAGAATGTTTGTGACAAACCGCTCTTATACGAATCCGGATGGGGCAAAAAGTTGTCATACGTAATTGCCTTTTCGGCCGACGAGGTACATAAAGATTTATATTTGGCGATTTCGAATATAGTTCTAAAGTGATGACGTAACACAATCTATTTACATAATTTTGAATTTGGATCTAGCATCAAATCTGTAATATCAGCTAAATGGGTTAGATGTTAGTTTCACAGTCTGTTTTAATTTTTAAGGTGATAGATGTGACTTGGAGGTATTCGAAAGACCACGAAGAAGTATTGAAACGACGCAACGAAGTGTCTGAAGCATGGCTTGTATCCTTGTGGATGAACATGTCAAAGAAGGTCTGTATCGTAAAAATGCACAGCCTATTTCTATGAATTAATTTAATGTTTTTAAAGATTTAAATCAACTTGATATTTTTACTTGTCAATTATATCTTTAATATTTTAAAGAATGATTTTACAACTGCGAATTGTTTTAATGCTGATAATATTTTTCTAGTACTGGTCTTCATCATTGTAAATTTCATCCCCTGTCTTCCTAATTAACCCTCTCTTGCACCAATAAAAATTTTCTTTCAATATTCTTCGTTTATTTACGAGAAGGAATATTTAGACGATGATGCTGATTAAAAATGTTAATAATGTTTACAATGTCTCTTAATTTAACCATTACTCTTAGTTTAACCGTTATATCATCATTTATCTTTTGAACAATTTGTTTTAGTATGTTGTAAAATGTTTGCTTTTTTCGAAGCCATTTTCATTTATTTTTTCCAAGTACACAACATCTGCTTTGACTTATTTGATCTCAATATTTAAGTTTGTTACCAAAAACGTTGCTTTAAGTAATTTTTTTTCGGTTTTCCCAGCTTCAGTCTGGTAATTCTAAGGAAAGAAATCATATATTAGAAGAAAGAAGAATAAAGGAACTCATAGACTTTTTAGTTAGAAAGGAAACGACTGTAGATGAAAATATTGGAAGACAATCAGGAAGCATGGCATGGCGGTTGGAAAGAGGAGAAACCGGAAAGACAGTTGATGTAAGCTCTAATTTTATTACATTATTTTCGAGTTTCTGACATTAACTACTTGAATAGGAATGAATATGTTTGCATGGTGTCATACAATATATAGCAACAATATAACTCGAAATGTGAAATTGTACGAGGAATGTGAGAGAATTTGAAAAAAAAGATGTAGGTATATTCGAATAGGTATTTGTCTTGCAACTTTTGTTGCTGTTGCTGCCTCGCATTGATCAGTGTGTTGTGCACAAAAAAAATTACGCAAATAGTGGAAGCTCAAATGGTTTCTTTTCAGATTCTGAGAAATTCGTAGAGTGTCTCTTGTTTCTTAAACTTTTTTGGGTAGAGTGGGTTATAAATGTACGGTGGTAAACGCATTGATGCAGACCTTGAGAATTTGTATTGGATGAGCCATTGCTAAACGTGTGTGTTATGCACCTTGTTTAAGATACAAACTATACGTTTTCATTTTATAAAGACTGTGATCCTTGGTTTTCCAGCCTGTTGCCAACAATTACGTGTTTGTGCCAACCGTCTCGGAGTTAGAAAAAGGAAGATTAAGGGTACGGTATTGTCCTGCTTCAGACAAATACATTAGAGGAGGGGAAGCCGATAACAGCAATGCAAACATTTTGCAAGGATGGAAAACTGGAGTCTCGGAATACCATAGAATGTTTCGAAAAGTTGAACAAGACTGGAATATGGTGAGGACATCTAGCTTAAATTTTTCATCTTTAATCTACCAGTGACGTACAAAAAGACAGTCCGATTTTCCCCCGTATTTCTTAGACAATAACTCTTAGACAATAACGATAAATGCTGTGAAGTATAAATGATTAGAGGGTGATGATAGTTTTCTTGGATATTGTTATATCGTTAAATCATGCAACAATCTATCGGTCCACAGCTGGGTATATATAAATATATATTTTTTCTAGCTAAGTGTTTTCGATCTATCTTCTCATGTTTGATACTCTGAAGATTATCAGCCGATAAGCTTAAGTGTTTTTGCTTTTTTAAAAGCCATTTTTAGTTTTTGTACCAAAAAATTGTTTCCTTAATTTCTTTATATTGCCTTTTATCGGTGTTCTGTTTTGAATGCTTGTTTTTGTTGGTTTGTGATTTATTTTGATTTATATTTTATGCATTATTTTTCTTTCGACGTTTAATTTTTTTTATTCTAGGTTTATTTAGCAAGAGAGGAGGGCACCCTTGAAGGTCATATAGCATGGAAATTCAAGATTGAGCACACTTCTTACGTGTTCGACAAAATTGAAGTGAAATTGTCGTCAAAAACTTTTGAAAGTGGATCTGTTGAAATGATTCTTGAAAATGATGAAAGAAATGAAAAAATACCTTCTCATGATGGTACGTGCTTCCTTTTTCATATCTGCTTATCTTAGACATATGACCAATCTTTGGTTCTACCTTTTTACCAAGCTCCTTTGAAATAGAATAAAATGCAATTTTTTAGCAAATTATCTGTTAAGTCTTTTAAAATTTAAAAACAGAAATAATGATAAAAAGATGTTTTCTATGAATTTATTTAGCAATTCTTTGTTTTGAAAGTTGCATAAAAATGAATGCTAGAATGGTTACTGCAGACTACAGTAAGATCTAGAGTGGTTGATTTAAATCATAATAAGATAAATTTTGATAGGATAATATTTGGAATATAGTAGAAGTACACAAGAAGACATTTAATGATTTGAAATATTACGTGTACCATAGCACAGTAATTCTAAATGATTTTGGTGGTCTTGTGGAATTTAGGTAATCTACCTATTTTAACTTAAAGTTTTAAGAATATTATTGTATTATAATCACGTGCTTATACAGTAATTAGCTTGTGTATATTTTAAAATTTTGTACGTTAAAGGATCTTCTTAGTATTTTCATGAATTTACCCCGTAATCGGCGAAGTAAATGTGTAGATTTAGATATCAACTGGATTGATATGAACTATAAAATCTTTTATTAATGGTATTTCATTTAATTCTTTCCTTTAATTATTTTTCAGCTTGCCAATATGTCTCAACAAACTTTCGTTGGTGTACAACAGTCAGACTGGTTGTAAAGCTTTCTGGCGGGAATGGCGATGTTGCCTGGCAACATGCGCAGTTATTCAGACAGGGAGCTGATAATGTCAATGAATATCCCTTTGAAGTTATTATCAATTTTCGCAAGAAATAATCAGCCATTTTAGAATAAGATTTACAATCAATAGTGTGTTATAGACTTTTACGAGAAAATGATATATTTATGAAACCTGTTAGCGAATCTACTCTCTTTATGCCCATTTTTAAAAATCTGCGTTATGTGAAACAGGATTCAAATGTGGTTTACGATTCGATGTGCTTGACAAATAAATCATACGATGATCGTCTTATTGAATTGGTTTGCTTCAGATCGATTTTGCTACAACTGCCTAGAATGTAAACAGAGAAGTGCTGCTTGGGAGAAGGGATGCCATTACCCTGGGTACCAGAGCCGCAAAAATTACCGCAAAAATTAAAATTAAAAAATAATGAGAGCTGAGCCATGACATCCAATAATTATTGACACTTAATACAATGTTGGTCATATCTATATGATTAATCGTGTATTGAATTAGTATTTTATCACTGAATAGTTTGAAATTGCAGCACTTTATTACGGGTCTCTGCACCGCGTTCTGAGCACTTTTATAGTTAACATCTAGTTGCAATAGTATCTACTAGCATCACTAATAGTGATCACTCACAGCAATCTCGTACATCTTTGTTGGAAATCCTACGTATTTTAAATCTGAAAAATCCCTCAAATCTATTGTGTTGGTGCGACGAAGGGTTAAAATGGTCTGTCCCCTTAGGCTTAAAATGTTTGATAAAGCTAAGAAAGGAAAATATAAAGTCCGCCCGCTCAAACATAAAGTAGTTTTTCCAATTGTTTTTTCCAAAGAAAAATCGTTGGAAGAATTATGGTCACAAGTAAAGTTTTCTCAAAAATAGTGTCTTTGGTAAGCCTCTTTTCCATCATTGTACGCATTTTTCTCTAGAAAGACACAGAGGAGGAAAAGAGTGTGAAAAGGAAAAACCTTATAGGTGTAGCCTGCGTACTGAATCTACTGCTTTCGATTCGGCTCCTGGGAGCCAAACAATGAATTCAATTCAACGGAAGGGTAGGAAAGATGAAACAGTGTAACATCACCAAATATGCAGTGAATATGACAATTACATCGCTCAACAACTTTTTCCTGCCACATTGAATTTGGAAACCCTGGTTTCTTCTATGAATTTTAAATTCTTCAACCAATATCCAGGGTAAATTAGTTATGCCTCGATCAAGCTAAGATTTTTCAAGATGAGATGAGTTTTTGTCTCTGCGCGAAGAACACGTTCAGAATCAAAGATTTTTGGCAGAATTATTAGCTTCTGATAATGCATGAGTAGCATCAGTAGTGTACATTATTGAGTTGAAGATATCTACTCCTAAGTTTCTTTGGAACTACTCCAGGCTGGAAAACTTGCATATGTTCGCAGCGACGCTAGATTTCTTGTGCTCGCACCTAGCACCTCTAGTGACCCAAAATATCAAGAAATTCATATACCATACTATAGCAATGTATATGTGGGCATCGTTGCTCACAGCTCAAATGCTTCCGCTCGCAGGTCGCAGCTGATAATGTGCCGTTGGTCGCATTGACGCGTCCGCAAAATCATATATGTTTTCCAACCTGGGAATTACTTTTCTAGAACTGATGCCTCTAGATTCTCAAGGGTAATTTTGTTGATTTTCAGACGGTTTTCACTGAAAAAGTTAGGGCAATCGGACATAAATCAACTATGTTGTGATTTAAAATAAACCTTTGCATATAGCCATTTTTATTATAATCCTCTCCATAATTTTTTTATTATAATCCCCTCCTTTCTAGAGTAGGTTGAGTAATCGTTTAAGGTGTTGTCCGAGTACCCCTTATAGGAGTGCCTTCACTTCCAAATCTAGGAATATTGAAAAGGCAAACAAAAAATTAAATGAGCAATGGAAAATTTCAAATTTTTACCAAAAGGCGGTCTCTCGTTAGAAAACCTCGTTTTCATTTCATGGTAGCATTTTCAAAAGTTGAGGAAAGATGCCAAAAAAGAAAACTGGAGCTCGTAAAAAGGCAGAAAGACAGAAGGAAAGACAAAAGAATATTAGAGCTGCTGAAAGAGATATCACGAAACAACCATGCAACTTCTTAATGGTATATCTTTCCTTTTTATGCCTTTCGTTTTCATGCAAATCGGCCGCTCCAAATTTTGCTACTCTAGGCCTATTTCTTTTGGGATAGAATTTTTTCAGGGAACAAATCCTACATTTTTTATTGAAGCGTTCATTTCTTATAGAAATATTTTTTTCGTAGGAATGTGACAAGTGCTGCAGGTTTGTATCTATTTTTATTATTGACTTATTGATCATCTTGTATAGTAAGTAGTAACTTAGATTTATCAAATTCCTTTCAGTTTCATCATTTGAATAAATCAAAGCACACAATCACTCGTATTTATTTGGTATATTTTACATATAGCAAAATTAGGACGAAAATCACTGTCTGTTACACCGGATAGATTTTCCTCCAGGCTTATGGATTGGTGTGAGACAGAGCCTTTATTTCTTTCTGTGACCTGGTTACATATTTCTATTTTGTGTCTTTCAAACTCTTGGTGTAGAATTTCTTTTTTACTGGCAAGCCTCCAGAGATAGTCCAGTTGTATAGTCCTTTGCTGCAGAACTGCAGTCCTGACACATCATGGCTTGAGTACATTGGCGCATCAACATTAGTTGTTCACTGTGTATGTAAATATAGTCTTTGTGACCACAAAAGGGCCCTTCCAAAAAGCTTCTCATAAAGCACTTAGCAAACAAAATATAAGGCTACTTTTGGCATTTTCGAGGGGCTCTAATCCCTATCTCTACACCCCTACATGTGAATCATTTTTGTAGTGTTGAGACTTGTTTCAAATTCAGTTTAGGCTTTAATACACACTCAAAAACTATGAAATACAAATTCTTTTGCCTCACATTGAATTTAATGTAACATTGTAGGTCACAAAAGACCAGAGCATTTTGCTATTTCTGCAATAGTGTCCAGAAGATTACTCAATGTGGAGCCTGTGGTAGGTTTACTTTTTTGAAACTGGATCATTTGATAATAATAGACTATATATAATTCATTTAGAGCAGATATTTAAAAGTTCACAAAAGCCTTACAATTTGATAAATTTGAAAAATGTATTGTTTTATTCAACCAATCATATGTGACTGCTATATCTAGCAAATTTATTGCCGAAATAATAAAACAATTGATTTGCTTGTTACCATCTCTGATGTTTATGTATTTATGATGGTGTATGTTTTTGGATTCTTTTGGCTTTTTTAAGTTTGGTGTGTACATTGGTTGACTGTCTTTTTAGGAAAAACAAAATGCATGATGAAATCTGGTGATTGTGTTGTAAAACACCCTGGGAATTATCCAACAGGTCTTGGTATGGTGGTGAGCATTTAAAAGAAATTTTAAGATTTTTAATATTTTTTCTATGTGTACATTCAGTTTTAAAATTTGATGTTTGCAAATCATCTTAGTCACTGGGCCCTACCAAAGGGATTTCAGGGGACCATGCCTTAAATTAGCCCAAATTTTCATATATAATCCTATAGATAAAAGTAAACACATTGAATCAATACCAATAAGAAAAATGTTGCCACTGTAGGGGCTAGATGGGGTATGATGGGATTTTCTCACCATTTCTGTTCACTAGTTAAGAAACGGCTGTACAGGCCCTGAATCATGTTTGATAAAGCAATTTTTCAGACTACGTTATTAAAAAAGAAATTGATTTTTGGAAATCGATCCTTGATTATGACTAAGAAGATATTTACGTAAAGGTTTTTCATGTACAAATTCTAAAGCCATACAAAGAATACAGATCTGCATAATGCTGTATTACTTTGTGAATATGAAATTTTTCATTCTTATAGGGTGCCATTTGTGATTTCTGTGAAGCCTGGGTTTGTCATGGCAAGAAATGTTTGACCACTCATGCTTGTGTCTGTCCACTTAAAGATGGAGAATGCTTTGAGTGCAAAAGAGGAGTTTGGGATCATGGTAAATGATAAAGTTAGACATTAGTGTCTGGCTAAACTTCTATATTAAATGATCATTTTCTATGTTCATTAACTGAAAAGGGTTGGATTCTGAAGCTATTCCAGTAGATGTGGTTCATTGATTAATCATGTATTAAGTTATAAGATTATAAATTTTTGGCTTCTCAAAGTTCCAGGAAAAGCTGGATACAAACATTTGTTATTCTTCTTATGTAATACTATGGAGAATTCTAAAAGCTTTATTTATTTATTGTAAGTGTATGGTTGTTAAGACATTATTTTACTTTATCAGGTGGACGTGTTTTCAAATGCTCTTTTTGCCAAAACTGCCTTTGTGAAGATGACCAGTTTGAGCATCAAGCAAGTTGCCAAATTTTAGAATCTGAAAATTATAAATGTGAGTACATATTTTTTTTTTGCTAATTTTCAGTTCCTTTATTTGCTCAGAAGTCTTCGTAATTGGTGCTTTTCAGGGTATTCCGTAGAGTCATTCAGCTTCTATTAGTGATCGATTTGACCAAACATCTATTCCAGGAATGCATTTGTTGACCAAATACATCATGGTAAGTGGAATTTTTTGAAGCATTAAATGTTTCCGTCAGAACAAATTCTGCTAAGTTACTCTTGTTTTCCTTTTAGGTGCATCTTGTAATAAATTAGGCCAATATTCATGCTTGCGTTGTAAGGTGAGTTTAACAGAAGTAAATTCATTTTATTTCCTTTGAAATGTATAGCTGTCGAATGCAAGGCTAAAGTCAAAAATGTCTTTGGTGCTCAAAAAAGTCATAAGCTATCTAGATTATTTCTGTAATATATCAATGTAGTTTTATTGATTTATTATATAAGTTTATTGTTTAGATTGTTGACATTATTTGCAAGCATAGATCAGATAGAAGTAGATATAAGAGCATTAAACAGTTTTTGTATCAGTAAAGAAGTTGTTCAAACCATTTTGCTGTTTAAAGTCAAGCTTAAATTGTATGTTATGATGTTTTTGCCTATATATTCCCATGCTTTGTCATTGAGGTTGGTGTTTATTTCTGCTTTTAGGCTTGTTATTGTGATACACATGTTCGACGTAAAGGAATCAAATATATAAGAGGGCAAGCGTTTCCATGCCCAAAGTGCAGTCATCCAACACTTGAAACAAAGGACCTTAGCATGTCAAGTAAGTGCTCATTTTTTTACCCAGTGAATATTCTTGTGTGATAAATGCTGGTGTGAATCAGGCTTGTCCATAAGACTTTTAGCAGTGGGGATGTAAACAACTGTTCTGGTAATTACCAGGTGTGCCATTCAAATGCTTCATAGAAGGGAAAGTTGTTTTAAAGGAGGGCAATTTGCTTTTTTTAACTGTTTACGACAGCAATCAGCAGTTCCCTCAAGCATTTGAGGGTGGCCTGGAGGGCAGCAAGAGCTATGGCTCTCCTCAAAAGGCCAGGCTTAAAATACCCAGGTGTGAATAAAATACCCAGGGTGTACTCTCATAAAGGCCTGACAGGGGGCCCAGTCGATTTGAGGGTCTTACCAACTGGCTATCAAATTGCCCAGTTTCGATAATAACACAACATTTTAGTTTAGTTGCGATTTATCATAGATAATGAACAAGATTTCATCTTTTCCAAATCAACAACAGTCAGTGGGAAAGAAATGGATGCTACCAAGGACATAATTTCCGTCCTTTTGCTACCATTTGAGGGTTCTTGTCAAAAAGACTACTGTTTGAAGGAAACTTTTTAACATTTTAGCTTTGGCCCTCTTTGACCTTGACTGGACCCCCCTTTTAGGCCATAATGGGAGTAACCCCCCAGGACACAATACAAGATACAACTGGTACAAAGCCTTTGCCATAAGATTTACTTCAAGGCATAAATTTGTCTACAATGTGGCAGTGTGTCCGTAATCAAATTATTCCTTGTTGCAAAAAATTTAGATCCTGGATAAAAGTATGCACAGCATCAAGCTTGAGAGTGTCATTTTAATAGACATGAGGCTGTTTGTTTTAATGTGTTACCCTGAAAAAATTGGCTTCTATTTTTTGTTGAAGCATTTAATGTAATTGCTACAAATGGGGTGCTTTAAATTGAAGGAGTCATAAATTCTTAAAACGTGCTATGATGTTAACTTAAATCACAGGAAAACTACAATATGTACATAAACCGAGAAATGAACAACGAGGATATTTAAGTTGACGCGATCGAAACACTTGTCCAGAACTCTTTTGCTAAGATTAGCCACGTGCAGGTGGTTCTTTCGAAGTATCCCCTACCTAGCAAGCGTATACATTGCAAAGTAAAACGATGGTTGCTCGTTTACAACTGATTCCACTATTGAACTAGAAGTTCCTGCAACAAATTGATATGTTTGTAAAAAAATCAGCGCTAGCTTTGCGCAAATTAATTTCAAACTTACCCTATGACGAAGCTTTATTCTCCAGCCACGTGTCGACTGACATGGCATTTTCAACGATGCGTCCTATTTTTATGGTCACTGGAAGATGGAATGCATTCCCCGAAGACCCCTTGGACTTCGGAATATTGCTTGAACCCTTTATGCTTCGAGAGATACATTGTCTCTTACCATCTAGGGAATAACTTTAGGGAATAGTTCAACCCCTCAAAGGGAGATTCGTGCTTTATAGTTGAAAATCACGGACAGGCTAACGTGTTTATTTGGTTCGATATCTTTTGAGAGAACAAGAGTATTATTTCTTCCACGAAAAACTTCAATTTTGATACTGCCGTTGGTCGAGCGGGCGTTGTTGATTGGCGGCCATAGTTTCAAATATCTCTTTAACGAACTGTTGTTTTTGAGATAATGCTAGAAATTTCAAAGTTTCGTTTATCATTCCATGTGCTTTTATCATTTGATACCACTGACCACTACACCCGTCCTCCCAAGTAAGAACGTTTTTGCAAAGGGGATGATACCGTCCCTGTAATAATGGATACCGGGGTTGCATTCATTTGTATTTTCAACTTTGCAAAACCTTTTTTCCTCTGTTGAAAAATTGTAAAGGACAAATGTTTTCATTCCTTTCACAGCAAGGCATGTTGATTTTGGGCGACAAAGAAATTTTGTTGACGATGATGATTATGACGGCGACTACAGTTCGTCTTTTGGGAATTACGCTTCCTACAGTTATGGTCAGGGAAGCAGTTATAATGATGATGATGACTATGATGACGATGGCAGCGAATCTGAGGAAGAAAGCGAAGACAGCGACGAGAGTGAAGAGGATGATGAAGAAGAGAACAGCGAAGATCAAGAAGAGGCTAGTAAACAAGAAGACGAGAATGACGTCACACAGTGCGCGCAAAAGGTTGGGGAGCTTTCAACGGGAACATAATAATGGCAAAAATAATGTTTGTTACTGTATTGCTGAAATAATGCTCTGAAAATGAGATGAATTTGTGATGAAATTGTGTATTTTGTGGAATTATTTCTGCATTGAGGTTGTAGCAAAAAAGGTTGGAACTGTTATTGATGGCAACTGCAGATTCTTAGCCCAATTCAGTCTTACCGTTTTCATTTATTCTAGCTGTAAACACAGATTTTGGAAGGAGAAGTTGACGAGCAAAAGATCCTAATTTATCTTTGACGTCGAGGTGAAGTACCACTGAGGTCCTTCCCGTCAAACTCAAACTCATTCCGGATATAATGATTGAAAAAGTAATAATTTAATCCGTTTAAGGACGAATCTGCAAGCGAATCTTCTCCTACCAAAAGAGCTTATATACAAGGTAGTGACAAATGCTTTTATAAGAGAGTTTTCTATAACGAAAACAATAATACATAGTTCTATATATAATTGTTCAACACTCAAATGGAATAGCATAGTGGAGTCAGAATTTCTGATAGTGTAATTCCATTGTATACAGAGGTTCATCCGACCTGGGTTAATGGTGAAACCAGGCACATTACCGGAGAATACTTGGCCAGAAGTCTGTAACAGAAGTCTATCAAAGATCTGGAAATAAAATAGAGGGGGTCTGTAAAATAGAATTGAAATTCCTTAATTTTTATCAACGTCCAGCACTTGTTTCTGGTAGTAGGTAGGTTTGCTATAGCAAGAAAAAGTTACAGCTTGGTTTGTTCAAAGGACTACATATTTGAATCAAACATCCTCAACATCCTAGCATATGTGCAGTTCACATTGATTTGCAGAAGAGTTCTACATATCTTTGACATTAACACTTTATGCACACTATTGTACGTGATCGTAAACAAGGAAGTAATGATCTTAGTTACAAAAACCAAAATAATTGAGTTTTTGGTGGGTAGAAAGCAACCAGGATTTGATCCAGAAAACTGAATTCTCTACCTGCATAACCCGGCATTTGTCAATATGACATGGAGATTCTTATAGTCATATCTAAAGATAAGAGACATGCATGAAGCTGATAGTTGTAAAAACCTGTTGATTAGGCCAGCATTTGAATAGTCAGGAAGCATGAAGAACTTTGAATCGAATACCAGTTATCAATAATGGTTCTGGGAAGGACATGCTCATAAACAAACATAACGTGTTTTCAAGGCCAAGTAACAATCAACATACTGCATTTGCCTAATTCAAAATCGTAGTGGGTAGTTTTTGCTACATTTTAACTTTGAAAAGAATTGCTGTTTTATTTTGAGCGAGGTTTACATTAAACGAAATGTATTCATGAATATGCGCTGTCTTCTATTCACTAGCTGGGAAATCACTTCTCATATGTTCACAGGTACGTACAACTCGGATTCAGTCTTTGTTCGACTGCAAATTACATTGGAAAATTTGTTTGGATTTCGCAAATACCTCTTAGTATTTTGTCGTTGAAATTATGGAAAAGGATGTCATGGAAGAAGAGTAGCTACTTTTACAATATTGCAAGTTCTACGTGATACTGCAATTATATGCCAATCTATACATTTCGTAGCAATCGCAGAAGCAAGTATTTTTCTCAACCCAAAGCAAGATCTATATAATAATCGAACCAACAGAGAAATAATTATTTCGATATTATGTCAGTTGAGCCATCAGAAAAATTCTACTGCAATTAACTTGTGTCCCCATTAGCAGCTGGATGTGTTAAAACAAAAGTATAAAACTCGCCGTGACAAATTCTGTAGGACCAGGAAACGAAGTACGTAATAGCGCGAGTTCGTCAAATCAAAGGTTTTTTAAACAGTGATATTTCAAGGAATCAGATTTAATTTTATAATATTAAGATGTTCGTAATGAGCGGGGTTTGTAAAAGCAGGATTCAACCATATCTTAGTTTTCCAGTAACATTTTTAGTGCCAGACAGCTGTAATCGTGGCAAACCATTTTTCTGCGACGAGCTGTTTGCATGATGCTGCCTGTTTTGACTTTAGTATTCGTTTGCTACGATCGTGATACTTTGAAACAGTTTATAGCTTAAATAAACATACAGTGTTTGGTAATGTCATTTAAAAGTTTACAATAAACTGTTTATTTCATCCAGTGGCGGATTTAAGGGGTGGGGCAACTAGGGGCAGTTGCCCCTCCCTCAACGAGTTGAAGCAAGTCTGGCGCCCCTTTTTTTGGAAATTGTGCGCCCCTTTAGAAGAATGAGAATCAGATGAAAAAGGTTCTTGGACCGATAGCTTATTTTGCTTCAAGGATTTGTTACCTGAAAGTTATGTTGTTTATTCCGAAAATGGATCTGAAATTGTTGTATACAGCGTACTCTCGTAACCAATTTTTGAAAATTTTTCAGCGCCCCCACTACCAACTGCCCCTCCTCCTTTGCTCTGGATCCGTCCCTGTTTTCATCTGAGGAGCATCTGCAACTTAATGAACCACAATTTACTTTCAAACAGCAATGAATGAAGCAAATAGCAAATACAGATATGTTTGTT
Source organism: Rhopilema esculentum (assembly GCF_013076305.1). The sequence goes on along the minus strand of NW_027019302.1, from coordinate 5,963,984 downwards.
AATTGCAAAAAGACTGGTCTAGCATCTGAATATCAGCGACCCACATTGAAAGTATTTGTAATACTATATTACTAAAAGTGTCACTTTCCAATAGTGGTATCAGAGCGTTACTGTTATCAAAAGTACTCCATTCGAATCAATTCAGCCGAAACTCTTTGAGACTTTGACAGGCATAGCAAACAAAATATTTGAAAAAAAGGCTTTAAAAAACTTTTAATATAGTGATTGTAGCCCTGTACTACAACGGTGCCTCTCTATGAAAGAGGAATATCAGGAGAAGCATTAAAGATTTTTTAAAATGATGATTTAATGAAATTTAATCAGAGTCAATTTCACGAGGAGCTTTTGCATTGGCTGTTACTCTTGAGTTGATTAATGACTGTTATTCATTTGGTCTCATGTGCCACGCCTTCTCGTGGTTCTCTTGCATTTGCGTTACTCGTTTATTGGTATTGCGAAGTAGTCTTGGCCTCCGGGGGATTTGTTTAGTAATGCTAGGGAAAGACTTATAGCTCATGGTGGTTTTCATTCCCTAGGTTATTCTTGGGGGTATTTAAGGTTTTTGGCATAGTGTTGGTTTCACTTTGCTTGGTGAAAGGCGAAGAGTAGAGTGTGCTGTTTATTTTCCAGGCCCTCCCTCCCTATTTTTTCTCTTGATGCCTTTAATAAAATTTCTCGTACCTTTAGGCATTCTTTTATTTTTTTAGCATTTACTTGGATGCTTTAAGGTAGGACTGGTGCATCGGGTGTTAGTAGGGAAAAGAGACTTTTCTTGTCCATTCCCTCCCCTTTATAAATTAAATTTGGGGGTTATTATGGAAAATCCCTCAGTAACCACTTCCTGTTTAGATTAGTGGTAGGTTTAGCGATTTGCACCGATGCACCAACGGCCCAACTCGCTCTTGATGATGTGGGAACGTAGCCTCATGACTGATTTTCTGATGTCTAGGGCATGATTTCTGAGGGAGCTTTTTGCCCTTCATGTTGGTATTTATTCACGAGTTAGAAAATTAACTGAAAATTAAAAATGGCTATACTCAAAAAACAATTTTGCGCTAATTTTATGAATGATTTTGGGACATTATTGTGTTCTTGACTAGAAAACCCCGACTTAAATTTGTTGCAGCAAGTAAAACAATTAAATGTTAACCTGCTTAAAAAATATCTGACATGAACTGAAGTATAAGTGCTTCTCTCTTATCTTATTCATAGTTAAATGAAAGGCGAAAAAGATGGCTTTAAAGCTCAAATTATTGGTCTGGGTAGCAGTCATTGTTTCAAATTGTTATTCAGCAGATATACAACCTGTTACGGACGATATAGATGAGAAAATTGAGGCATTTCGACCAGTTTATTTCTCACCGCGATATTATAACGTGAAAAGATCTTATATTTATCCGCAATATGACATCGAAAAATTCAGTTTGGTTCCAGAAGAAGGAAACGACGAGAAAAGAGACTCGATAAAGGGGCCTAGCATAAACCCTGTAATTGAAAATGTTGATAATGAGTATGGAGCGGAAAATGTTGACGAAAATGGCTCTTACTTAGGGTTGAAGCCAGAAAATTTAGTGGAAGAGACAGGGAAGAAGTTTTCAACCATAGCCAAAGAAAATGAGCCAAAGACAACAAGGAGACACAAAAAAATAAGTGAAAAGGAAAAGGAGGCAATTTCAGCAGGTTTGATTAAATTATTGTACGATTGGAAATTACGTAAAGAGCATAAGAATGCAGGCAGTGGAAGCGGAGAAAGCTTAAAAGAGAACAAGGAAGAATTGAAAGAAGAAAAGAAACACGAAGAGTCGACAAAAGGAGAAGGAAAGGACGACGTTGATCAAATCAAAGAAAGCCATGCGAATGATAACGAAGTTCCAGTGCAGAAGACAGCTGGTGCATATGAAACGGGCATAAATGATCCACTGAAGGAAAAGAAAATCAAAAGCAAAAATGTTGAAGACGACGAACAACTAGTAGACACAAAAGAAGAAGTAGACAAGGATGAAGAAGAGGAAAATCAGGACCAAAGCAGCGGGGAAATAAAAGCAACCAAAAGAAAAGGAAAGATAAGTGTCCTTGTCAATGTTAATATAAATGAACGGTCATTGAGGTCAAAAGTCTCTCGTGCAGGCAAAAAACGATTGAAACAAAAATCGAGGAACACTGTGCGAATTCTTAATAAAGAAAATGAGACATCGAAAGAGAAAGATGATTATTATGATGACGGCGATGGCGACGATGACGACGAGGCTGATGAAGACGATGACGAAGGCTCAACTGAACAACTGACCAATTCATCGTCAGCAACAGCAGTAGAAAACAATACCAATCAGACTGCTTACAGTTACGCACAACCGACCTATCAGTATAGCGCACCTGCATCCCCGCAAACTGCGTGGACAGCTAGATCATCCCAAACAGGAAGCTCTAGTCAACAAAATAATGCGTATTATGGATATCAGAATCCTAATCCATATCAATATACAAACAATTATATAGCAACAACCACAGCAAAGGCGTCAACAACAAAAGCGTCAACTCTACATGCATCAACAGCATATGCATCAACAGCACAAGCATCAACAGCAGGCACAACAGCAGCAGTAACGACATCATCAAGAACAACAACGGAAGGACCAACTGAAAAAAGTTACAAAACACCAGTAGCAACATCGAAACCGGAAGAAGACGACGAAGAGGATTCTTCTGGTGAAAAGGAATACAATTTCTTGGAACAACGAATACAGGAAGAAGGAGCGAAGGATCTGAAGAAAAAGAAAAAGAAACACGTCAAAGTTAAGCCTGCCAAGTTGGTGACTGTGCCGAGCAAGCAACGCAATGCACAGATCTACCTGCCTGGGTCTATGCAAACTGTTACCGAGAAGCACGAGGAGGAAACGAAACCCAAAGGGCAAGAAAAGGAAAAGTTAGACGAAGACGAAGAGGAGCATGGATCCATTGAGGACGAAACATCAGAAGAGCAGGAAGATGAGAGTAAAGCCACGAAAATCGATTTGCCAAAAAAGCAAAGAAAAGTGAGGAAACATAAGCGTAAAAAGCCCGCCTATTCAGAAACGGAAACATTCCAACAAAATAGTGGCAAAGATGAAAAGTCAACAGCTGTGCCAAAATACTCAAAGCCAAAAGACAACCCTATACAGGTAACGAACCAAGTGGTTGAGACCTCGAACAGACCTCTGCAAGCAACCAAGGTTACAGAAGACAGTACTTCTCACACTGACATGAAGAAAGCAGAAAAATTTGGCAGTGCTAAAAATCTAAAAGATGAACCAGTGGAGAAAGTCGAAAAGTTTGGGAGCTTACAGAAGGAGGGTACAGATTTTGCTAGACCATTGAAGGCAACTGAGGGAAGTGGAGAAAAAGTTCATTTTGTCAAAGTACATGATGCAGAAATCAAATTATTAAAAGAGCATAGAGCAAAAATTCAATCTTCAGAGCCTATTGTCATTGATGACATAAAGAAGAAGAACGAGAAACCAAAGCAAAATCCAGTAGAAGCCATTGAACAGCACACATCAAAGAAAAAGACGACACATAAAAATGTAAAGCAGGGCCTAGCTGACGAGGAGCAGGTTGAAGCAAAACCAACAACAAAACGTAATTACATCACACCGGTGAAACCAGAGGTAGTTGCACCACCCGGCGAGAAGATAGTTGATAAGAGAAAACAAACATCTAAAGAAGGCGAAAAGACGAAAACGAAACCAGTTGAAAGAAAAACGATTGCCGAGGAAGCCGAAGGATCTGGGAACTTTGAAAAGAAAAAGTATGGGTCACTAAAATCGGTGCGTCAGAGATTTAAAGAGTGGGAAAAAGAAATGATTGCGAAGCTGTCTAACCCGTATCTAAAGGTGCTTGAAAATGATGAAGGATCGGGCGAGGACAACGAGAAAACTTTTAAATCATGGAGTGAAGAAGAAAAAGATCTGATATCCAAATTAGCTAACCCATTTTTGCACTCAGGCAACAGCAACAAACCAAGTAAAACGGCCGAGAAGGGAGCACTGAAAACAGAGAAAATGCAAAGTAAAAATGACAGCGAGAAAAAGAAAAATCAAAGCGAGATCGTTAGTCTGGTGAAAGAACATTTGACGACCAACGCCAAAGATGAGAAGTCAACAGCAAAGCCTCAAGTTGACCACGAAACATCATCAGAGTTGCCAGTGCAGAAGAACAAAGACGAAGCGGTAAATACGTCAAAAACAGAGGAGAACATGCACGAGACGAAAATTCAATCTTTTGTGCCGGAAGAAGAAAAAAAAGTTGATTTGCACGAATCAATTGATGGGAAAGATGTTGATGTAAACGAACTTGAAAAATTTAAAAGTCAGATAATTACAGAGGTCGGGAAGATAAACAAACTGCAAGAGCAGTACAAGAAGAAGTTGGTAGGGTCGGAGGAACTCAAGAATGCAAAAAACACATTGAAAAAGGATTTAAAATTCATCAAAGATATCGAGTTAAAACTGACAAATGGAATAAAGAATGGAACAGAAACCAAAGATGATTCAAAAAAGGAGAAAACACAAAAAGAGGAAAAGGAGAAAACACAAAAAGAGGAAAAGGATTCGAAAGATGAAAAGGAAGCCAAGAAAAAAATGACTGAAGCAATTAAAAAGGCTGGCAAGGAAAGCCACGATCCTTTGGTAAAAATTCAGAGTCTGCTTAAAGAAGAAATGCATAGAACAAAGAACAAAAAGAAGGGAAAAGACAAGCAGCTGGATAATATAAGGGGGCTTTTGAAGCAGGAACTCAAGAATTTGATAAAGTCGGGAAAATTAGGTTCTCAGGGTGATTTGCCATCCGGATTGCAGAAACTCGGGAAAATGATTCAACAAAAGTTGAAGTCGGCTAAAAAGAAAAAAAGTAAAAAGAAGAAGACAAAGAAAGGAGAAAAACAAGTGAAAGGGAAAGAACTAAAGAACTCATTGGATTTTATAAAAGAGTTTAAACCAACAGTACCAGGATCAAGTCGCGGTCACATAACTACAATGAGCAGATTTAAGGCCGCTAGGGAGGCGCTCAAAGCATTAAAAGAGCAACAGGCCGAGGCAGAGAGACTGGCAGTAACAACGAACTCAAATAGCTCGACTTCGGAAAATGCAACCGGGGCAATCAACACTCACCATGCATCGCCGACTAAACCCCACGTTCTGCTGCCAGCCAATTTACCAACGGGTCACCAGGCTGAGAAGTTTAAGGAGCTCTTGAAAAACTTGAACAAGAAAATTGGAGAGGTCTACACGAAGCTTCAGATCTCTGGAGCAGGGCAGCAGTCGAACAACAATAACCAAAACAATAACAATAACCAACAACAACAACAGCAGCAGCAGCAGCAACAAACTCAACAACAGGCATTTAGTAACGACTGGGCTCAAGCTGGAATGACGGGCAGTAATAACCAGCAACCTGCAACCGCTGAATACGGGGCTCCTGCACAAAGCCCGATCAACAATTACAACGCTGGCACCCAAGATGCAACACCAATGGCCAACTCTTACATTGACCCCCAAGCAAAACACGAGATGCCATCCGGACCTGTTGATTACGAGCCACCAGAACCGGATACGGTTTTAGCAGAAAGTGAGCCGGTCGAATCGTTAATCGAGAATCTAGAGAAGGATATCACAGAGGTTTGGTCGTTCAAAGAACAGTATTCGAACGCAGCATCTCTAGGACTTGACAATGACAAAATTCACAGTACGTACGCAAACCTTGGTTCTCTTTCGGGACTAAATCTACGGAGATCACTTGACAGGGCTTTAAGAGGCAAAGACGTCGGATTAGTTATTGTAGGAGGCTCGATTTCGAAAGGAGGCCCATTTAGCGAGAAAGGCGTGGATTACGCTTTGAAAACCTATTTCTATGCAATAGCTGATTGGTGGAACAAAATAATTCGACCTGTCACTGGTTCTTCGATGATAATACGGGATGTTTCAATTGGAGGAATAGCCACTGACTATTATTCGTATTGCCTGCGCACGCATTTACCTGATGACCGAATGACCAACATTGTATTGTGGGAGTTGAGCGCAAACGACATGCACAGGTACGACGAGACCCTGAAACCAAGGCAACAATCGCTGGAGCAGTTCACTCAGGATGTGCTTAGTTACAAAGCAAAACCAGCACTGATTTTCCTGAATTTCTTCGCACTCTTTTCATGGGACAAAGATCTTGCTACACACTGCCGAAATTTCGAGGATGAAGGTGAGAGTGACATTGCAAAGCATTACAAAATTACGTCACTTAGCTGGAGGGATATGGTCTGTTCACTGATGCAGCGCAATGAGCCACTGTTTACACGAGATGAGCTGTTTTCTGAGGACCAGTTCCATCCAAGCATAGAGGCACATGCTCAAATGGCCTATGTCGTGATCGATTACATCCGAACAGAGTTCCTGAAAAGCCTTGTCAAGCAAAGGTTTTTGGAAATCGGCGACGCCGCACGCAAACTCAAAATTCCGGAAACAGTCTATGTGCCAAAACCAATCTACCAGCAGACATTCACGTGGAAGCCTTTGTGCTACACGTACATGCTAGTCGATAATAAAATCCCAAACAACACGTTGTCGGTGAAAGAGGAAACCAATGGAGATTTCCATTACACAGTTCTACGTGAATTCAAAGTCCGGTCAGACAAGATAATTGGAATGGATACGAAAAAATCCGACCAGTATATTACATATGAAATAACTGTTCCACCACATCCAGGTGGCAGCACAGTGCCATACAAGAAACTCGCGATTATGTCATTCACAGATGACCGTCAAGCGGAAGTAAAATTTGATAACTCACCAATTCAGAAGATTGACGCTGCCAAGAAATTCTTGGAAGGAACGGTCTTGAAATATGTCGCAACAGATGTGGTACCGGGAAACCATAAATTGATGATTCGATCAGGGCCCAATGGGTTTGTTATTTCAGCTATTATGCTTGGCTAGATGTATAACGCATAGGGCAACAGAAACTGAAACATTTAGAGCTACCCTGAAAAAGGAACTGACTTTATACCAGTTCGATATAATCCATCGAACATTCCTTGATTAAAAAAGAAAACACTAAATTGCGCCACCGCAATGTAGTTTAACAAAGCTTTTTGAGCAAGTTCAGAAAGCAGTTGGTGTCTCCTTGCCTGTTCATTAAAAACACTCCGCTAATGACTGGTTAACCTAAGATATAATGCGGTTATATCATTAATAAAATATCATTTTTTTGAAGGGTGACACAAGTAACTCCAAATAGACCCAGATCAACTTTTAACCACATCCTAAAGTTAGGGAAGAAGGAAGAGGGTATATTATTCACGGCCACGTAACAGATTTAAACAAAAGCAATGTAATAAAATTCGTTTAGAATAAATCTGGCTGCTCAACTTTCCTTGTTTGGGGTAGTTTTTACTTGATTGATTACCCTATAATTTATCACCAATAATATTAACATTGATTTAAATTATTAAAACTAGGACTGCCTTAAAGGTATTTTAGGAGATGGTAGATTTTAGAGAATGACGAGAGCCGTTTTCAAGGAAGAGAATTTGTTTATTTCCGATGTAAAAACCCAGATATTGAAAACCATACACAAAGTATTTATTTATTTGTAAAGTGGAATAAAAACAAAAATCCAAACTCTGCTGATTACGGCTGAAAGTAGACGACAGTTTGGATCAAAATGCTTTCAAGATTCGTGGATAAAAGTTAATATAAAAAAATTGATGGCTTTTATTGGATATGTAAAATGAGAAAAGAAGTCTCCAGTTTCACTTCACTGCCCGAAATTAATTACTCATCGTGTTTAGAGTCCTTCTTCTTTTTCTTCTTTTTCTTTTTCTCTCCCCCTTCTTCATCCTCCTAAAACGAGAAAATAGTTAAACCATTAGAGATACAAAAGACACTTCCTTAGTTTTTATCTCAGTCATTCAGTACCAGGGCTCATGTTTTGTTTAAGATCAAAGTATTAGCTAACCTTACAACTAAACACTGGTCGATTGGGACCAAGGAGCCTGGTGACTGCTATTCCTTTGCCTTTTCTCTCTACGCTCTAACACCCCCTCCCCTTCGCCAACCCTGCTTGCAGGCGTCCCTGATTGGACTTCAAACCCATCATGCAGGCCAATTGGCGCACTTTTGTCGAAGGATGAAACAAAATCGCTTCATAGAAAAATTGAGCTCTTCTTAGACGCAAAAACAAACAAATTGAAAATTCGAAAAATTTATTATCTAGTCTTGAAACTATCCAAAGGAGCTTCAGTCCTGAAATATTCCATTTAGGAAGTTGATTTTGATAAAATTTATTCGTTTGAGGATTTAATAGTATCTTTGCAATAACAAATAATAGTACCCGGCTATACTTGGTAAAACATTGTCAGAATTACCATCATATTTGACTGACTCGTTAATCAGCTTAAAATTATTAATTGATATATAGTTTGTAAAGCATTCTAATATTGGAAAAAGTTAGCTGAATTCTGTTAATTAAACGGCATTGTTGAAAATCAATAAATACTGACTGTTTTTATGATTGATTTCTCTTCAGCCGATCCATTTTCATCCTGTTTGGCATCCTTCTTCTTCTTTTTGTCCTTTTTGCTTTTTTTCGCTGGTAATTCTAAATCAAAACAAAACATTGAAACTTTTTGACATTTTACTGGAGCTTTCAAATAAAGTCCACGAACAACAGTGGAACAAAAATGACTAAATTGAGGAATTGACAGGCTTAAGTCTTGCTAAGTGAATTTTTGTACAATTAATGCGATTTATGGCTCTCTGGAAGTATGTTTCTCCTTCCTTAGAACAACAAAGCACCATGTGATTAATGAAATTGAATTAGCACAGGAAATTATCGAAAATGCAAAGAAATGAATACAGGCTATTTCTTATACAGTGTAGCAAGAACCCTTAACATGGTTCGTCGTAGACAAGACCATATCAGTATCATAATAAGTTAAAAATCAAAGGTTCCATTGGTCATTGCAGAGCATTGCACAACTGTTTTTAGTCGTTACCAGACTTCTGCGAATGATAAACATAAATATGGTAGATCCTTTTTGCTGTAGTTACAATCCCTTTTAAAGGGCATATGTCGCATTAGCAGTTGGCTAATAAAACAAAAGCATTTGGAGTGGAATTCCATTGTTTGGTGACTTCTATTTCTTCCTAATTAATTTTTACTGCCGTAAAAATTCACCCTCGATTCCATGCTTTGTACTAAACAAAAGAGATAATTGTATTGCATTAGCCAATCATGTTCACGGCAGATGCCCTTTAACAAAATTGTGCAAAAACTGTTGGGAAACGCACCCTCCTCCTTTACAGTCACCTCTTCTTCTTCTTCTTCTTCCGATTCTGAATGTTTTCGCTTCTTTGAAACTCCGATCGTTGAATCCGTAACTGGATTGTAGGATTTAATTTCACTGCAAATAGAGAGAGTAGCAAAATGTTAAACTGAAATTTTTAGCCTGTTAGATTGACACTCCGTATACAATTCTTTTCAAGTATTCGCTGAATGAAGTCTGTGTTTTGGGCTGTGAATGCATAGATTTAATGGGTTAGTCTTAATTTAGGATGCAGTTGACTGTATGGGATACGTTACAAGAAAAAAAGGCCCAAAAAAACAAGATAATTTTTTTTCTGATGATGTAATCAATCTTTCAGGCGCCATTTGGAAAATATTTTCGAAGCCTCAAAATACTTTAATGTAGTTTCTGGCGTAAATACTTAGGTATGAAATAAGAAAAGGGTGCAACATATCTTTGAGTATACAGTAGATGCTTTATTTTGGAGCTGATTCAGACAATCATCAAGACCCAACAAATAACCTAAAGATTTCTGTTCATCAAGCACAAAAGACACGACGAGACCCTACCTTTTGTTTTCGTACTTGTCCGTTTTGGCAGGCTTCTTACCAGAACCACTGACACGCCTTAGCTAAATTGAAATAAAAGTTTGTTACTAATGGAAACTCACGAAGATATCACGAAATAAGTAGAGACAGGTTCAGGGTAAAGCTTTACGATGAAATATTCCACTCTGTTATCGTAGAATAATTAACGTCAGAGCTGGACTTCTTGGACCCACAATAAAAGTATTCTTTGTATTTGTATTTGTTTCTACCTAGCATCCGAAGGAAGTTTTTAGGACACTGAGTAGCTTATGCTTATCGAGCAGTGTCCTGGTCCTTTCCCTCGATGTGACGACACCTCGTGATTCCTACGTCTGGAATTACAGATAGCTGGCAACTCTCCCCACTCTGAGTGAAAGTTTGGTGAAGCCAGGGACTCGAACCCAAGACCCTTAGATCTGTAATTCGTGACCCTAACCCCTGAGCCATCCTCGCTACTACTCGCACCTCAATGACAATTAAACTATCTTAATCACTTCTTGGCTTAAAATTGCACCCACTGCTTCATTGGACATAAACCTTATTACATAATTTTTTGCCATCTTACAGTATATAAGGTTGGCAAATATCCTTTTAATCGAATTTCATCGCGACATATGCAATCTCTAAATAAAGATGTTTATGACTTTTACTACATGTATATTGCAATTTTTTAGTTGGCCTTAATTAGCTTTTGTTACAGCTAGCGTATTTTTGTTAGCCAACTTTTAAAGAAATTGGCAATAATAATAATGAAGTAAAGCAAAAAATAAGCTTTCATTCAGAAATGTAATCAATCTTTCAGGTCCCTTACTTTCCCATCCTCGAGATTTCTTATTCGAATCTCTAATTTTGCACGATTCTCTGCACCCATTTCCGTATTGCCATCTTCACCAAGTGCGTCATATCTTGCAGCCAAGGCCGTTTTCGAGGCCAACATTCGAGAAACCTGGTAAATGGTAACGAAACTTTGAATATAATGAAAAGCAACAGGAAAAAGTCGCAATATAAAGCTAGAAATTCCAGAGTCAACAAAAGTAACTAAAATAGTACAATATTCAATTAAGAGCCTTAATTCTTCAAGTAACAGTGGCTAACTCTTATACGAACGAGAAAACCCCAATTTTGGGATTGCATCAACAATAAAGATCTTGATGTTAAACAATGTACAGCTGTTGTCATACATGAAGGAATTTTCAAGGCTTCAGAAAATGAGACATGCTTGAATATTTCATAGGAGAACTGACTTCTGGGATTTAGACACGCACAAAGAGGCATCGGAACTGATGATGATAATAACACGCAGACCAACTCGCATGTAGGTATAACCAATCAAGATAAATTTCAATCGGGTATGGAATGCTGAAAGATGAAGTCTGATGAGAAACTGATGAGAGTAGAAAGCAGGCTTCGTTGATGATTCATTGTAAACTGACCTTGCCCCTGTTCTTTGGATTAGCACCACCTACTAAAGACGCATGATAAATCAGACCGTATTTTGGCGTGTCGTGCTTTGTTTTCAGTGCTCTAGAAGAAAGCAACCATTTAGTTAGAAAGGACAGTCTATAAGCATAGAATCAATAGCTTGATGTTATATACATAACGCTATCTACGTTGTGATTATATACGTAATAAGTATGTATATTTACTAAGACTTCGGTCGAGACGTTTTAGATACAAAGTTTTTTCAAAATTATTCTTATTACACTCGGTGCGGAGCTATTGAAAGTATTTACGTTGTAAGTTTATTTATATGACGATTTTTGAATTGTGCTACAAGAAGACAAATTGCCTGATTCAGAGAAGAGGCAGATAAAAAAAAATAAAGTACATACAATACTACTACTATACTATAGTCAGTACAATACTATAGTCAGGATATAACAGCTTTCTTGTCGTAGAAAGAACATTAAAAATATAGATATGCACACATTATATTTTTCTATAAATTTTTCTATGTATCAGCTACGATTCTACAAAATGTTACCTGCTCCTCCAACACGCTATCGACCACTTCACTTCGTCTACACCATCACCTGATACAAATTTTAGTTAAGGTTAAATAAATATTTCACGGAAAAAATTCTCATCCACACCTGAAAAGCGCCTTCTCAGCCCCAAGGATCTGGACTGTTGATGATGGCTGCTTGGCGAGATTCAGTAGCGAGCCTGAAATGATGGGGAAATGATTCAATCTGCTGTTTAATTGATTAATTAATGTGACTAGCAACATTTTCAGTAGAGTGAACGATATCATTGTTGCTACGTCTTACAAAAAACGATCTAAATCCATGGTTATTACATGAAGTTTTAAATACATGAAGTTTTAGGATATATTCGTCTCTTTAATTGAGACAACATGGCAAAGAAAGGAAGTACAACCTCACGAACACGAAGAACAACAAAAAAATTCGTTAGCTTTCAACATTTTTCAATAATTATTAACACGCCAGCTTTGATGTGTACAGCAGAAAAGAAAAAGCAGCAACTTAGAACCAAAATCACGAGGATTGGTCACATGGAGAAGAAGGACCAGGACACTGTTCCATAAGCGCAGTTTCTCAAGCATCCTAAAACCTACTTTTGGAAGAGTGTACAGCTCTAAAATCATCAAGCCCTATAAAATAGATCGATGAACAGTAATCTTCATTGTTAACGCACCTGCATGTGCTATGAGACGAGCACCGACAAGTTCCCCAACCAAAATAGTAAGATTTGGAGCAATGGCCTGCATCCTGTTCTTTAAATAGTCATACAACTGGGCCCTGTACTCGGAGATTTGTATAACCTGAATTCAAAATATTCCATGTCAATAATAATAAAAATAAATCTGAATGAAATTACAGAAAGTTCCTGTATCCAGCATTTCAAATAACCTGAAAACGAGAATATACCCCGCGAGAGATAAATAATTTTAGACTGTTGTTCAACTACTTTTCTTGAAAAATTTATCAATCCAGCAACTCTAATAAGAAACATTAACTGAATTTTCTTAAAACGAGAAAACTATGCATTTGGTTACAAACTTGGTCTGCTGGCAAACAGAGATATTAAACATCAGGAAAATGGTGATGAGAATCCTTGTTTGGTTGTCATGCAATGCTTAGGAACCTTGGCCTATAAAACTTTGTATCTAGAGGATTTCAATATCAGTTTTGAACTTAAAAGCTGATTATCACCTAAGCTGATTATCAGATAGCAAATATACATACCTGGTCACAAAGGTATGAAATATTTTCCATATCTTCATCAGATATCTGTTAATAAAATGAAGCTATATAATTCAAGTTTCATAACTTAAACTGCAAGTCTATAGTGATCAATGCCAGCAATAGTGAATTAAATGCCATAAAGGACAATAGATACATTTTTGCTTTGTAAAAGTTGGCTGCAAAATGCTTATCAATCCATGCCCAGATCTTTATTGGATTCAGTCATTTACATGATACCCTTTTAGTGCCATATCAAAACTTTCGGCATGTTTCATTCCATAGCAGTTGATGTCTCCACGTAAACAAAGTCCACAACTATATGATCTCATACAATATTGGTAATGATACGATATCATGTAAATTTCATCTAAAATAATAAAAGACTGAAATATTGTTGTTTACATCTGTTCCCATCGATATTTCAGCAGCCTTCTTTAGTTCCTCTTCAACTTCTTCTGTAAGGATGCTTGACAAATCAGAAGTTGCAGCATTTACTTTTTGACCTTTAAAATATGCAAAGTTGATAATTATAATGTTGTTGATGTACCAGATAAGCAGAAAGAAGAAAACAAATATGCCAGTCTTTATAATTTGGCTAAGTAACAAGATATATTACAATACTGTTTGTAAAACAAAATTTGTCATAATATGCATCAATTCTGAAAATAATAACAAAATATTAAGTTATGAAGTCATGTCTACACAATTTATAAAAATTTTACACAAGTATCCCATTTGAAATTTATTTTTCCAGCAAGAGAAAGCAAAACAAATTTAAAGCAGTTATCAGACCATTTTACAGTAAGCCTTTGTTCTATCATATTACATAAGCCTTCACACTCAAAAAAATGCAAAAATCCACAGGTTAGGATTTTTCTTTGACATTACACTTTTCAAATTGTTTTTAAATAGTTGTCAGGATATAATCACAGCATATAATTTTAAAAAGATATCAGCTGTTACCATCATTTGACTTTTTTATAAAGATTTGAACAAAAAATTCTAGTGCTAACTAAGCACGCCATTTGAAGTAAATATTGGTATTTACCCAAAGTCTTCACCGTTTTGGCATATGCCAAATTATCTGTAACAATTTTTGTCATTTCTGGAAAATGCCAACCATACCACTCTCTACATCTCATTGCATAGTTGTTGAGCTCTTTGTCCAGATCATCCAGCAATGAGATGGCTTGGACAATCATTGTATCAACTTTATCAGGACTGAACTTGAGCTTGTACCGTGACAGACTAAAGTTTTTGCAAAAAAGGAATTAACTTGGTCAAAATATGGCTGAACCTTATGCCAAAATATAAAGCCCAAACAACAAAGAAGCAAGAAATTGACATCTATCCTGCCTCCTGGTAGCTTCTTTTTAGTTTGAAGTTGAAACATAACAGGTCATTCTCTCTATTAAGTTGCAATACAAAGTACTCAAAAAAGTAATTTTCATTCAGATACAAGTTGACATTCTGATACAAAGATGAACTACCCATGATATCATTACTGAACAGAAAATACAACATGATATCAAATCCATTTTGCTTAAAACAAATTTGCAATCTCATATTTTGCAGGCTGCATGACATATATAAGAAAGTAATTACAGTAGAATCCCGTTATAACGTACTCGGTTATTACATACTTTTGGATATAACATACTGGTGTGCTTGGTCCCAGCAAAAGATGTGCTTGGTTTTAGTCAATTTGTACTTACCCTCGTTACAACGTACTTCAGATATAATGTACTTAATACACTGGTCCCTTAAAGTATGTCATAACCGGATTATACTGTAATTTTTTCTGGTTAAATAACATCCCCATTAAATACTTAAATACTTACGAACAACTTAAGAACAACTTAAATACTTAAATTATATTTGAAATTGTAATAGCATTACTCTATTACTTTCACAGAGATAAAAATTTAGCTGATAAAAATATATCTTCAAAAAAAGGAAGCCATCATTTACCTGTGAGCCAATCCAAGGGCCATAGCACTGATTTCTTTTTCAGACAACCCTATTGAGGTGAAGAGCAGGCAGATAAATACTTTGTACATTTTAGGATAAGACTTTTAGCATAAAACGCAAAGAAGCTCTTTAGAGGTGCTATAAATGTAAGAGGGTCAAAAAGTCCTCTCTTTTGACTTAATACAAAGCTATTTGATAAAAAAACAAAATTATCATACAAAATACAAAGATCACAAGAGAATAGAATGCCCAAAACGTATATTATCACCATCAGAAATTTAATTAACTCTACAATATTTAATAAACATACCTGTAATAAGGTTGCTCATTTGTGAGCGGATACCACGCAACAATTCATTAATAGCAGATGAGCTCACACACTTAAAATCAAGCTTGTCCTTAAATAAAAAGTATATATATGTAAAATTTTAGTGAAAAAGGATTTACTGGGAATATTGAATATTTCCTTCAAAAAATTGAACATATCCAAGAGAAAAATGTACAGAAAAACAAATCTTTATTATTCTATGATAAACCATAGTGTGTTTGGCATAAATAGAAACACAGCATTGCAACTAAAGATTACGCTCAGCTACATCAGGCCTTGTAGCTGAAAGGCGCTCGATCGAGCGCGCGCGCCTAGAGCGCACCCAAAAGAAGCCTTGGAGAGCGATTTATAGAGCCCCTCAAAACGTAAAAACAATATTACCACAGAACAAAATAATTTCTTGGCATTTGTCTAATAAACTTGATCCAGCATAAACAATCTTCCCAATAGACCGCAATATTATGATTTGCCTAAGATTACCCCTTGAGAAAAAAATTCAGCAAATTCAACGTTGGGTTTTGGATACCATTTTTAATCTAATAACCCTCTGATAACCACCAAGGACACAGGTCATCAAGCGTATTCTCCGGCAGATTTATTTGATTTTCGAGCAAGCCTTAATCTTCTGTTGAAGTATTATTTTCTGTTTTTTCTTAATAATTTAGAATCACCTTTGCAAATCAGAGATCACATTTCCGTTCAAATTACCGCATTGCTTTTCAGTTTTCATTTGCTTTCACGAGTAGTAGATATTCTAGTGTCTCTTATAGAATGGATAGCATAAAAAGGGAAATAAAGTTAATGTTTGACTTAAAGCCATGCGTTTTCCTTAATTTCTATATTTGTATTAACATAGTGTTTGCTGCATGTTTTGTTATTTCATACTCTGGTTCTTTTTGGTATCACCATTGAATTTCTTGTTTAACACTCTTCCAAAGCTTTCGATATGAAGCTCTCGATCTTCCAAAGCTCTTGAAGGATGCTCTCAAGGATATTATATTTAAAGGTGCGAAATAGAGCGCCTAGAGTTTCTAAGGGGCTCTTTTTATGGAGCACCTTCATTTTGCTCAGAGCAAGGCCTGCAGCATATATATCAATTATATATTGATCAATTCAATCTGCAATATTTAAAAATTCTGACTATGCTAAACTCTAACAAAATGAACTGCTTGTTCAAAATTGATGTGTCAATACTTTGTAATACCTTGATCATTCCACCAAGTTTTGCATCTGCAACTGCAAGTTCCTCGTGAATATCCTTTGAAGCAACTTTTTTCAGCATCTTTTTAAGACCCTTTGAAAGTTTTCCCTCAACTGCAGCAGTGGCAGCTATTTGGAAATCAAACAACAGTTTCATAAATACCATTTGTAGCATTAAAGCAACAGCAAAACTAGATAATTTAAATAAGAACAAAAATTAATTTAAGTAATTTAAATAAGAACAAAATTCAGCTGAAAATTATTTATTATTTTTCATTCAAATATATTTTTCAAAATTTCTATTGCTGACTATATAAAATTGTGGCACAATTTGGCATTTATTGCTGCCACCAAAAATAAGTGGGCTAGGCCTTGCAAGGAGAGGCGCTCTTGCTTGATCAAGTTCTAGGAGCTTGATTGATTGAGCATCCAGTGTGATTATGCTTTTTAAAAACTAAATACGAAAAACCAAATTTGGTTATTGATGGTGTTTGATGATGCTCAGTTGAAGACCTAGAAAGTTGATGGTGCTCAGTTTGTCAAGCGAAAGTTGTATTTGTCATAAGTCGGCCTGCTGCTTCTAATTTAGTTTGAATCAGACTTACCAGCCAGTGCCTCTGTTGTATCTTCAAACTTTTTGAAATGCTTGAGCTTTACCCTGTTATAAAAAAAGAAATTGAGCAATTGCCTCACCATTGTCAGGAATATCAAGCACTTTTTTACAAGAAAACTCCATAAGAGTGAATTTTACAAAAGGTGGGGAAGCAGTGTTTCTGTTATCACCTTATCAATAACCTGCCTCATATTAGACAAATGATATTAACATGCATCAATTAAAACAGAAAATCTTAAAAAACTTTGTGAAGAAGACAACTTTGTGGTTTATCTAAAAACTCATTAAAAATATGACTAAAAACCTCATGATTTACTATAAATTTGGCTAAAACTTATTAATATCTCCTGATAATTTGAAGTATTTTTGAAATCCTTTCCAAATGGCTAATAAGATATCTAAAAGTTATTCTAGTCCTTAAACTTCTAACCACTGTAAACAATAAGTAAACATTTTTATACATAGACTATGTCATAGTAATAAATTAAAGAGGAATATTTACATTTTGTTTGCTTTGTCAGCATTTTCAAATTCTTTAAATAAATCATCAGCAGTCTCTAGTTTCTTCTCATCAAGCAACTAGAAGAGATGTTAAAAACTGGTCAATAGTGACAAAATTGGGTAAAAGAGACAACCGCGAAGCATGTATTTTGCACTTTTTCAATCTAGTTCCAAAAGTGGGAATCTCAGGTGGCTCAAATGACGGCATTTCGTCTAAAAATGATACAAGTTCGTTCATTCATCTCATGATTTGCAAATATGTCACTAAGGAAATTTTCAAGAATTGAGAATGTCTATCCATGAAAAGGCAGGGCTGAAGCGAAATAAAGCAGTTTTATATTGTCCATTAGTCTTCAATCAATGCCGATCTTTAGAATAACAATGCTACTTTTAAATGATAAATTTAATAATAAAAAATAAAAAACTAATCACCATCTTAAAGAATCCTCAAAATTTCAAGGCTCAAAACCTTTTCTAGTCAAGTTTCTATACCTGTAATTTTAGCTATTTTATATCCAATAAAATAGGCCAAAAACACTAAAGCCCCGGCAAAACGACTGGACATTTTCACTGAACATGCACTGGACAAATGTCCAGCGTAAATGTTGCGTCGTTTTGCCACCTTGTGCAGTCTTGTTCAGCGATGTTGAATGTTGTTCAGTCAATTTTGAAGGCAGCCAAAAATGTTCAGTGGACAGGATTAAATTTCTTTTGTTCACTGATGTTGTACAGAAATTGTTCAGTCGTTTTGCCACTCTACTGAACATTGTCCAGTTCGCGCACGCGCAATCGATTAATGGTTTGGATTTGGCGTCAGTTTATTTCCCATATTCAAATCTTCAACAAACATTCCTAGTAAACACCGCGAACGAAATGGAAACAACGTGAAAATTCAATTCGACGAATAGCAGAAAAAGGCATTTCATTAGTAACGACGAGTCCTCTGATCAGATTAGCTTTAGTTGCGATAAGGAAAGCGATGTCAGAGAGTACTAGGACGGTGATTTTGATGAACCTAGCAGTCCTAGCCACTTTTCAATAATACACTCTAATTCATACGATAACACGGTTAGGGCTATGAAAAGTGTATTTTTAAAGGCAAAGAGATGCCCTGTTGCCAGTTTTCCCACCCGCATTCTTCAACAGGGAAAAAGTTCACTGGACAATGTTCAGTCGTTTTGCCATAACCAATATTTTCTTGATGTCCATACTCTGAACAAGTGAGCGATGTCCAGCATGTGACCAGTGCAAATGTCCAGTCGTTTTGCCGGGGCTTAATGTTTGTTTGGTGGTGGGGCGCCGCTATGCACGATGACAGTATCATCCAATATTTTGTGTATATACTTTCATAGACTATCCGATAAAAAAATGAAGAAGAGAATCGATATATTTACCTTGAAGATGGCATAGCCAGCAGGAGTTTCGAACAACACAAGCATGATTAAGAGCTAGAGGACATTGATTAACTTGCCGTATACCAGTTGATCACTTCACGTGTTGCCAAAGGCCTGACAACCTCTCTTGTAGAAAGAAGAACACGAGGGACATTAAAACGAGACCACTTCAAGAAGGCCGACTTTGCGTGCAGCGAGCAGGGTCCTTTTTATCACCTTTTTTTATACCTTAATAATAATAATATCACCTTAATAAAGGTTTATTCGGAAAATACAAAATACACATCTTTGTTATCAGTTAAATAATAAGGAATTTTTAGATAGATGCATTTTTCTAAATTACGAGTTATCATAAATCTACTGACTGCCCCGCCGTCTAAACCCCCCCCCCCCCTCGAAAAAGCCCCTTTCCAAAACTTGCTAAATTAAAACTTCCTAAATCAATTAATAAGAATTAATAATCTTTTCACTGGTTTTCTTATTCTTCTATGAGAAAGTTAAAAATGAATAACATAAAAAGGGGATATAAAACTCTTTTCAAAGCAAGGACTACTGTAGATTCCAGGCGTTGATTAGATGATTTTTATGACAAAACTCAATCAATTTGAGCAAAACGCTCTCTCGAATAAGAGAAACACTATGTCTTCTATGTTTTTATAAGAGAAAAAAAAATCCAGCAGCCAAACTTTGCCATCGGCTAAGGTGTCAAGTGAACATCAATTATTTTAAATTTGGACCAGAAATATTGCTTTATAATGTTGTGTTGCTTTAAATGTTGCAAATCCTTTTCTGCAGATCCTCGAAAATTAACAGCTCGTTAATGAACTAATATCATTTTATGTTTCTGCATGCCTCACTAATAAGAGCAACCACTTAACGACAAAGCTTGCTATAACAGGGGAATCAATAACCCGAATTAGGTTTAAGAAGCCAAATAATCAATTTGCAAAAAGTTCTTAAGAGAAACACATTTTTGCTTGAGTCGTCGATCATTCTATCGAGAAATTCAACTGTAAGAAACTCAACAAAGCAACGCCCAACACAGATAATTATCATACAAAACTGCATAAAATTTCAATTTTCAGCTAAAAAATGATAACACGAAACGTTAAATTACTTAAGTCATCGTACTAGAAAAAGGTTTTCTAGGGATATTTAGTTAATAAAGATACAAAAGATCATTTTAAACTGGGATAACTGTTAGAAAAGTGTTCACAGTCTGAACAATCTCTTCAGTAAACAACAAAAATTCAGGCACAGGAGAAAATTCAGGCACGGGAGAAACTTCAAGAACAGGAGAAAATTCGCTGATGATCCTTAGACATTCAAGAGGTGAAGTGTTTCTCTAACGTGGCTTTTCAAATACACAAACGATCGAGGTAAAGAGTTGCCGGTATCGTTGACTATCTTCACAAATACTAAAATTGACTGTGGAAAGCTGATTACGAAATTTCGAATATCACTGTAGCTCTAACTCGATTATCTGAATACAGGAATTTTATGGCTATTGCTAAAATTTCGGAAGTACAAATTTCATGATACAATTTTTTTATACTACAGAAAATCTACAAAACTAACTATTCAAGAGTTTCAAAAGTTCAATGCAACGATTTTGCACCATTTCGTTGGGCCCATTAGCCAATTTTTCAACATCTTTTTTCACTTCCTCTCTCAAGATATTCTTTCCTTCCTCTGCAAAACAAAGAGATTAAGGTAGATTCTAATGTCTTCCAGGAAAGGAACCCATAATTGACGCCTTATTCACGTAACTACACCAATATCAGAAAATTTGTTACTTCGGGAAAGCTAGGCAAAAATGGGAGTATAAAGAACGCTTCTGCTAGTTGCACTATTCAGGCAAGTAGAAATCTGATCACCATCTTCTTTTTAAGTTAGCTAGGACGCTACCGTAAAATACAGAGAAGAAGAAAAACAGATATTTTTAGATTTTTTGGATAGGCTAGAACGTTAGCCTCTTGGAACTAGTGCCTCTGTCGACCCAGCCTTATTTGGCATAGATGCCTATGGAATTATAAAAATATAAAGCTTCTTTTGAAGGAGGCACTACCAGATATGAGCCAAATTTGACAAGGTAGTTTCATAAGAAATTCGGATGCACCACATTTCACAGTACTTTTAACTCTATGTACTTCTACCTATAGACGTAGGACGCATTTAAAGAAAGGGAACACACGTAGCCAAAAAGGGACACCTTCGTGAGTGGCAAGATAGATACCTTACCTCCGTTTCTGAAAAGTGTGGAGGAATGTGCCCCTGGTTCCTATGTTTATGCTTCTATCATTTTCAGTGCGTCAAAAATCCATGGCGAGATGTTGATCAATATGAAAAAACTTTTTATTTCACGAAGTAGTAAATAAGGTAGACATATTGTATTGAAACAAAAGAAGCTTAATCAAAATGCTCAGCCCAGATACCTTGTTGACAAACAGCACTAAACAGAGTCATCAAGTTGTATACCAAATGAGGCTTGCTAATCGACTGCTGGAAGAGCTTGATAGACTGCTCAAGCCCATCGGCTTTTATGAACTTCTCAATTGCATCTAAAAACATAAACAGAATTCATTTGAAATTAGATAGATAACTTGAATTTCAGAAATCAAATCGCATTTAAGAATAAAGAATGTTGTTTCGATGCGACTAGGTTATTTTGACATGAAAAAATGAAAGTCAAAAACATAGCTCATTCTACTAGATTTTATTGCCTTTATCTTTTACTAGAAGGGCCTAAATTGTTAACGAGTCCACTTTGAAACTTCGGTCACAAGCAAAAACGTTAGGCTACACTTTATGATAAAGCACAGCAGAAGTCAACTAATGATATATGTCCACATGCTTTCGTTGAAAACCGACAAAAAGTAGGGGGGCGTTGATTGCTACTACCAAAGTTAAAAAATACCTTTGCCAGCAGACAAGAGTGTTATGATGGCCACCAAACCTTCATTCTGCATTATGAAATGGTCACTGGACAGAAGACCAATCAATGACTGCATTGCATCGTTAGCAAGCATTGCGTTGAAAGAATCTGAAAGTAATCAATATTATCATTTACATAAGAATGTGAACAGTTCTCTTAAGTAGATAAATATGACTTACAACTTTACTCAAGAAAAACACACAAAATTTAAGCTTAAAGAGATGCTTCATACAGAAAAGAATCGAGTTTAGAATATGTAGAAGCTAAGGTCCTCAAAACAACAAGAATTGGCATTAAAAAATCACTAGGCTGTTAGGATCATGAGCAGACATTCTGTGCCAATAGAGTATATTCAGGTATTGAAGAGGCAGTGGGTCTGGCCACAAAAGTTGCTAAGTTGATGTCGAAAGTAATGCCTCAAAATATGTATTTGAAGATTTTTTAATCCACTATAGAAGATCATGTAATCAACTAAAAATCAGAACTAACAGCAAGGGGAATATGTATTTTAAAAGGTATTACGTTGGGGGCTTTGAGAGTTAAAAGTTAAGGCAATACATTTTGAACTTGTTATGATGGGTAAATCACATATCGATGAAATATCATCAGAATGACAAATCATCATGCACCGGGGAGAAAGAAATGAGCCACCCGTAAAGCCTCTTTTTATTCGGTTTTAGCCCCCCTTCTTTTTTTAAATCCCCTATTTTTCTCAATGCTCCGCGGTGCCTGCAAATCACTTTGATAAAATGTTAGGTCAACTTTTAAGTAATCAATGTTTAGGCATTCATTTATAAAAAAGGAAATCAACTTTATTGATGTTATGACAAAAAATAAAAAAGCCGTGCAAATAAAAGGTAGAGAATATGACCATATTGTTTGATTGTACGAAAATTTAAAAGTAATTATGATATAATTATGAAAGGAAAAGGATAAAAAGCTTTGATGCAATACAAGTTGAGCATTGCTAAATACTCTACAAAACGGCATAACTTTGAAACCCATTGAAATTATTTTCGGCACTTTAAAGTCTATCATTTGCAATATTTTTCAACCTATCTCTCACTCTTACCTGAACACTGGCTATTTTTAACCAAAGCAGCAGTCAGTCTTCTTGCTTCGGCGCATAGTCCCGTGATGACATCTTTCTTAGCGCATTCAGCCACTGCTTGTAGCAAAACACTATCTTTGCACAAATGAGCTGTGAGGTCAGCTAGAATGAAGTAAAATGCTGTTATATGTCTAAAGGAACGTAATGTATTAAGTATGTACATAAATGAGAGGACCACCAATAGTGGTATGGAGAACATCAAAATTTTTTGTCAAAAAGAAATGTAAACAAGAGAAACATGAAACACTAAATCTATAATACAACGAGCTCCCTGTATTTCACGATTCTAAGTATTTTAAGTCTAAGGGAAATACAATACCGATAGTTAAAATAAGACATCATAAAAAACAGAAAGCTTTGCTATTCAAATTAAAAGCCAAAAGCCTAGAGTTCTGTTTGGCAAAAATAGCATTACCATTCTTGTCTTGATTTGCTTAATCGAATTTCTTGTTTTTATGAGACAATTTAAGAGAAACGAATCCACGTTTTTGCATGCCAAACTCAATGAAGAAGGAGCTTCTATTCTTCTTTTAACAAACTTTATGCATGGCTTGTAGAGTAAGATGTTGTTGTCTACACTATTGGGTGAGAGGGGTTCGGGAAAGGGGGGAAAATGATTTCAAAAAAGGTGCATTTAAATCATCAATAGACAAAAATTTTTGAAAAAGATGTCAAATCCCACTTTAAAATTTGGGATGAAACGCATGCAAAAAGGTTTTTAATTTCATTCTGTGGATTCATTTCCTTAAATTGCTTCATCAGAGTTGCTCCAACAAAATCTTTCCATGCTAGTGAAACTAAATATCTTTCCACCACGTTAGTATCAGTACCACATTAACAGTATCTTTTCACCATATTGACATGAGTA
This sequence comes from Rhopilema esculentum, assembly GCF_013076305.1. The sequence continues at coordinate 5,939,954 of NW_027019302.1, read as the reverse complement.
CCTTGCCCTTGAACAAGCAAACGCAGAATCGCCAAGGCTTTGAACTGCAGAACAGAAGAGGACGTTTTCACAACACTGGCAGCAATGTTCGGGAGGTCCAAGCTGATTAACACTGATTTGTTTGCGACTAAATAAACAAGTTTACACAGAGTCAGTTGAGGTGAATTGAAGTTCATACAGATGAGTTGTCTGATAATGGCATTAAATATGAAACTCGTAACAACAACTTAGAAATTTCCTGTTCTATACACCAAAAGCGTGTACAGCTCTGCCTATATGGCACTACACACTTAATGACAGAAACAGTAATTATCAGTAATGAGAAAAATGAGATATAGAAAATGAGATACAGTAATTAGATATAGAAAACACCGAAATCATATTGAATTTCTATTTTCAATCGACTTTTTTACGAAAACCAATAGCTTAAAAGTGCACATACATGAGCTAATAGACAAAAAAAATTGTCTAATGGCTGGGTCAAATCACCCCTAATTTTTTAAGTAACTTATGCTTGTAAATTGCTTATACAAACTGCTTACTTTGAAATAAAAAATGCTCGAATGCTAAAATGCTGACTAAAACGCAACTGATGATTTCCTGTATGTGATTCGAAAATCTTGCAGATGTAATAAACGAGAATGTTTGAACCTGGGATTGCGATGTTCTTGAGGGCACTCAAAGCAGCTTGCATTTGTTCAGCTGTGTCCTAATAACAAAACAATTTATGCATAACTTGAAGCATGGAAGCTATTTTTCTAAGGCATATTTCACGATTTCTGAGTCAGCGAAGGATCTGTGTATATGGATTTTAGGTATTGTTGTGTCAAGTTAATACAGAAAGTTGCAATGAAAAAGCATGCTACGAAAACCAAGGGCATAAGGAACTTAGAGATAGGGATAGTTTTGCTTAGTCATCGCCATGGTTTTTGTTTGTATTCGTATGTTAAATCATCAATTTGATGGACCGGATTTTTCTTTTCGTTATCTTTGTTTATTGTGGTGGAAATTTCTCAATATTATGTCCAGCAGTCTAAAAATATAATATTGCAGCCTTGGGAATAAGGTTTCAAAATATGATGAATATAGGGTGAGAAATTATGCAACACAAGACGTAAAACAAATTCGAAACATGGAAGTGAAATACCTCTTTATCCACTAGTGTCTTCAAGAGACTGATTAATGCTTCGTGTACACCTTCTTTAACAAGGTCTGTGCAAACCATATCTATGGAATAGCCAATTCAAAATTAGATTGCACTGTTGTAGCGTCCTTACCGCAAAGACCCTGTAACATGTTATGCGATCTGCCAAGATTTATACTAAGGAGACTAATAAGCATTTGTGCGCTTAATAAGCATTGGATTCTTTTAAAAACGAATTTGTAAACTTGATTTATACAAAAGTAAAAAGGTAGCAGTATTTCTTAAAAATTACCGTTTCTTGCATAATTTCCAAGAGCAAGGGCACCAGAGGCCTGGACATATTTGTTCTCGCACTCTAACAATTCCAAAAACGAATTGAGAAGGTTCTTCTCAGAACAATCAACTTGAAATGATTCTAGAAATTGATTTAAAAAAAGATTCAGAAAAATGAAAATAAAATGTGAGCAAGAAACGTCGTCATTAAATAGTCTTAAAGTTAAAATGCATCCTTCTAGATCCCCATTACTTTCCATACCTACATGTATACTTTACAAGCTCCTTATATGGACTGTCCGAAAGAGTTCCCGGATATCAAAAGACAAACTGAAGACCACCCGAACTCATGTAATGGTTTGAGTGGGGGGAACACAATAATGGTTGTTGTGAGCATGGTAGATGCTAAACGTTGCAGGGGGCTTAGAATGGATTTTGCCCGAATATCAATGCTTCATTGAGATAAAACTGCTCTAATGGAGCCTTTCAATGCTATGAAATTTGCCTGATTATGGAGGGGGGGGGGCTGTAGCCACCACAGCTCCTTTGTCTACGCCTAAGATGGTCGTCCAGATGTGATGTGGCGCCCAGCCAAGTATCATTTTCGCATTATTGACCGATCATTGCGGTATATGAAGTACAATGCAAATCGAGCGTTTATCTTTCTTTGAAATACACAAAATGCACAAAGTTTTGCCAGCAGTGCATTTAGCTAGTTCAAAGAATGGTCACTACAAATCCAAATACCCTTCCCCGTTTACGATGTGAAAAAATATTCTGGAACGACTCATCAGTGCCAATAAGCTAGAAAAGTGGAAACTCTCATACCAGTAAACATTCTCATAACAGTAAACACTCCAATATCACTACGAAGCCCACATACATTGCTGATTGGGGCATTACATCCCCTTGTAACTGGATGTGTAATGAATGTATAGGGTTTGCATAACCTATTTTGAGATATAGCTGTCGATCTCTGAATTCCATTGAGCTATTAAATTTCCCACTTCAAAGGTCATAAACAATAGTAACGGCAATAAGAAAAATGACAAACTGAAACTGTACACATAGTATGGGCAAAAAGCTACTCACCATTTGAAGTGAATAAAACAACTGTGTCGAAAATCTTTTTGAGAACATCATCAGCAACGTCTTGTTTATTGAAAGAATCTCTGGATTTACCAGAACTCATCAGTGTCACTAAGCATTTTTCAGAGCACATTACTCTACTCAGCTCATCTAAAGGGGTGGAAAAACATGCAAGCAATGCAACGTAGCGAGACTGAGCAAGCAATACCAGGGAGAAACAAACACAGATTGTCTGAAACCCTACAAACTTTTCCCCAGTGTAGGAGCATCTTCAGCATAAAAAACCTTTTTAAAGCGATCAAATCAAATATTATTTAAACGGAATATCATAATATCAACTTAATATAAAGTCATATGTTGCATGAAAACCGAAGCCGAATTCTTCTTGTACACGCTGACTGACCACAAAAGATAAACTCCAAAAGGTAATATCAACTTAATATAAAGTCATAATATAAAGTTTAGGGGGCTCAGCCCCCTTTACCAAACCAGTGTATATTTTGTTGGGCCAATTTCTTACTTGGCAATGTGAATGTGTAGTCTTGGGTGTGACTTCTAGGGGTTCCTTACAGCAGAGCCCCCCTTCCTAACTTTTAGGACGGCACCTGGGGAGTCCTAATCTTCACTCAAAAAATGGACATTTGAAACTTACAAATCTGAGATGCACAATATAAGGCATCCATGCCCAAAATGCTCCCTTTGAAAAGCGATCATTTCTATTTTACATTTCTGATTTCTCTAATTTCATATTTTTACACTACCAAGCTCCATATTTTCATGTCAACATTCTCTATTCGACATCTCATAACATATATACTAAAAGGCTGAAGAAAAGGAAAATTTAATGTGAGATAGTCTGTCACAAACCATCTTCAATGAGTTCACATAACGAATCCAGAATTACAATAGCAATTTTGTCACTGCATGTTGGGAGCATTGAAAGTGATTCCTCTACAATCTGCAGCTCAATAAATTGCTCCTTCGCTTCGTCTGCAACAAAAAGATTTCGTAAACAAATAATCCCTGTCACTTTGAATTAGACTCCTTATGCATGAAAAAGCTTTTTTAGCAAACAGTTCTAGCACCGATTCAAAGGCAATACTTTTAAATTCAATGTTTTCTTATATTATCAATGAAGCAAGAGATAAGATTTTTTTGCAGTGATTATTCATCTATTCAAATCTCTGATTATCCACCTTTACTTCCTATTAAATCACTTAAAATAGAACAAGCCAGCCTTCTTTACAAATTGAAATTGTGTTATGAGGATTGGGTTTATAAGGATGTAAGTCATGGTTACAAAAAGACAGATTTAACAAAAGAACAAAACTTCTCTCTGTTAGCATATTGAGTATACAAGAGCTTGATATGTTTGTAAAACTAGCCTGATAATTAAGCATACCATATGCCGCTAGGCCTGAAAGAGCTTCCATGACGAGCTGTGCCATATCATTATCTTTTCTGGTGAATGACTTGAAGCAGTTGAAGAATATAGGAACAGCTCCATGACTTATCAATTCCAGCTGCAATGATTCTGTTGCAAAAATATAATACCTCCAGTATCAATATAATATTGTGTTGCTGTGTATGAAGAATACCGGTACCTATAGGATTCTGTATTGCTTTGCGAATTAATAACCATTGAAAGAGGGAGACTGTGGTTTTTAAGTCTATACTGTTTGTGAAAAAGTCTATAAACACCCTTTTTATGCAGTCTAAAGTAATCAATTTCTAGCGTAAACCTTATAGCTATTTAGGGAGAGCAATAAGCTCAGAAAAAGTTGCAGCGTCTGCTATCTTTAGTTTTTTCAGCAATAAATACAGGTAAGGCCATAACATCCCTAGCTTATATATTTAGATGACAGAAAGGATTCATTCAGTGTGTCAATGCCTCTTCTGGCCATACATTTTTCATTGTTGGCCTGATAATAATCTTTGGTCCATAACATACCAAAGCAAGAAGCTATAGATGACTATAACAGGAATATAGATTAGTGAAATCATGGATACATTTATGGATTGGATTGGATTGGATTGGATTGGATTGGATTGGATTGGATTTGATTGGATGGATGGATGGATGGATGGATGGATGGATGGATGGATGGATGGATGGATGGATGGATGGATGGATGGATGGATGGATGGATGGATGGATGGATGGTTGGATGGATGGATGGATGGATGGATGGATGGATGGATGGATGGATGGATGGATGGATGGATGGATGGATGGATGGATGGATGGATGGATGGATGGATGGATGGATGGATGGATGGAATCTTTATACATTGAAATCTTCCAATACAATTATGATACTGTCTTTTACAAAGTAAAAGAGCTTTCTTAAGTTGTAGAGAAATATTTCCATGACATGCAAAGATGGGCACTGATGGACAAGACTTTTACACTAGTCCCAGAGCAATAACTTTAACATACCATTTTCATCTGAAATGTTATTGACACATCCATAAGCCATTTTTGGTAAATTTCCAAGCTCTTTATCAGAAAGATCTGCCATCAACTTAAATTTTTCCAAAATTTTTCCAATGCATCCAGAATTCAAAACATCTTTTCTTCCCTCATCTAAAATTGAAATTGAAAGGTGGCTGTAAGGTACAAGTTCAATCTCGTATCTTACTGGTAGCTGTAGGACCAGGCAATATTTATTGCTTGCTGCCCACTAACTGTATAAGGGTATTTGTACTGTAGTGTAGCACAGGTATATTGGCTACTTATTTATTTCTATTGGAAGTAAGTTGGTGCATTTGAGTTCTTAGATTTATTCAGGTATATTTGTTTGATAATGATGAAACTAAAACATTTGCCACTGGCTGGACAAGAGGTAAGTGTTCAAATCATGGGTCAAATTGAGCTCAAACCTACATCTTTGAGCACTTTATGAATTTGTCTTAATGATAATAAACAAAATTGAATGGGAATTCATATCACAAAGTAAATTGCTGTTTTCTAGCTGCTACCAACCATTGTGGATGCAAATATTCCCAACTGCCCTGAAGCACTGCAACATAACTTCATTATCACTGCCTTCAATCTCGTGCAACAAGATACCAATAATACCACTTCTTGTCAAGATACTCCTGTTTTGTTCTAAAAATAAAATCCATAATTAGGATCTGGGGTCACCAAAATTTAAGTCTGAAAAATTCATTTTAGATACTAAGTTTGAGAAAGGGTGAAAACTTAAAGCCTTTACAGTCTTAGGCAAAAAAGGTGAAATTTGACTTAACTGAATTAAAATTTGGAGATTGTATAAAATAAAAGAATAAATCATAGCATACTGAAGTTATATTGTCTGACACTCTTCAGTGTATAAACATCATATAATGACTAAAAAAGTTATATCCAGGTCTGGATCAAAAGTAATGTGGTATGAAAAAAAATTTGATTGGTTCTTTTGTTTTTATCAATCAGCTTACCACTCATTTAATTCAAGAGTCCAAGAGAAAAAAGGAAATCTTCCAGTCTACACAAGTTTGCTTTCATGTAAGCAGATTCCAAACTATAATTAAAGGGCATAAACAAGCAAAAGGGATGAGTGTTAGCCAATGAATGTTTGTAATTAACATAAAAGTTAACCATGTAGAGGGATACTATGATTTATTTGTTCAATGGTCATTTTCTTGTTTGAAGTGTCACATTTTATTGTGTGATAGAATATTACCTATATTGCTACCTCATGTGGATTTGGTCCAGAGAGCATAGACTGTGATGGTATGTGAGACCAGTGGCGCAACAGCTGTTACAGAGTGGGAGGGTAATGGGCGTGGCCAGTGTGACCACGCCCCTTTTGCCTCGTTCCAGTGATTCATCCCTTTCCTTTGGAAATTTGATCTACCCCTACCCAGCACTTTTTAATCCATTCTTAAAAGAAATATATAGACCATATTTTCAGAAAAGTGGGGAGGTAATTACCCCCCCATACCACCCCTTGGCGCCACCACTGTGAGCCTTCATTGATTAAAAGAACTATGAATCAGCTGACTTCAATGATGATTGGAAAAAATTATTGAGAACACTACTCTCTTTGATTTCGTTAAGATGGCTGTGGCAGCAAGCACGTATATTCAATAGTCAAAATTCACAGATAATTGATGAGATGCCTAGTACCTGTCTTTGCAAGCTCTGCAATCCATTCAATTACTGAAGCTTTAAGCTTGATATCACTGTTTTTTAGAACAATCTTGAATTTCTCAACATCTTGCTCATCTTCCAGAATAACACCTAGAATGATTTTGGAAATCAGTTAACTTTGTGGTTTAAAGAGCAATATCACTAACAATTAAAAATTAGGAAATCAAGTTTAAGTTACAATAAAGTTATGTTGGCACCATTTCTGTCTCTTTTAATTTTGAATTTTCCAATCCATAAAAACTCAGAACAATAAGAATGTTCTGTTTAATCCTAAATCTAGTCTACAAAGAGGTATTCACAGCTACTCTACCTTTTGACAACCATATCACAAGCATAAAATTTTTTCTCCAAGTCAAAAAAAATTAATTTGATATGAAAAATCAATTTTTTTGAATGCAAACCTGAATTGATTCCATGAATATATTTGACACTCAGTAGAACTAGGGTAAGGGGTGTATTGGGTGTGTGACTAACAAGGACATCCACTTCCTAGCTAGCTTTTAAAATGCAAGCAAGGGCCAAGGTATTGGGGGGAGGGGGCAAGGAAGCCTTGACTTAAGTTGCATAAGTAAAGTATTCTTATTTTGTAAATTATGGCTGCTGTTACACTTACTTCTCAGGACTGACCCCCCCTTGCCCCCCCCCCCTTAAACAAAAAATTGTACCTCAGTTTTTGTCAACAAGATCCTTGCTTCAAAATTGCAAGCTGTCCAAAAATCCCTTTTGAAAACCAAACAAAATAACAATGGCTGTCAAGTCCAGGAAATTAGAAGGGCGTAGTCCATCGATTATTCCGAAGAAGTAACCCCCTGAACGCTCAACATTTCGTGCTGTGAATTACCAGCTTTCCATTAAAGCATATGTTGTGTTAGTGATGTATGCTCTTTTAAAAGCTCATTTTCTTCAAGCGTATACAACCACAAAGTATTATGTGGTACAGGTGCAGCTAAAAATTTGCTTTTTTATTTAGAAAGCCGCGGCCTTGCCCTGGCCAAAACAACTTCAAAATAAACGCTGATTTCAACTACACATTAAAGGAATCAAATTAGCACTGTAAGCTTTTCTTTATGAAATATTGCCCGATATATACGCTAAGGAATAAAATATCGAAAATTATTCCCACAACAAACAACATCTTGAAATATACATCATTCTGCATACAGCCGCGCGGTATGGCACTCCTAAACAATATAACAAAAATTGACCTACCAGCAAAAGACCCAGCAGTGATATCTGCTAGTTTATCAACTGTTGATTTTTGTTCTTTGTTTTCAGCTACAATATTCTTTGCAGCCTCCCTGACGGCCTCCATGTTTTTATTTGAAAGCAGAATGACAAGTGACTTTTAACTTTGAAGCCATTTTGTCAAACTTCCTGGTGACCTCACAAATTTGTTGTTGCGGTTGTAGTTTGAGGTATCCGTTGACACAATAGACATATGGTTGACACCTTGCGCAAGCTGCAACTTTACTTTTTGAATTTTTGATTGCCCTTAGAGCACAGGTGTTGACATGAAGTTATTGGATTACGTGCCTTAATCATATTACAGCAAATCTTATCAGCAAATCAAATAGAAATATTTTCTTTTTGCGATACACTCTTTTTTTATAACAACAATTTAATAAGAACACGAGCCTCAAAATTGGTCAAAAGTTCAAATCAAATTAAGAACAAGCTGAGGCTGAGCTTCTTTCTGCAAAATGCAATTTTCAACAACGTTTTATCTCTAAATCGAGGACTTTTAGCGATGAGTGGGTGCTTTTTGGTGAATATTCAAATTTGTCAGCAAATTAAGGCTGTCTCACTCATTTTGTTGGCAAATGAGGCTTGAACACCATCCTAGAGCGAAAAATCTAGCACTCGCACTGCTTACACCTGATTAGATTACAAATTAAGAACAACCCAGCCTCAGATTTTCGCAAAAATTGAGAACAGTCAGCCTGAATTTAAATTTACTGGTTCTTATAAAAAAGGATGTATCAGGGGCGGATTCAGACGCTGGCACCGGTGGCACGTGCCACGGTCAGATTTCCAAATTTGAATTTTTGGAAAATAATGGACTTTTCTAAGTATCCCGATATGGTCCTTTCTGTCTAACAATTCCTCTTCGCTCCAGCGTCTATTTACCACGCCCCCTCTCCGCTGTTAATTTAGTAGTACGCCATGTTGGATTTGCTTATTGTTTGCCTTTTGTTAACCACAGAAAAATTGGCTCTACCAAATATGGATAGTAACAATCGTGCCACACTAGATATAAATAGAAATATGCGCGCACATTTTTAAACAATATGTTTTGAGACCAAATGGCTGTGCTTTTGTTCTTGTGCCACGGTCGAGGCTCTGTATGCTTCTGTTGAGACCCGAGAAATGTGTATTGAAATCAATTGCATCGAGACTCCGTATGTTCTTTCATTAAGTGGCACCGTGGCACAAATATTTAAAAAATGTGCTGTCGAGTATGAACTTGCTTAGGTGATTTTGGTGATTGCTGGGTAAACAAACAAAACGTGTTCGGTCTGCAGGAAACTGACGATTCTGCACGCAAGATTTTTATTGAGTTCGAATTTGAGTTTATCGCAAAGATTACCTTTGCTTTGGCAATGGATATTCAAAGAATAGTTGAAAAATCTATTAAATCGCGGGTCCATGCAGCTTTGAAGGAACTTTTCGTGGACGAGCTGTCGAAGCTTCGCAAAAGTATGCCTAGTTTAATTTGTCAATAATTTGATCTGGCTAAAAATAAAGATAATTTTATCTGTCAGTTGTAAGAACTAGCCATTATTTATATATTTTTAAATGTATATTATTTAAATGCGTCCAGTGACTAGCCTATATCAGTTTGCATCGTTATTTGTTTGCAAGTTGAAATTATAGAGCCAGTATTGTTTAATGATAAAACGACAGGAGCGGTGACAGCTTTGCGCTAAATGTAACTATGTTTTCGGTATAAAAGCTATACCCGTCTCTGTATGCTCAGACTGGGCGTTTCCGAAAGACCAGAGGGCGTGGTCACCTAACACTATTCTTGTGCCACGGTCATGATTTTTTCTGCGTCCGCCCCTGTGTATAACAACGTAAAGCATGTCCAGACTCAGCTGAAATACTGGAAGAAAAAGCAAAATGTTTTTAAAATTTACTCTCATGTAAACCCAATAACAAGGCCCACGTCGCAAAGTTTAATGTGGACGGGGGCAAAGGCTAAGGAAAGGGGAGACTTGACAATTATTCAACCATACTGCTAAAACTTTCATATACATTAAACATATTTGATGCTTTGGGAAAAAATTTATAGAGAAAACTCGATGTTGAAGTAAGAACAACATTTAGAGCACTCGAGCTTCAAATTATCCAAAAATTAAGAACATTTAAAAGAGAATATCAGTGAGAGAAATCAGGGTATAAAGATCGGTGACAGAAATCATGGTCTATGAAATATACCTTATTACATCAAATTCACGCTGTACTTTAATTAATGCATATTGAGAAATTCAAGTTTATTAAAACCCAATTGATTCCCTTTTGTATAAGCTTCCGCATTAAACTTCTGTGTTAATTGCGTTAATTTCAACTCGGATGAATTTCTGCCGCCTCCCTTGGATAGTTTCTCCATTATTTTCATTTAATAAGGTAGACTTCACAACAATCTATTTTCAAACTTTTTTGTTTTGACCTTATAATCTATAAGAACATCATGAAATACATCAAAATGTACAAAAATTGTTAATCTTGTTACAAATGGATTGTCTCAAAAAGATTATCATTACAAATCTCGTACAGCTTTGCCAAAAATCTTACTGCTTTTCTTAAAAATCCTGATTAGATAGAGTAGTCATTTCTTGTGTTGAATGCTTCCAAGCATTTTGGCATAAGGAAATATTTCTCTCAAAGCTGTCCATTCGCACATTCTAACATCAAGCTGACTTTTCAAAAAGCATCTAGCGACGATTGGAGAATGCTATACCAAGAATGCCTCTAAGTTCCATAGTTGCAATCAGGGACGCCGGAACGACCAAGGGGCAAAGGGGGTGGCAAGCTTGAGTAAAATGGCAATGAAAAACGAAAAACAATTCCAAGCTACCAACATTTCTTTCGTAACTGTCACTTTGTTTCGATCTTTGGTAGTAGGTATCTTGAAAATTGGCTAACTTTTCACATAAGAAACTTCTTTATAAGTTTTAAGACATGTCGTCACGAATAAGCCAGTACAGTCAGAATTTTATAAGAATCTTTTGATAATTACAAACAAATGGCACTTTCTTGAAAAGAGTATTTTGGCCCCCTTGCCCCTCATATCAAAAGGTAACAGGGGCAGTTTACCCCCCGCGCCCCCCCCTCTTCGGCATCCCTGGTTGCAATGTTGCATCACAATAATGAGCAAGCTCATAAACTTTTAGCAAGATACTACTCGAGAGGTCATACTCCAGAAAGCCCTCCAAATCAGCTCTTTAACTTACAAACCGTTATTTGGAGATTCAAATTCATTGTAAAACTCACCCTTTAGCTAAACGACTCTATTATTGTGCTTAACTGTTACTGTCCTTCTGTATTCAAATCAAACAATGCAATAATGTCAATGACATCGTGTCCCAGTAATTTGTGATTAATTTTACTTTAAATGATTATTTTTAGCATGAGCCATTGTAAAGAACATATTTGAAAATGGCTTTGAAAAAAGCAAACATTTTACAACATACAAAAAGCTTTTTCGTCTGGCAAACGTCAGAAGTAGAGTCCGAAAGAATAAGTCGGATAATATATACCCAGTTGTGGATCCAAATAGGCCGATAAGAAAAATTGCAAGCACATGAATGTTATAGTTGTCCAATCAGTGCCGCATGCCTTTAGACAAATTACCACTGGAGCACAAGAGGAAAACGAACTCGTTCTGTCTACACAATAGAGGCTTTCTCGCTTGTACGTAGGTCGATCCCAAACTACTATATGGAAAGACAACTAAACTGCTATGAAGAATTAAAGAGACACATTTATTTGTCTTTGTCAATTGCATATTGGATACATCTGGGAGGGGGGGGGGGTAATTCAACAGGGTTTGATGTCATGGGTACCTTTTTTCTGAAAAGTGCGGAATTGTCAGTATCAGTTTCTGAAATATTGGATAAAATATTGTAAAATTATTAGGGGGTGGGGTGGGGTGGAATTTAGCATTGATGAAATGAATGTCCAAATTGATTTTGGGGCAAAGGACATACAAAATTTGTTGATGACTTTGTTGTGTCTTGAAAAGTGTTCTCTGCCTTGCGGAATAATAAGTCATTTTTTTCAGACAGTTGCAGAATCATAGCTCAAAATTTTGAACCAAAATGGCACATCCCCGTCCCAAACTAGGCTTGGTTACCTCCTCCCCTCGAGCAACTAAAAGATTGTTGCCTAGCTAAAGAATCTAAGTGGGTTGATCTTGACAAATTTTGCCTGAAGCCATTGTCTCTAGACCCCTTTGCCGTTTTCTTTGTCAATAAACAGCAAATTCTCTCAAATTCTTTAGACTGTCAAAGTCCCGGAAGGGTTCTAAAACGTTGTTCTCGGATTTCTAATGATGAAAATTTTTGCGCACCAAATAGACAAGTTTCAAGAGATGATTATCCTGTACCAACCAGTTTCTGAAAAATCCCGTGGGCAAATCTTTATTTTGTTCACACTAATTTCTTTCCATACTGAGTCGTTATGCAAAGATCGATGCCAAAGAACTTTGCACGAAAAAGAGTCTTCGCGCGAAAATCTTCTCCAATAAAAATTTGCAGACTTCTCCCTCGAGAACATATTTTGCTAGATGAAGAAACATTTTTAGGCCTCTCATAGATGGAAAATTAAAACGCACCCTTTTCTCGGCACTGTAGCTAGCTCTATTCTTTCTACGGAATAAAAGCCCCTTGCTTAGAAAACAGTACCCTTTACTGGCTTCCAAAACATACAGTCAGCATTATACATTTACAAACTTGTATCTAATCTCAATAGAAGCATTGACCCTTCCTCCGTTAAAATGTGGAATTTCTTTTATGTATATCAGGCAAATAATACGCTAAGGGGCGACAGAAAATTTTGCCTTCAATGACATATAGTTACCATTACCCTTTGGTCACGAGAAAAGTGTGCCTTTTTGAAAATGTTACGTTTTTGCTGGGGTAAGGCCAAAATAAGCCGAGTAATTAATCCAAGTAGCTCGGGATTAATACTTAAATTTGAAGCCACATTTTTTTGGTAGTTCTCTCAAAGGCCCTCCACAAACCCCGGGGGAGGCTTTGTTCGTTTTCAAAGCAAGAACATCAAACACTTCCTTGTTTGCATCGGAAAACGAGGCCAACTTCTAATCCAATTCACCTACCATGTGTAAAAAACGTAAACAATTCGGGAATGTTTAGTAGTTTAATGGTTTAAAGTGATAATATACTAGTGAGAAGAAGATGCGTGCAGTTATCCAACGTGTAGCAAAGGCAAGTGTTTCAGGTATGCCCTCTGCATAAACACTTTATTTTGGTAGCTACCAACCTATTTTATTCACATCCGAGGTTACATTTGAGTTACTTACTTGATGTTAACAGTTACTAGAACTTAGTACTTGATGTTAACAGAACTAGTTAACAGCTAAAAGTTAAAATTCGTGTGTCTGGCAGCAAAGTTTCCAGTCTGACATTTGTAATCAAAATTTTCTTATTCAGTATTTTAGGGGTAATTTGACCATGTCTAAGAAAAGATGACACATCAGGCCTGAGCTGCCAATTGGTCTGTTGTGAATCTTGACAGGCTTGCCTTCCTTGGCTTTCACTCTATGGCATTTTGATAATAATTGTTGTCCTCCATAGTTGATGGGGAATTGGTCAGTTCAATTGGCAAGGGTCTTTGTGTTTTAATTGGTATATCTGGTGATGATTCATCAAAAGACGCTGACTACATGTAAGTTTTTACAAACCTTTTTGTCCAAATTTTTGTTTGCTGCTTTGCTTTATAAGGAAGAACCAATTGCATTTTAGGAAAAGAGTGGGCGATTACATTTTCTGGTGCTTTTGGCCTTGCCAAAAGATTTTTTATATGCTTAGTTAATAATTTGATAAATCTGCATAAGTCAGCTTAACCTGTCATTTATTGACTAAAAATCACAAGATCTGAAATTCAATGTTCAAGTAAAACAATGTGCAAGAACATGTAAATTATATATTTCTTATTGGTTTTTGTTTGGTTCCTTTATATACTGATATTCTATTCACTGCATTGCATACTTTCTTAATAATAGCATTATTGATTTCTGAGACTTTGTTTAACATAAGTTTAAAATTTTTTACTATATACTATATATGCTTAATTTGTTTGCTATATACCATATGTAAGTAGCAATGCCCATCATTTTGTCTTATCCTTTCTTCTTCAGTGTGAGAAAAATCCTGAACTTAAGATTATTTGATGAAGGAGACAAAAGGTGGCGCAAATCAGTAAAGGATGAAGATCTTGAAGTCCTTTGTGTTAGCCAGGTAGAAAATCTTGCATTTTTCTTTCAAAAACTGGTTTTTGATTATGGAATTATTATAAATTCTTTTTTAAGCCCCCTCTCAATTAAGCCCCCTCTCTTATTAGCCCCCCTTTTATTAGAAGGAAACGTTTAATAAGCTCCCTGTTTAATCAAGCCCCTCCCCCCAAAAAATTGAATTTCACTTTAAAAATAGAAATTCAAATGCCAAAATAATAAATCTTGACAAAAAACAGAAATTTTCATTTTATTAATTGATCATTCAATGTTTCTCATCAAATCAAAATTCAAGGCATGTTTTTCCCAGTCTCTACGGATCTGAAGACAAAGATTTAATGTGCCACGTGAGAGACTTTTACTAAAATAATGGGATTTTGACGGATGCACGATTTCAGAAGACAACATGGCCCAAGAAGATATTTTAAAATTAATGATTCATGACATAGCAATGACAATATTATTGCTGAAGAAGCCTGATTTGATGTTTTTTATTTCACAAATAACAAAAATTAGCCTATTGAAAATGGTTTTTTATTACAAAATATTTATTCATTCTCCTCTCTAAATTTAGCCCCCCTCTCTTTTAAGCCCCCCTTTAAAGTGCTGGAAAACAATAGGCTGCCCAGGCCGGGGGAAAAGTGATTTGTTAATGTTTAGTTAATGTAATGTTAATGTTATGAATAATTTTTTGTCTTACATTACACTTACATTACAGATCTCTGATTATTGCTAATTACAATGTAGTTTTGGTATTTGTTACTAATTGCTTTCGTTTTATAGTTTTGGTTTGGTTTTTATGTCTAGATGAACTTTGAATTGGCTGATGAAGAAAAGTGGGAATCTCAATCCGGCCAGGGGTCAGGAAATAAACATTGTTTCCCACAATAATTTACACCCTCCCAAATCCTATTTTTATGCTAAATATATGTGAGAAAACATCATACTTCAAGGAGATTTCGGGGTTGCGATTGGTGAAGGTTACAGCAGAGAAAAAATAAAAGTGAAAAGTTGCTCTTTTTTTTGCAATCATATCCCCTCTTCGCAACTCTGATTTTCCTGCAAATATATGATATATCTTGCCTATAGATATGAACCATAGAAAGTGACTATGGGAAAGTCAAACAAAAATCTTTAGAACTCTCCTTGTAGAACTATTCATCTCAGGCAGGGAACATTCCCTCTAGTTCTCTCCCAGAAACTGGAAGCAAGAGAGAATTGCGTATTTAAATGGGGTCCAAAAAATTATGTTTTTTTAATAGGAGCGGGGATAGAAGAATTTTCAGAAAGACTATTTTTGTAGTAGCTTGCGGTTTCGACACCCAGTAAAGAGATAAAGAAGTATATTGTTAAGCAACTGAGAAACTAGGATGTGGCACAATTGCAACACTTTTTCTTTTCATTGCAAATAATTCATTGTCACGTGACCACATTCACATCCAAAGCATAAGTGCAACACAAAATCTAATTTGATGTCCAGGCCACACCATCTTGAGTCAGTTTTTGGCTTTACTTGGTTTTTTATAAAAGGTATGATGTTGGGATGAAAATTGTAGTGTCTTTTCATTTCTTAAAATACCTTTTTTATTTTAGTTCACCTTATATAGCGTCTTAAAAGGAAACAAACCCGACTTTCATAAAGCTATGGAGGCCGAAAGATCAAAACTGCTGTATGAAGAGATACTGGGAAAGTTAAGAAAAGACTACGCAGAAGATAAAATCAAAGGTTATTTTTTGAATGCATTCTGATCACGTACACTAAACTTTAGATCGATATAAATGCAAATTTCCAACGCAAATGAAGCTCAAATGCATTTCAAAATCCAAGTAAAAAGTTTGAGCTTTGAGTAAAAATTGTCTATTCTTAACTAAAAAATGTTACTCCTAGACGTCCCTTCTAAATGACTGAACATTGATTGAATATTCAGGAGTGTTGTAAATGATAAGCATCAAATTATAAGGGGTGGGGGGTGTTAGACGGGCTAACGGAATATAGACCCATAGACCCTCTTTGGGTTACATTAAGTTATGTGAGACTCATCTAAAAGAGATAAAGTTTCAGTCTTTTCTTTGCTGGAGCTGCTGATAACTGTCCCGATAGTTTTGTTTGTTAAAACCTTTTATGATGACAGAGCAGCGGCCACACCGGGGTCCTTTAGCTTTCCAAGATGTTAGTTAAACCTCTTTGACAGCCAGTTTCCTTCCAACTCTACAGTTCTTACAAATATAAGTGTTGAGGGATCGACTTATAAGGAATAATCACATCCCCACTCCGTACCAAATTGTTTCACCTTCGGCTCCGACTCTACTAAACCAACACTCTTAAGGCCCTAATGTATTCTGTCGTACGCAAATGCCTTTGAAATATCAATGGAATTTAATTTTTCTAAATAGATGTGAAAACATATTTATTGTTTTATTACGAAAAGGCAGTTGCTTTGACAATATTTTGTTTATTTTAGATGGACGATTTGCAGCTTACATGCAAGTAAGCATTCAAAATGATGGACCAGTGACTATAAACATCGAATCTCCAACGTCATGATTCGTTTCAATGTCAATTTTAAGATGTTTTTTAATATTTTATAGTGTGTTTTAAACGCAAAATAGTAAAAATGAATTTTTAATTGTGTATTTTTCTTGTGTTTCTATTTAGTATGATATTGTCAAGAAAGAAGATCTGAAAAGTTAAGATTGAAATTCAATGATGATGATTCGCTGTAGATAGAAAAGGCATTGGAAGAATAAATTTTAAGTATAGGTAGTCACCGCCATCCCGCCGCACTGCACTCCATCAAAAACTGCAAAAACTACTTACAAAGTTAAAAAGTTATATACTATAAAATTTACAATAAAAAGAGCGGAATATGGCTAAGTCAAAGTTTTATAAATTCACAACAATACACCTCAATATATAAAAAAGGATTATTTTTCTTTGAGTTCGGACCTGAAGGCATTGATTGAGGGAGCCATTTTTGTGTTCAAATCGAGACTGTTCCAGAGACGGGCCCCACGATATGCAAAGGATTTCTGGCCATTGCCAGTTCTCAACATGGGTATTGCAAGGTCTGTTTTAGAGTTCCTTAACTCACTTGGATGCACCACGGATAATCTCACGAAGAGGTCACTGAGATATTTAGGTGCAAGAGAGTTAAGAGATTTGTAAACCATAGAACATAATGATAATAATAATAAGACCATATTTATACAGGTAAACTTGTTTAGCAAAAATGAGTTTGCTGCTATCAACCAAGGACCTGTGAAATTAATGAACCTACGATATAAATGTTACAACAATATAGATTAAAAAGTTCTTACAATAATTAACTCTGTAGAAAAAGTTAAAAAAAATCTCAGTCTATCTTTGCATGTTTGCATGTCAAAAAAGCATGTCTATCTTTGAAGCACCACAAGAGCCCAAGACGGAGCAACAGTAGCTGAAATGTGGCTCTATGAAATGTGGCACAAAATTTCTGATTATTTGGTCCAGTTCATCACTTGTATCAGAAGGATACGAGATTGCTGTGTCGTCGGTATACATTGTAGCCTTAGCATTCTTTAGAGCAAATGGCAAGTCATTTATGTATAGAAGAAGAAGAAGAGGCCCTAGGCACGATCCCTGTGGCACTCCGATATCAATATTTTCGATGCTAGAAGTTGTGCCATTGACTCTACAGTACTCTCTTCCGATTATCAAAATAAGAACTGAACCATAAATGTGCATGTCCAGTAATTCCATGAAATTGGATTTTATTTAAGAGTATTTGATGGTACTCTGGGTACCAGAGCCGCAGAAATTTAAGGGCAAAAAAAATTGCTGCCGTTAAATTTTTGCGGCTCTAGTACCCAGGGTAATTTGATGATCAACCGTGTCGAATGCTTTCTTGAGATCTATAAAGATCATCGCAGCATACCTCCCGTCGTCTATGTCGATGTACCAATCACTAGTTCCTTTTAGCAAGCGACTTGTGAGACACTAGATTCTTGTGCTTATTTAGGTACTGGTATAACTGATCATGCATAAGTTTTTCGAAGAGCCTTGACACGACCGGTAGAACAGAAATAGGCCTCCATTGCAACGCATTCCATCCCAACCCTCTCCACTACTCTCCAGGACACTGCAGACCAACACATGTCATCCCAGAGCCCTCTACCGAACTGTGAACCACCACATCACTCTTAACCACACCCCCAGACCACTTCATTCTACCGCACTACACCACACTGAGCCGCATCACACCCCGTCGCATAATTATTGTTATTTTGATAATTATCTGTTCACAATAGAGTGCTAAAAAGTTTATTCATAGCTCATTGGGGCCTTGCATAAAAGTAGATTTAACAAAGTATATATATATTTGTATGATAAAATGAATACTAGAAAATAGATCTGTTTCAGATCGTAATTCTTACACAACCTGCAATTACAATCTTCAACTTGGCACTTTCGTTACGCTTTTTTGAAACTTGAAATGCTATCTATCTCTTATATCCTATTTGATCAATTATTCTGTAAATTGTATCCCATAAAAGATTTTCGTTGTCACTTTAGATTAAAAAGTCATTTTTTGTTTGATTTGTATCATAAGTTGGCATTTATCTTTATTCATTTTCATAAGGCTATTTGGGAATCACTATAGAACTATCAGTTTCTAACCTTCGAATTATATCTTCGTGTCCGTGGTCACTTAATTTAATCGTTGTGTCATCAACATATTGGCATATCATACGGTCTGTCCGAACATAAACAAGGCGTTTCTTTGCAATTTGCGTTGTGCTTTTATATCTTTCAACATGCACCCCCATCCTCCCAAGACATTGTGATAGTTTAGACATACAAGTCACAGGAAAAACGTATTTCTTAATCTCCTACATCGTTTTATAGTAAACCAGCATTGTTAAAAGGGAATAGCTAAGTTTGCCCTTGAAATCCGAAAAAAGAGTACCAAGACTTTTGGCAGGCATTCCAAACATAAACAAGTCGTTTAATTAGATAATGAACAATAGAGTCTCCAGTACAGATCCTTGCGGTACCTTATGGCTACTCTCTTTCCAAAAGCTAAATGAAGCATTTTATTTTACTCGCTGCTTTCTTTTATGCAGCCAGCTATGATTTAAGAACATTTCTTGTTAGACCACATGCTTCTAGCTGAGCTATAAAAATATCGCGATTTATCAATCAAAGCCTAGAAGATCCACAGCCCCAACACTGTTTCTATTGTCAGACGTTCTTTTTTTCTTTTCTTGCTAAAAAGCACAAGAGACAGTGGCGTAGCGTGAGCGCAGAACTTAGGCATGAGGTAACATAAAATATACGGCTATGTTGAATGAATGTAATGGTAATTTCAGCTTCTTAAAAATACAAGCGGTAATTAATGATAATCGTGATAATAAATTTTGATTTTGAAAGTAACAAATCATTTGTACTCTAATTCTAATCAATCAAGGTGTCTATTCTTAGCATCAGAGGCTCCGACAGAGGTTGGAAAGTGAAGAGGGGCCAAGGGAAAAATTATCACCCATGCGAAAGTTTTTGAAAAAAGCTCAATTGTTTAGCAAGAATTTTCAGAATAATTCCTAGTGCTAAAACTGCTTCGCAAAAGATTTTATTCTTATTCATATTCCTCAAGAAAAGGCATCACCTAATGCCTAAGCGAACAGGAGTAAGAGTTTCTGCTCATTTTTTACTCTCATAGTTAACGAAGATGAAAATAGTGAGCTGTGAGAGTTGTTAGAATTGAAGATGCTTCCATGTGTAAAGTTTCAGAAAGTTAGTCCCGGCAAATCATCATGTATTTGGCAAGGCTTGCGCTCAGGTCTACCGCATGCCCTGGTCCGTAAATTCTGACTATACTGGCAAGCCTTTTGACTTGAATTACGGAATGCGGATCATGACAAATAGACTCTGACCCCACTTGGACGAAACTTTTTCTCTTTTCAACAGTCACAAAGTTAAGAAAGGAAAATAATTGGATTTGAAATGATGTATCACGCAAAGAATATTCGCAAAAAGCAGCTTATAGGTAGAAAAATGTTGTGGATTATCAAATATTTGGGAAGGCTTGCGCTCAGGACGACCGCAAGCTCCAGTCCGGAAAATTCTCACTTCTCTCAGAAGCTTCTCTCTAGTTGCACTGAAGCTGCACTGGAGCATCGCATGTTTCTCTTATTTTGGACAGGCAAAAAGAGTGATGTGGAGGGGCTTCAGTTTTTCAGA
The DNA here is from genome assembly GCF_013076305.1 of Rhopilema esculentum. The sequence goes on along the minus strand of NW_027019302.1, from coordinate 5,919,601 downwards.
TTTTTCGAATTTCATAATTTTTAGCGATCTGTTTACTTGGAAAACTAGCCAATTGGGGCCAATTGGCCTGTTGGCGCTAGAGTTCACTGCATGCTGCTCATGACAAGAAAGAGAAGCCGTTTATTGCGGAAATTGTTATGCATTGAAAGTGTTGCAAGAATTTTAGAATTTGTATATAAATTTTTACGCTTGCGCCGCAAGCGTAGCATACATAGACGCTACGCCACTGACAAGAGAGCCTTTCTAGTACTGAATTTCTCTCTAAAGCCGCAAAGTAAAAGATTCAATAGCAGCAGCAAATTTCTCTTCTACAACGCAACGTTATCATTGTTTTTTAAAGATTTTTGCTGGGACACTATCTACAGGAGATTTTTACGTCTGTTTTCTGTATGCTCTTCACTTTGGCATATCCTGCCCTGCCAGTTTTAGTCCCCTCAGTTTATCATATGCACTAGAGCCCTGTGTTAGCTTGCGTCAAAGACCATCACCATCCACTTAGTAGGTTCTCACCTTCTTGCTGGTTGATGAGTCAGGAAGATAAGGATTGTCTGTAGAACTGTCAATCTTTACGACAAAGGTTACATAATTGAGAAAACTGCTTGAAAGTTAATGGTTCATTTTACCGGTTATGAAGAAGCTTCTCGAATTATGATATACAGAATCCACAGAATAGCACTGGTGTGTAGTTATGCTTCAGCAAGGGCTGAATGTCTTTTCGTCCATGACGCACATTGATGTACCAAGAAGGCGACGTAGCACACCTTTTCGTCAGCGTGCTTTGGCTCACATTTTCTTTGGAAAAATCCTAACTCGTTAAATATCTTTCGATAAATTTTCAGTTGAATGGCTACAGCAACCTCAAAATTTGTTTTAAAATCTTGTAGTTGATATGTTGTGTTCCGAGGGGCACTTTACTCTTGCAAATAGCGTACGAGATTTTCCCTAAAACAAAAGGATTTCCGGAGATTTTCGGATAAAACAATAGGATTTTCACAAAAGGTGTACGAGATTTTCTTGGAGTGATTTGCCCCTCGTTCTTTTCTTAACTCATTGCTCTGTGTAATAAGCTTGATAAATTCCAAATAAACGCGTAATTCACTGTTATGAACTTCTTTCTTGTTTAGAAGCCTGTCCCCTCGTTGTATGATTCTTGCTTGAGTTTGCCTACCCCAGCCGATATCCACAGATAAGTGGCTGCCCGGAACAATTTCCATGTTTAAAAGAAACTTGAAGTGATTCCTACAAAGTTAATAAATTCCCTAAACAAAACACGATCCCTAGGTAGAACAGCAACATCTTTATTTTATATATATTAAAGAAGCAATTGTAATAGAAGTAGTTTATTTTATTTGTATTATAGCTGATAGGGAATTCGTGTGTAAAGATTTTTGAAATGAAAATGAAATGTCTATATCCTTACCTGACTTCGGAATAAAAGCAACCTTTCCCCTCTCGCAGGCATCGGTTCCCTGCCCGCAACCCACCACGGAGGAGCAGGATGTCTTCACAGAAAATTCGCTGCAAGTTTGCGGGAAGACGTGTATCTTGTCAGGTGCTTTGAACCAGTTTTAATTCAGGTAAAGATTTTATAATTTATCTTCTAACTGCCGATAATAATATTCAAGAATGTTGCTGTGTTTATCATAGGATAGTTAAGATATCTAATTCTGTTAACTTTTTGTACTGGGCTTCGTGTGGTATTTGTGTTGATTAATCGCCCACCTAAACAAAACAAAGATGGCATAAAACAAAATGGCACCAATTGACTCGTGTCTACTGCACCTAAATCTTTTATTTACAGAGAGGCAGGACATGCCAGGTAATGTTTTGAAAGCAAGATTGAGAAAGGGATGTCAGCCATGTAAGCCTGTTTCAAAATGGATACTTTTTATAGGGATGAGGGGGCCAATGGCTTGTTAAGGGGGGTCTTCATTTCGCAGATGTGGAATAAACGTAGGTCATCATTTTTAACCCACCAACAAAGGTCGAGACAAAAGAAATCATGAATTTTCTGTTTTTATTAGGATGTTCATCTGGCATTATCGCATAATTTCCATAAATAGAGAATTTCTAGATGGAGAATGCAAGAGTACTGTTGCCAAGGGGGTTACTATGGGGGTGGGACAGTGTCAGTTTCAACTGAACTTTGTTTTTACATGTTAAAATTCAGTCAAAGTTTAGAATCAACTCTCAGTTTAACACCCAATTTTTTAATTTATGTTTATTTGTCTATCAGTAAAGTTAATGAAATATAACAATAAAATTTTTATCCTAGAAAAATTAGTCCAATAGAAAGCAGTAATGAAACAATTTGATTTTTGCAGATTTTCTGACTTAAAGAATTTGCAACAATGAGCATCTGTTCTGAAGAAGATGCCACTGAACCCAAAAAAGAAAAAAGGATGCGGAAGAAGAGATTATTAAAAAACCTCCAGAATCAGGTGTGTGCTCTCATTGGCTCTGTTGTTAATTAATTTTCATCATAGGATTTTAACGATTTTTTCATTACATTTAATTGATTAGGGTTAGAGTGTCTCCTAAATGCCTCCTAAAAACCCCTCCCCCAAACCACAGATAGCTTGCTTGTTATACAAGAAAAGTACAATTTGTGAATATTTTCAAAAACTTTCAAAACCTTTACAGTACTACTTTATGAGCTTTTGTAAGCAAAAGTGTCTTTAAAATATTTAGATTGCCAAAAAGATGTTTTAAACATAAACAACACAGTATTCATTTCAAATATTTTAATATTTAATTTCAGGCCTTTTAGAGCCCTTACAGGAGAAAACCTTATATGGATTGGTGCATTATCTTTGAAAAAAGAAAAAATATCTCAATTTAAAGCACACTCCCCTGTCACTGCCCTGGCTGAACCCTCCTATCGGCACAGCTGCTGTGGAGAAAGAGGCTCATAATCTCAGATTGGAATTTGCAGAGTCTTCTTTGATCAGAGCAGGCAGGGAGGCCAAGAAAAAGGGCAAAACAATAGCAAATGTTTGTGAGAGCATGGAGTAGCAACTTCCTCCCTGTGGCCCTATGCTCCGGCATCACTGCCGCTAATAAGGATTGTTTTTTGAATAGAGCTAGTTTATATATATAAATCAGGGACGTAAATCCCAGGGGGGAAGGGGGGGAAGGGGGGGACTGGAACCCCCCAAAAATCTGGAGCAAAACGATTTTTTGAGAAATTATCGTCGATTTCTTTTAAAGAAAGTAATCCCTGGTAACTGGGTTAGAACCAAACTAAGTTTTGCTGTGTTATTGCAACATACCTCAGCCACTATGTCATGGTGTCAAGCGCAAGTTGACTATTGTAGATGGCTGTTATTTATGTTTGCAGAGTGGTGTCGAGTCGGTGACGATGCCCATGGCAGGGATTAGCCCCAAATATCTTATCCACCGGTCTCCCCTTGAATAAATCTCAAAAAGCATGTAAGAAAAGAATCATCACCATAAGTCTCGACAAACCCATATTACACATATTTTCATATCTTTAAACCTAGGTCCTAAAAATCCTAACTCAAAACCTAGGTCCTAAAGTTCCTAGTTTCTGAACCTCTATTAGTCAAATTGTGGTACCAAGACCTCCATAATAGCCCCTTAATTTTTACTGCACAGGAACAAGGAACAAGACCAAAAGACAAAGAGGGCAAGGAGTAAAATTAATTTGCGTAATTTACACTAATTTTTAATCTGCGTAAAAGTACCGCTTCAACAAAGAAGTACTTTTGCATTTAATATAGAGAGAAGCAATGACTATTAGAATGCAATAAATTTTGCCGAGCCTCGATTTTTTTAAGAAAATTTTCATTTGGAGTCCGAATATGTTCTTAGATACATCCTAATTTTTTCGAATCTGATATGGTTTCAAGAAAAAAAATGCTTGCTCTCGAATAGAAAACACCTTTTCTTTCTTTTCTCCAACGCCTGTCACTAGAGTTTAAGCATTTCCCCAACATCTGTCACTAGACTCCCAATTTCTCCCAGAAACGTCGATTTTTCTATCCTGAACGGTATAGTACTTTGTTAAACTTGGTCAGGGAGATGCTTTTATAGCTATTTAGAAGGTATGATTTCAAAAATTTCCTTTCACCTCGGCCCCAACCATGGTGGGTCCTCCTACATCACTGAACGTGATTCTCAGCCCCCAGGTTTAATTTATTCAAGCTGTCTCTGAAAAATGTTATCAACTCAACTATAAAAAAGTCAACATGCTAAGAATATATCTGTAAATACCTTCTAGCTAAATCTAAAAATCTTTTTTTGTTTATTAAGTCGTTTGCCCCCTCAAATTGTTTCCTTAACACACTCCATAAATTGCTTGGTGGTGCCATGACCCACTGCACACTTTATATTCATTCGCTCTGCTGACCCCCCCAATTGACATGACAGATTTACGGTCCTGATTTAAATCATTGCTTTTCTATTTTATTTTTAAGGAAAGCTTTCAATTATTGAAACTTTTGGTAATATTTAAATCAGATTAATAATTTATCTTTTGTTCTTTCACAGATTGAGTTTTATTTGGGGGATGCAAACCTTAGACATGATAAGTTTTTGAATAGCAAGATTGCAAAAGAAACTGAAGGATGTAAGTTCTTTTGCTTTGAACCTTGTAACTGCAATACTTTTAAATGCGTAATTTTTAATTTGGAACTTGTTGCGAAATGCATCTCAATAACACAAAATTTAGAGTCATGGGGCATAGAGTGGTTCGGACCCTTACCAATGCCCTCGTAAAATTGCTGGTACAGGGTATTCACTGTCCTTGCAAAAACTGGTCTCGCAAAGATGTATTTACAGAAAAGCTACTTGCAAAATTTTGTACAGATGATCCGTAAGGTCCAATGCTCAGTCAGTTTGTAATTTTGTTGCATTCTTAATCCTACTGTAGCTTTGAGTGAGGTTTTGCAAAATTCTTCAAGAGTACATGAAGTGCATTTTATATCATACCCATTTGAATGAAAGTGATTTTAAACAATTATGATAAACTGCATTAGTGTTTGCCCTTGTAAGCAGAATGGTTTTTTGGTTACTATGCTCTATTGATTCACAGATCTGCAGAAACCTTGTTACAGTTTTTCTTCTTACAACATTTCATAATATGCTGTAGATAAAATGAAAAGTGTTCCTTCTATCTACAAGCCCAGACAAAAATGGTTAAGACTTTTCAAGAAAAGCTTATATTTTCTCTTTCCTTTAAAAAGTAACTTTTCCCCCTCCCCCAATTCAATGTTGAATGCATGATTTTGAAGGAGAAATGATAGAACTACAGATCCAGCATTGCTTCGGGGAAAAGGGGGATTTCAATTTACAGGGGCAAGGTAAATTAGAAAATTACAGAAATTGCATTTTGTCTCAACATTTTTGTCCAGGATTGTACTTGTTTCTTCTTTCTAAGCTTTAATTAGCAATTGTCACCTAACTATAGTTCATTTTTCAGTTGTGTCAATCGATCTCATCGCAAGCTTCAAGGAGGTTAAGAAAATATCTGAAAATTTGAAGCTAATAGTGAAAGCAATTAAAAATTCACCATTATTAGAGGTAAGGAAGCTACTTGTTTCTTTAACTCAATTTGCAACTCTAAAAAATGCAAAGCGAAAAAATTTGTATGATCATTAATTTAAAGAAAACTTTGCGACCTCAATTTTTGAGGCATCACAATAACAGATGTCATTTTTGAAGACATTAATTATGAGATATTCTTTTCAAATTTGATTCAAATTTCACAACATTCACAATTTCATTAGAAGTGGGCAACTGGCAAAAGTCTGCTGCTTCCTCACTTAACCTCCACCACCTACTCTTACCCTCACTTTAGTTAGACTGCACAAACTTTATTAAACTTATAGATGCTTTAAATGTGAGTCTTCTTCTTCAAAAATTAGTGAAAACCTTGCAACATTGTATTCATAATTCATGTAGTTTATGAATTTACAAATCAGAAATCTTTAACTAGTTCTGTAAAAAATAACAAATGGTTTAGTTTAAAAATGTGTGAACATAAGCCACAAAGATACATTATTAATGTATTATACAAATTTTCTTAGTTTGCATTATGTTTGCTCTCAATTCAATGATATTTCATCAGTTTTGAATGATGATCCAGCTTATATCATTCTTTAATTTTTCTCTACTGCCAGATGAATGAAGAGTGCACTCTTGTTAGGAGGAGAACTCCACTACCCAAGCAGGAAGATGCTGAAACAAGAACAGTTTATGTTGTGAGTTTTTTTTGTAGAAGTATTAGAGTTTGAATAAAGGCTTTGGACAGTTTTGTTGTTAGACCTTAGTGATAACTGGAACTAACACAAGTAACTTAACACTAACTTAAGGTATGCAGATGACACAGTTTTGTTAGCTGAATCTGCCAGTGATCTAGAAAAGCTTTTTGATGTTGTCATAAAAGAGAGTGAGAAAAATGGTCTGACTATAAACTTTAAGAAAACAGAGTGTTTAGTTGTTTCAAAGAAAAGGGAACATCCTGTGTTCATGGTGAGAGTAAAGGACCAGAAAATTAAACAAGTCTCATCTTTTAGCTATATAGGCAGCCTAGTAACGGAAGATGCTAGGTGTGTTGCAGAGATCAATCGAAGGATAGAATTAGCAAAATCTGCATTTCGAAAATTGGATAACATTTTGAGAAACTGCAAGATGAGTATGTCAATGAGATTTCATGTGCTAAACTGTTATGTCTATCCGGTCCTGGGCTATGGGAGTGAAGCTTGGACATTAACAGCAAATTTGAAGAAGCACCTGGAAGCTGTGAGATATGGTTTGTAAGGAAGATGATGAGAATACCGTGGACAGACAAGGTGAGCAACGAAGAAGTTCTTGCAAGAGCTGGTGTAAATAGAAGGCTTATTAAGGACATCAGAATAAGACAGATGCGCTTCTTGGGGTATGTGCTTCGGAAAGAGGGACTTGGGAACTTGCCACTAACTGGAAAGATAGAGGGGAAGAGAAGAAAGGTAGAGAACACTGTGGATGAATAGCCTAGCTGGATGGATCCAAACAAATGGTATAAAAATCAAGAAGACAGATCTAATACACATGACTAAGAACAGAGAATTGTGGCAAAGTGTGATCGTCAAAGTCTCATGATATGGCACCAAAGAGAGAGAGAGGGATAACTGGAAGGAAATATACATTATTTAGGTTAAAGATAGTAGAAAAGACTTGTTAACAGAATTATGTAGCTATCTAAGTGATACATATGCATATTTTGGAATGATACCATTGCATACCTAATATTGCAGTTTATTTATTACCAATACATTTATCAGAGGCGTTAAGCTTGGGAGTCATGAAGGCCTGTACCCTGTACTCCCCCCAGATAAGTGTATTCATTTCTTTGTCCTTTGTAGAAATGGAGCTTTTCACTAAAGATAACAGGAGGTCTTGTGAAAATGCTTGCATCATTAATAGATTTGCTTTGGAATTTTTCCAGGAACGACTCCCACATTTTGTTGACCGATGTTGGCTTAGAGATGTCTTTAGTTGCTGTGGACATATTGAGTATATAAGGTAGTTGTCAAAGTTTTTTTATTGCATCAAATTTTCATAGTTATTTTTGAAATCATTGACTAGATAACACAATTTTGCAAAGTGATATTCTGTACACAGATACATACAAGTACATAAAAACACAATGACCTTAACATGAAACTGTAACCTTTTCTTGGTACCTTCTCTTTCTTGGTACCTTCTCTGTTCAACCCATTGTTTGTCAACCAATTCAAAGATTTTTATGTTTCTGTTGAACATAATTTGTTAATTTCTAACAGCTACTAATTTTTGAGCAACGAGTAAATATGATAAAATTGCAATAAATCGTTCTTTGTTAATAGAGAACTGACTCCTTCAATTTTTAGGTCTAGAAAAACCCTTAAAACAAGTGATTCTGCCATTGGAAAGCATCTCTTAGATAGACCAGATTGTGCCAAGGTCTATAATGACTACCTGTTTCAGATAATTGGCAGAGCCACTAGAGTTCACAATAGTACTGAACAACTTTCACAGTCATGTGTCTTTGCCCTTACTAGACCATTCAACTTGTGTTTACATTTTTCCATGTTTGTATATAACCATGTTTTTACCTTTATTTTTCAAAAGTGACAGTGTTTTTTCAACATAAAAGCATTGTTTAAGGATATCTTAAACTGTAATTATATAAAGAACAAGCTGCCCATATCTTGACAATTTTTTGTTGCAAAACCTAAACAAATACAGCATCCTAGCTCTTTTATGAAGGTTTCCCAATAATTTTTAAAGTAAGTGTATTATATTTTCAAAACAGTCTTCCCAGATACAAGAATTCAAAGGAGATCAAGGGTTTTGCATTTATTGAATACAAAACTGATACAGAAGCAGAAAAGGCCTGTCAGGTTTGTATTTATAACTTGTCATCTAATGTAGATCAACGACAGAGTGTTTTAATAATCACAAGAAGCTAGAAACATTTTACCTGATGTACTACCCAAAGTCACTGTACCTTGGCAGAAAATAAGGAAAACACATGATGCAATGCTTCCACCTATTTCTATATCAGTATTGATTAGCCGATAAACATGTTGTCTAATTGTTGCATACAGTTTAAAACCAAGAGTAACAGCTTGAACTGCCCTACCTTACACACAAAAACATAATTGATTATCAGTGTTTTCACATTGCTATATTTAAAATTATTTGAAATGATAATAAAGATTCATGCCTTTGCAACCACTACCCTGGTCCTCCCAAAAGTTGAGAACTTCACCCCTTCCTTTTGATAGTATAGAGAGCTCTTGTTTTCAAATCAAAACTATTAAAGTCAGAGATCTCAAGCAATGATTTACAATCATGTGCTTAATTTTCGCCCATTGATCAAGTAAATTGGAAACTCAAAAATCTACTAAATCGTGCATTAAGTGAAAAATACGATACTTAAATTTGTGTCTTGTTGTGCATTGCTTTTTGTCCTGTAGCCCTAGCCTGTTTCAGGTCGCCTGAAATTCATATATTTCATTTTTTTGTAGCTTTTCGGAACACGCCTTTTAATTTTCTTTTCTCTGGTCTTTTTCATACATTTTGTGTAATTACATCGATTTCCATCCCTAGGCACAACCATCTATTCAATATACTAGAAGTTTATAAATCTCAGAATTATCAACAATGTTTAATGAACATAAGGAATCCGTTTCTTGCCTTTTGGAGAATGATTTTTTTGGGTCTGGTATGAACCTCTAATTGGTAACTTGGATTATTGTCACACCTGGCGCTGCTTGTGAAGGTTTTTGACTGTTTTAAACGAAGCTTAATTTTTTAGCTTTGCTTGTTAATTTAAAGTTTTATGCAGCTCAACTGGCAGATTGAATTGAGCGGGGCAGCTGCAACTTGAGCCAGCCCAATTGTTTACTAAAATCTTGTCTTTGCCTTAAAAATGGTTGATTTTTGTTTTCTCTTTCTTGTTAAGGTATTCAACACTGTTTACTGTATGACGAACAAACCAAATGGAGTTGAATATGACAGGCACAGTAAATCGAACGACACAGAAAAAAACAGTGTTTGCCGGTCGAAACGGAGGCGCACATCATCGTCAGCATCATCTGCTGGCGATTGGAAAGACGACGCGGGAAAAATACAGGCCCCTAGGAAACGACATAAGCTATCGGATCATAATTCTGAGGACAAATTTCTTTGTAGCAAGGACGATTCTAATGAAAACTTGGAGCATTGTAGTGTTAACCGGCCTCTTATTGAAAAGAACTTAGTTGGTGCTAATACTGAAGCCGAGACTTGTAATAAGTCAGTTCCAATCAAAGTGGAGGCCAATTGCAAAAAGGACGGCAAACGAAAACGGAAAAGAAAAAAGAAGGTCAAGGAATACAATGAATTAGAAATTCCTCCCTTGTATGTGATATCAAAGTAGGTACCTTGACATAGTCTTTGGTAGATTTTGTTCGTCGGCATATTTGTTAAAACTTTTTTTATATTAAGTCAAAAAATCTAAACTTAATTGATTCGTAACAACGGTCTTTTCATGCATACTGAGTTTATTTAAGAAGCCAACGTTCTTTATTAGCAGGATGGGATCGCGTTCCTTGTATTTTGCATTAGTTGCATTTTATGCGATTTTGCTCGGCGTTACCCTGGCATTATTTTTAAGATACATGGATTCTGAATTGTTTAACATCGCCTTTAAGGGATCGCTGTGGATTCTATGGGAGCTTAATATCTTTGGCTGGATTTTATTTGGCATGGCCGATTTCAACTCAGATTACGGACAGCACGTTGCAAATTTGTCTGTAAGACGAGTTCTTATCTTTTAGGAAAGAATGGATTCGCCTGAAAGATATTTATAAATCACTACAAAAGAGCGAAGCGTCAAAGTTAAAAAAGAATGACAAAGGAGAGAAGTGTTCTTGCAAGTATGGTGCTGTAACTAATCGGAGCTCGTCTAAGCGAAAAGTTTTTGACGAAAGAAGTCTCCCTATGCTTAATGGCAAGGTCTTCGAAATGGGATGCCTCGCCAATGATGCTATCCCTAAAACTGATGAAATCCAGGTAAATTATATTATTTTCAATTATTTCATTTACACATGATTGCAAATTTCATTAGCTAACTTTGAATGACTGGATTTATTATATTAGTAACCACTTGCAAGCATTTAAGAAATAAGGAGAAGATAACTTATAATAAAAACACTAAGATTCAAAGAATGCCGCCAAGAGATAGATTCACGAGGTAATTATTGCATAATGTCAAAAAGCATGACCGCTGTGCTGTTCGGCTCTTTTGATTGGCTAAATTGCCCATAAACCCAGCCTACTTGCATTCCTCAAGTCTCGCTATCTTTTGCCCCTAGAAATGTATCTTGTGTATTTATGCAAAATCCAATCTTACATATATCGTTAAAGGGTTATTTTTGTGAACCTTATAGGGAACGTTTTCGTTTAAACTTAGAAATAAAAGTATTACCTATGTTTGTCGTTGAATGAACCATGGGGAAGGATGTACCATTGAATGTGACATTGTCTTGACTAGGTCATGTGATTTTTGAAATTTACCATAAAATTTTCTATGACAGCATATTAATCTACGAAGGATTAGGTTTAAGTCACCGTAAATCTAGTAAAAATGAAACAATTATTAAGTAAGTTGTACTGAAGTAGCTGTTAAAACCGTTATAAGTTAGTTTTTAAGGAATATTGTAGTCACATGTCCTAAAGAAAATTTTGACTCTTATTATTATGTCAAATCTTCATGTCAAACTGTAATTTTTGGAAGTCAATTTTAAGGCATCATTTGTTTCGAACAGCTATTTCTATTATGCTAGCATGTCAACCGTATCGCAATTTCGCTGACAGTGTTCATTCAATCTCTAAATAAAATCGTTTCTAGCTTCTATACACATCCGGATCTCCATTATACACACCTCTATTTTCTGTTATGAACTTCTAAGAATTCAATCTAGAATTGAGGTTTGAAGCTTAAAAACCAGAGTTTCTCTAAAACAAGTATTTCTTGACGGGGTTTTTCAATAACATTTGTCATTTTAATTTAATTGGCACAAGTGAACCGCCTCTAGATGCAATTTCTATTTTTTGCGACATTATGAATCTAAGACCCAAGAAAGTTTTCTTTAGTTCCATGACTTCCTATTCGGGAAAATTGAATACCAAGGCTGGCGATTAGTTTTATTTGATTATCAAGCACGAAAGAATATTTTGTGTCTGGTAGTATATTGTAGTATGTTTCATTTGAATGGATATAATAGTAAGCTTCAAGATATTAATCGGTAATGAAATTTTTCTCAGATCATCAAAGGTGAAATAAGTACACGAGAGTCAAGTCTTCAAATGAATTCATCAGGCCCACTCACTTGTAAGTGTGACAAAAGTAACTTACGAATTTTTGCTCTTTAGGTCTCTAGATTGCCTGCTTTGAAGGAAAGCAATTGAATCCTCTCTCTGGTAAACGCCTCTTTCTGATAAAGAACTCTTCCACGCCACATGCTACATATGTTTCAATGCCTTCTATTAATGGAAGGACAGAAGATATCCTTTCTCTAAGCATCTAAAATTGGAGCATTTTTAAATCATGTCCCTGTTAAGATTTTTCTCTGATATACCCTTCTGATATACCCTTGTTTTAGAATTTAAACACGGGGGTTTTACATATAGAATTTTCAAAATTCCCAAAACTTTCAGAACTGGACATTTGATTGTACAACTCTTTAAGATAATCTCTGGATTTCTTATTATTACCCCAAAAAATATATTTCAATATATTCTTGAAACATTGTATCAACAATGATTTTTTTCAAGAGAAGAATAACTGTATTGAAAATGTTTTCTTTTAGAGCAAAAGTTACCTCTGCCGAGGCAAGAGAACACCCGTAAGGATCGGAATGGCTGAAAGATGGCAAGAAGCTGTCCAGACTCAGAGTCGGTTATTAGACTCGAGGTTAGGCGTTTCTCAAAAGAGCTAATTTTCAAGAATGTTTTCCAAAAAGGCCGTTGTTATACAAATACAGAAGCGGCAGAAGCTCGATGATCGGTTCCGGAAACATTTTAAGAAATTCTTAAAGAAGATCAACGAGGATAGAAAATTTCCTTTTGAGGGCAGTTTGGACGTTTTTAGTCCTTTGTAAGTATTTTTCCGAAGAGATTTATCATAAAGTATTAAAAAGGCTAAACTCTAATGGACATGTTCAAAATTTGCTGTAAACATTATTTTTAAGTAAACAAGATTCAGTCCAGTAAAATGATATTCATGATAAATCACATCCGTTTTCCACAACCGAGATTAAGAATGATAAAAGGAAAGCAATTCCCTGACTCGCCATAAACTTTGTAAAGTTTTTTGCCACTTCGATGCAAAACCAGTCCAGGCATGTTGATTTGTCTTTCACAGGTCGACCACAGCACCGTTTCCTCAATTTAAAATGTTGATAGTGCGAAATCTCCTCTCTCTGTCGCTAGTATTGCACTGTACAAGGAGCTCAGCTATTTTTCATGCGAATTGTCAAGTATTATTGACAAGCGATGATTAACAATGTTTCTCGCAATGTGAAGATGTTGTACAAAGGAATTTTTCATCCGTTCGTACAAGCAAGAAGTTATTCATGCCACCCCTAAACGTTTTATTCCTGTTTCCTTAGAACTTTAGGACAATACTGTGGTAGAATATTTAGTCTTGTACACCAAAGTTCTACTTACTACATCTGTAACTCGTTACGAATTTAACAATTTTTATTGGGGGTTTTTGAAAAGCATTTTTCTTTGAGTAGCAAACCTTCCCGTTTCCCAAATTTGTTTGTACAACCGTGGATAACTATGTTTTTAAAATTTCTCGTTGATAGTTTCAATATTTCATATGCTTTTCGATTGCAATGAAAATCATCACCATCTCTGTTTGCTCTTTTCTGTGCATTGCTTTCAAATCGTGCGAAAAGTAAACTTTGATTTCCAATCTTTCTATGGTCGCTTGACCACTGTTTTTTTGTTGTTGCTTGCAATAATTCCGGCCAAAATCTTCACATTCTTTCATCAGTATTTTTCCTTAGCATTCTTTAAGGCTTTTTATATATATATATATTTTTCCATATATATTTTTATGATTTCATATATATTTTTAATGGTTTGTACATAATTACATTCATTAATCGTGTTATGTTTGCCTGTTTTATATGAATTTTATAATTGCATATCAGACAGGAGTATTTTTTGTCAGAATCATAATTTCTTTGATTGCTGACAAAACTCAAAATTATTCATACCTTAATGTTTATGGTATAAGACATCATGTCGTACACCCTACAATCTGTTATTAATGCCAAGTCAGCAAAAGGATCATAACTGTCCGATACATCGCTGTATATTTCAGTCTTTTAAAGGTGACAAACTGTAAGCCACGCCCAGGACATAAGCGTAATCCTAGTGCAATTGCAGACACGTTTAAACAAACAAAGGAATTGAGAAGAATGTTCTTCTCCCGTTTTTTCCGACGGCATGCCAGGTTTTGGTGACTCAAACCCCAGGTGTGCCCAGGGCGTACTGAGGCCGGGCCTAGACTTTGGAGTTCCTAGTCTTCTCCCTACACCCATCGCCTGTGCTTGAAAGTTAGGGGTCTGGGACACAGACTATCCACCCAAGGCTCTGCTCGCGTCACTCTATTGATGTTATAATTTCATACAGCCTCGTTTTGAAATGTTTCTGTATTTATGAAGCTTTTTAAATACTTTTTTAACGGAGTGTTTGGGACATTTGCTACTCGTTTTCTATTTGTTCGTTGCTTCCTCAGCGCGAGTGTAATTTTTTCGCGCAATTCTTTGGCGTTGTTTCTGTTTTTTTGTTCTGTTTAGCCAGAATTATGTAACAAGAGACTTGTTGCGCACGGCTATGAAGATGCAACGATGTGTCTTGGTGGAATTTACATAATTCATCTGACTCGGTGATTCACGAATGCTTTTGCTCTCATTTTAGCAATTTTCAAACATCATTTACTGTAGAACTTCAGACACATGCTTCTCTACCAGCCAGCAGCAATTTAACTCCTAATCTGAGGGGATTTCCAGGTCATCTTGCGGTGAGTGCTCTCATGATGATGTTGGTTTGAGTCGCATTGCTTGTCAGTGTGTCTGAAACATCAAATGCACTGTTCTTGGTCCGTTAAGATATAAAGAGGGCTTGCCCCTGCTTAATTCTTGACAACTAGAAAAGATATTGTCAAGTGTTAACTGAAGTGTCATCATAAAAGATCGTTGTATATCTGTTAAGTTTTTTCACTTGTTAGCGACTTTCTTTTGTTTCTTGGTGTTAGAAGGCCGCACGATAATCCGTTCTTTCACCTTGAAGGTGACTAGATTATTCCCTCGAGAACGTGTCACTTACGATTTTTTCCATGCGCCTACGGGCACTCTTTTAGTGTTGAATTCTCGAGTTTTCGAATCAGTTGAATTCTTGCTGATAATGCAACCTTATTGGTACTTTCTGTGTTGATGACAGGGCCTCGTTTTGGCTTTTAGCCAGGCCTACCACACTGAACGTTATAAATATGCTACCATCTCGTGCCAGAATTAACCTTGCTTGTCACGTTTTTAGCTTTAAATTCGATCCTGTCCTCGACTGAGATTTAAGTATTCACCTCAATTTCCCCTGCCATTAAAGTTGCGAGTGTACATGTGCACATTTCTCCATGTGGAATTAATTCCATATTGAATTAATCTCGAGTCGGATTGAATAAGCTCTTGTGCCTACCAGTGTTCATGTAATTCAGTGTTCAGTGTTCATGGTTCATGTAGGTTGTGGTAAGACGGGCCAGCTTTGTAATTATAGTTAATTGTAATCGGGTTATTATAGGGGGTCCGATATACGCCTTACCGCGCAATTTTTGCTCTGATAATACCTATTTCTTACTGGAAACATTGCCGAAACATAATTATTAAATTCATTTTTTAAACTTGATGAAACTATTGAAACAAGGCTTCTGGTTCTGAAAACAAGCTGCGCTGCCAGGAAAATTTGACAAATTATAGGAAATCAAAACAACCAAAAAATAGGCCAATTCAAAGGCACTATAAATTATCGTTTAGTTCCTGGCGCATAATTATTTACAGTACCCACCGTATCATACTCAGAAAAAGGCTTTCCTTATCATCTTGAAATATAGTTCATTAGGCCGATAAGGCTAAAATGACCAATGGAACAGAAAACAACAGCGTGGGAGAACTTGAACAATCAATGCTGAAGGAGGCATCTTGAATCTACTTTGAAGCAGTGAGTTTGTAAGGGAGGCTATACAAAAAGAATGTGAATTTCTTAAAGGATGATAACATACAGGTTACGATGTCGTCTTTTCGAGAAGGCATGTGGATAGTATCGAATCTTTCTTTTATCCAAAATTAATCAGTGATTAATTCTGTTTTAGGGGTTTGGCAATTCTGTTTAATTATGTTTTAGAAACTACCAGTTCGAGTTTTGAGATTTGCACAGTTTCAATCGATAGATTTAACATACTATTCACTTTCTTGCATTTATGTTCACCAAAAACGGGTGTTAGATTAGGAATACACAAGGCCAACAGGCTTTCTTCTTTATAGATGCCCTAAAGCCTCACAATTGAGACTATAAACGTCAAAGTTCTTGATATGTTGAAATTGTGAAATCACTGTAGTATATGGTGACAATCATTTTTTCATAAATTTCACGTTTGTTGCACTCTCACGTCCATCCCACTCCGCAGGAGCCCAGGTCTACTACCTTTTTCAAACTACCTTATTCTGCTCGAAGTAGTGCCCAGTGCACTTCCAAGTCTACTGCTATACCCTATATTTCACTAACCGGCTTCCCGTGCTTCATAAATTCCAAGATCTGTCCTATCCACTGATATAGATCAGTGGTCCTATCTTCCCACGTAATCCCTAGTTTAGTTTCCAGTCTTTTACAGCATTCTGCGGTCTGCTGCTGAGTTGTTTTGCACACAAAACAGTTTTCCGTTTGGTTATGAACGCTGATATGCTGGGAGCCTCTTTTGCACGCTGGCATTCTTAGCTGCTCATTACCCTGCCCTTCCTTGCTATATCGTAAAGTTTGTTTTTCTCATAATTATCGGTATCTAGAGCTTAAGATTCAGATTCATAATGAGCTCGTCAAGGAACAGTATCCATCAGTTTTAAGATGCTCAGCTATACAGCACGTCCAGGACAGGTTTTCACGACGTATTTATCATCGGCCCGTGTAATATAATGCGAGGATCTATAGTTACACATCAAAGAAACATACACCATGTTTGATAAAGCATTTTCTTACTGGAAGGCAAATTAAGCAATAAAACACCTAAGAAGGTCTTAAGGTCAAGTGCTTTCAAATATAAAACTCTCCTGGAATGTTACTTGACGGCCAGCTATCAGAACGAATCCATTTGGCCAATTCATTTAAAGCCTTGTCATAGGATAAGGGGCTTTTTGGGGATCAAGCTTCAAGCTTCTTTTACAAATCAAAGTCAATTATAGGCTTTTGAAAGTACATCACCTCAACGTTGGAACGATCGGGAGTACCGTAACCATTTATTTGTAACTTAGGGGAGCATTAAGGTGGCATTGCCATATCCAGCTTGATTCAAAGAATGCAAAGCAAGAAGGCAGAACTTGAGTTTTACATTGCAAATTTATGGAGCACAAACACGCTTTCATTACATTGTTTCCGGAAGTTATAACAATCTTTAAAATCCTGTTGCCTGTAAACTATCGGATTTGTATTATAATTATAAGCACTGATATCGTCTTTATTATTTTAGCCTCAAAACTAGTAACTCCATGGTGATAACAAAGCGGAATTTCATTATGAGAATGAGTACTGTGTATACAATTCTCAAAGCAAACAGCTTAATCTTTCTCTGAAGGTTAAAGTATTTCCTTGAAACCAACTGTTATGTTAAATTGACCTAATATCCTTAAGTGTTTCACCAAGTCTTTTCTTAAGTATTGCTTCATTTTTCGTAACTAAGTTTACATTTCTTCCCATCAAGCTACCCCTCTCTGTTTGCAATAACAGTAACGGTTGCTTGTAAAATATCAAATATATTTATATATATATATATTGGCATAAGACAAAACATAAAAAATATTCTACACTTTTGAGCCACTCGAAGTTTTGAAATATGGCTAGTTTTGATCTAAAACATTGGTGAAATTTGAAGCACACTATAATACATATGACTTTATTCAATTAAGAATTCTTCAGTACCTAATTAAGCCACCTTAAACATTGCGAAATAAATAAGTCCTTTATCAATTTCCTCTTACCGCATTTCATTTCAGGCAGTTATTTCCATGCCTCATACACTGAACATATTCTGCTTTCTGTTTTCTCGATGTATTTTTAAAGCTCCACTCTCAGTCCGTGTGGCTACTAACAGCATCATTGTAGAGAGACACATAAGTTGCAATTTTTTAAATGCGTGAGTATGGACCATATTTTGTTTAATTTAGGAGTAATCATGTTGCATCGATTAGGGAAACCGTGGCATTTGAAGTATTTGAGCGTTTTGGGTACCCGAGGAGCCAATGGCAGTGACCGCATTCATTACAATGCTAAAATTTGGCAAACAGCCTAATCCAGCAGGTTTAAATGTTATAAAGAGACAGCTCTGCTATAGGATGTTACAGAAATCTCTAAAGGTACATTGCTGCTCCAAATATAAAAAATGAGCCTGGGCCCCAGCCATAACGCTAAAAACTTGAAAAAGTGCAGAAACATATCTTCCATTCCAAAAATTTTCGAGCAAACTACAATTGATTAAAAAGCAATCTTTGAAATGAGGATATTCGTTGAATTTTTGGGTTTAAGCTTTTAGGATGTTCGTTGACCATTGATTTTTTAGGCCAGCGGCTTTAAATTGCTCACAGTTCATTCATCAGGAGAGCCCTAGGACAAGTACACCACAAACAATACTGGTGGATTTCCAAAAATTTCCGGACACCCTAATTGGTATGTGGCAATTAGTAGTTCTGACGGGTACATGCAGATTCATGGCAGGGAAACGTGCTCAAAGCTTATTTAACGTTTTGTGCAGACTCAATTTCGTAAACCTTTAATGATATTAGAGTAAAATTTTCTTAATGGTTGGTAAAATAACAGAGTGCCACAGAGCTATCTTAGGTAGAAATATACACACAAATACGAAACACAGTCGGTTGCAAGGAGCTCTTTTCTAGAATCAATGCCAATTTAACAGGGTGTTGGTGCCTAATTGTAAGAAGGAATCGTTCCCATCCTACCTTGGATTTTCACGCAGTTTCTTGAGGTCGAAGTTGGTCAGCGTTAAGGCTTCTAATGGCTAGGCTCCGTATAGACGATTTCTTACAAGCAAAAATTGCGTGTAATTGAATTACACAGGACATGCGAAGTCTATAAAATTTGATAACAAGCCTATAAATTATGATGGAAACAGAAATGTGAAATTTAACAAGCACAACAATTTTATTGCTTTTAACCCTAGACTTCGGTATCACAAAGTAATTTCCACTCTTTACAATGGGTTTTCCCTATTCTCTTAATCAGATTTACTTAAACTGAAAATATTACAACACGATAATAGTGCCTGAAATATTTTCATATGTGAAGCATTTAGTATGATAAAGCTTTGATACTGGAGTCTTACCAGTTTTAGAATAAAGAGAACCTATGCACATATAGAGAGAAAGAAAGTGAAGGGGGGGGGGGGATGAATCCACAAATAACCTTCTAAACTCAAGAGTTGTTCGAAAGCCTTAGTTAAAACATTTTAACAACCAAATTTTGCTGCTTGGTCAAGGGGATAAATAAAAGCATAGGAACTGAGTTGACTTTATTAAGTCACTTAATAAAAATATAACTCAGAGCTTTTCAACATAGAGTTTTAATTGTTAAGACTACTTGAATTGATACTTTTCATTCAAAAAAGAAAGCTTTTGGTAGGGTTTTAATAGTTAACTCTTTCAAACACGCTGGATTATAGAAAATCCAGTTGATTAGAGCATCAGCAAAGTCTGTAAAATGTTTCCAACTCCGCAAAGTGACCAAGAATTATAACTTCTTTAACCTAATGCTAATTTAACGCTTCCTTCTTTTTACTTTATATCCCCAAACACCTTCAGTTGGTTTCCGTGAAGAGTTCAACGGTTTTCACCATAAAGTAGAATAGATGAATCAACATTTAATTAAGTTTTTGTCACAAGACTTTTGTAAAGGTGAACTTCATAACCTTTTCATGTGCACAGAGGCACAAACGTTTTGATGTAACTAACAACAAATCCATGTGTGTTGAGATCATCTTACTCCATTTGGACTTTTCTTTTCTCTTTCCTCTCCTTACCTTGATTAACCTCAAAATAAATAGTTCATACATGTTTTCGACAATGGAGATCAAGTTGAATCAAGAAAACTGCTTCTAATACATCTATGCAAACCGTTAAAAAGAACACACTGCATGTGGACGATGTTCCTTGCTAATCCAGAAAACATCGTGAAAACTTATCATATCTAACCACATATAAAAGCACAACTTCATGTCAAATGGTAAGATGTTGCAAAATAACTACTTGGAAGGCTGAACATTTTCCAAAGCCTACTGTTTAAAATGTAGAAAGGAATATAAGACTAAAATTTTCTGGAGAGTTTAGGCTGCAAAACTTATAGATTTTTTTGTCTGATAAGACAGGTTTATCTCAGGTTTCCAAGCTTTGGTTTTTTTGGAGCGCATAACGGCAACCTTTCTGATTAAACTGAGACAAAAATTTCCACACAAACATAGAAGTCTACTTGATAAAATTCTGTTACAAAGTTTGTTAAAGTATCAAAGACTACTATTTCTTTTTGCAAGCGGGTTTTATTTTCACTGGTGACCACGTTTTATACACCGTGAGTTTAAATAATGCTTGTACTTAAGAACAATTCATTGCTATATCAGACCATTCATTTCATGTTACATGATACAAGAAATCGTTTTATAACTTCAGTTATCCTATATCATCACTACATCACTACGTGAGGTAATTTAGTTGACCTAGCCTCCTCTAGTTACGAAAAGGCAGTTTGAAAATCATAGGATTACATCACAAAAAGTACCTTGTCAAAACTGGGAGGACGTGCCCCCCAAGGTCTCCCCCCCATGGCGCCGCTCCTGTTGGTGCATCTTTTAACATGTCGTGCTGTGGTACATTTGGATGATAATGTGGCTTCGCAACGTAGACAGTAGTTCCGCCTAGCAAGCTGAAGCTAATCGATAGAGCTGAATTCTTCAATCGAGAGCTACAGTCAAGGATACAATGTAGCTGAAGTTTATTTGACAGGACCAGGGGTGGCGCTAGAGACAAACCTTCAAGGTGCCGAAGTTTATATTCTCCGTAACTGCCGACGCTGGATGTGTCAAATTGCCGACAGAAAAAAAAATTCGATTTGCCCCATATAGCAGGCAGGGCCGTCGCGAGGCAAGCCTCGTTGGGGGGTGGAATGCAAATTTACCTGATTAAAAAATTATTGCCTGAAACTTTTTAGCTGGTGTCACAAACCTCTGCAATACATTTTATCAATCTAACTCTGTATGATAATAACCGACTTTCCTAATAGTCTTGTCAAATCTCTATATCGGGACGGGCAAAATATATAGTTACTACCTGAGGCGGCACCATGGTTGCCGCCGAAGGGGGAGGAAATTTTCGAATTGTGATGCTTCTAGTTCCCTGGAAAATTCACTCTTTTAAGCAGATTTCACTAAAGCAATCCTCCTAATCCTATTGAAAATTATTGTCTTTTTGCAAAAAATTCTTACAGCAGATAAAAACAACAATTTCGCCGTGGTCTTGAAAAATACCAGGTTGTCAGTTACTTTTAAATTTAGATCCCTCTCTCCATCTTAGCATGCCTTATGAATGTTAAGACAAATCTGGAGCTCATAGTGAATTGCAGTTGACGCTTCTACTGAGAAACTTTAGGAGAAATGGACACGAGGCACAATTTTACCTAAGATTGCTTGATCCTTTATTGATTTTATGACAGGAAGGTCTCTGAAATACCTAAAGCGTTTCTTCCACCGAGCGGATTTTACCTGAAATTTCCTATTGAGATACTATTGGGGTGCGTGTGACAACCCCCCAGTCTCGACGCCCCCTGAGCAGCACCTCCAATAAAGGGGCACCGATATAGAGCATTTTTCCAAGAGCAAGCAAGCATATAGAGCAAGCAATAGAGCATTTTTCCAAAATCGTTTGTTGTGGGTGCAAAATTCTCCCTTGCCCCCTCCCCGCCCCCACTTTCCAACCTGTGTCGGAGTCCACGAGATTTTCTCGGCAAATTGTGCCTTGTAAGAAACTTAATGCGCAAATATTGCCTATTGTTGAATATTTCTTCCTATCTATGTTGGGAGAAGTTGATCGATGGTTTTCTCTAAACCATTTGTTTGTCGGAAGCTATGCGGTGAACAATGCTATTGAAAAATAGTTGATGAAAAAGGACAAGAAGTGCTTTTTGAAAAATTTATTACTCAAAATGTGCTCATGATCGAAATGTCTTCATTGGCAATAATAATGTCTTGAAACGAAAAGAGAATCCCTTAAGAAGAAAATTCATTAAAGAGTTTATTTATGACAACGTGATTTTGCTGTTGTTAGGGTTAGGGTTTGGGTTAGGGTTAGGGTTAGGGAAGTATTTTTTCTGGTACGTTTCGCATGAATTCGCATGAGCAGCAACAGGGATTTCAACCGAGAGGAGCACGATGGTATTGTGGGTCATGCGAAGGAGCACCATGAAATTAAGTCACAGCTTTCACGGAAGCGACAGGATATAATGCCACTATGATAGTAAAATTGCCGAAGAAAAGCCATTGAGAAACCATAAACCAGCCAGTGCAGTTGTCTCCTCGATTATTTTGGTCATTCAAACAACTTGTAATCCGGGTCACATCCATCAAGTGCCGACGGTATTGAGAGAGCAAAAATTGATTGGCTGCCGACGGGGGGGCTAACAAAAATCTAGGGGGGGCTAAAGCCCCCCCTTGCCCCCCCATGCCGCCACTCCTGGACAGGACAAGAAAGCATCTAAACCATGGCGTCGCCGATTAAGATCTTTGACCTTCACTGTCGGTCTGGAAGTCTTGAACTCTGACGTATATACACCATCAGCCTCGTTTCGATATTTCCTTCTTAGTCTTTGAATAGCTTCCATTTTGTCGCGATGGTTTTTTTCAGTTTTACACTTAGTTTTCAACAGTTCGAGTCTTGTTAGTAATCTCAGGAGCAGTCTATTTCTAACTTCACTTCGTTGGTCCTTCGTGTAAAAGGTAAAAAGGCTTATGGTTTCACGGAAAACGGCAAATGTGGTAGGCTGAAAGACATAGATATAAGCCAAATATTATGGAAAATGATCTTTGACCGCCATACAAGAAAGAAGCGGTTTCTAGATCACAGCAAATGTCACAAAGACCGTTTGCGCACACGACGCATACCAACTCGATTCGTGAATATTTAAGAAGTAACTGGAAATTATTGAAAACCTTCTACAATGGCATCTGCTTTTGCTTTGCGGTTATTCTGGTTCACCGAAAGAATTAATTGATTTTCTTGCAAATAGGTGCCAGCCAAAATATTGAAAACAACTCCTTAAGAAGATGAATAGAGATTACAATATTTAAGATTGTATCAAGAAGTTCCATTTGATGTGCAACAGTGGTAAATTAGTTGCCTTGCATAATCCGTTAATGCTAAGTTATAGGTAACTCGTGCATGAAGATCTTGACATTATATTAGAATCAAACAAATTTCATTACACTTAATATTTATGTTCACTTGTCAAAATGACACTTTCTGTCTTTCCTTCTGACAAAGTTGACATTGAAAACTTTAAGAGAACTGCCAGCCACATAGGTCAAGACGCATGACAAAACAATTTGCAAAAAACTTGTTTTGGAAAGAAATAGTGTACATGTCTCCCTGGCCCCCCGTCGTCTGAGTTTGCCACAAAGGCTAACTGCTAAGTAATTCAACTTATCCTTGTTTTCAAACAACGGTGAAAAGATTTTATCCTGAACCTCTTTCTGGTGTCTCTGTACAAACTTTCTGGTGTCTCTGTATTAGTGGACACCTTTCCATGGGCAGTTAAATAATACAGTCTCCAGTCCACGATGTGGAGGTTTCACCGTTCGTTGGGTAACTTTGAGTAGCACACGGGATACTTCACCAAAGTAATATTTTAGAACTTGAGGAGCAAATAAGCATTCATTATTCGCAGAAAACCATCCATAGGAAACTATCTGGTGTAAATTCGATCACACGAAAAGCAGAGAGGTGCGGAAAGTGTAGG
Organism: Rhopilema esculentum; assembly: GCF_013076305.1. The sequence goes on along the minus strand of NW_027019302.1, from coordinate 5,895,781 downwards.
AGCGACTGAGTTGATGAAAAGGGGTTCTCGGCTAACCAATACCCAATCTCGTTCTGAGTGATTGATTTCAACCAATCAGGAAAGCGTTTCTCAAAACTTGAAGGTAAATAAGAGATTCTCGGACGCCTCTCTGCTTCTCTCTTCTATTTCCACACACGAACCTTTGTGGCTCTGGTATTTAGGGTAATAAAAAAACCGAGTATAAAGGCACTGGTAAGCTTTGATGTGTACAATCTGGCAGGGTGTAGAGCTAGGGGGGGCTCAGGTAATGCCGAAAATTGGCAAATCTCTTCTTTTGCTTTTGTTTTTCGCAACATTTTGGCAAGAGCACCCCTTGTTTATTTGATGGCACTACACCACTGCAATCTGGTAAGATTGTGTAAAATCTTTGACTTGTGTATATTCTAAAAATTAGGGAATCGTAACAAGGGGTTAGAAACTCTCCAGAAAAAACCTTGGGTATTCAAAACCAACTCAATGGAACAGATATCATAAGGCCTATGAATTATGATTTCTTTCCATTAATTTTTAAATTCCACGTTCTTATATGTGTTTTGATCAGATGTTTTTTAAATCACAAATTCTTTATTTGCCTTAGCAAAAATGATTCGCCTTGAAAAAGTTTCTTATAGTAAAAAACAAGTCCTGGCTTTGCAAAGTTTTTAAGGGTGACTGGGAAGAGTGGAAATAACATCTTATCAGTGTATACTGTTGTTCTTTTGTTTTCCTTACGGTTTTATCAAAGCTGAACAGATTTACGTACACTTACAGAGATTAAGCAAGCAAGTTTCTCGAAACGATAGTGCTTTTGTTACCTTCATAGACGTAGGTAGACATGACTTTCTAGTAATGTGCGCCCCCAAACTTTTGAAATGCTTCCTACGTCTATGGCTATCTTGTTCACAGCCTGTCCTCACTTAATGCAATACTTTGCATTAAGAATTCTTCAGTTACATACCAGGAACCAAATGAACGAGGAAAAATGCTTTCCCTGTCTTCTCGCCAGTTCTTCTTAACAAAATATGAAGCTACCATTCAGGGGCGGGTACAGTGAGAAAATTGACACCAATTGTTTGGAGAGGATAGGGGCATGGCGAAAGCCACAAAGCGTGACACTGTTGCAAAGGGGAAGGAAGTTTTCCTTGAATGACGTCATGCTTTTAGCCGTTCTATAGACATTCAGAGCTGTTTTCCCAGAGTAAAAGTTGATATGTAGTTTGAAAGGAGGGCATTAAGGCGGACAAACCTAAACTTAAAGATATTGAGCCAGATTGTTGACAGAAAGTATCAGAATGCAGAGGTCAGGAGCGAAAGGAAGATACACTGCTCAAAAATGATTCCATGAACTTTTCTCGTTGCAAAGGTGAAAAAGGGAAACTTTGTTTAGTTACGAATAACACGATATTTAATAGGTTCTATTAAATTGTATCCTTTCCGTGTTATCGGTTTTACGCGAAATTATAAAAGGGGGAAGGGGCAAAAAATACCCACTTTTTGACAATGGTTGTAACTTAGGAAGGTAGGGGTCGAGATAGATGAAATTTAGTGTGACGTCACTTTTGAAAGGTTTTTTAGGTTTTGAAGAGAATAATTCTCTATGAATACTTGCTGGTTAGGTTCTATCAAATGTAGAAAAGAACGACAGAATTAATACTTTCTTGTTTAAATTGCAGCGGACAAAATCTCTTATGGAATGCCCACTTTTAAAGGATGCACTGACGTAAGCACAGTATGAGGCAAGACGAATGATATTTCGCTAAATAAACAAGGCTATTTAGTAAACAACAGTTGCAATTTAAGTTTACATTGAAAAAGTTTAGCAAACCTGTGTGGAACGGGGGTAAGTTTTGTTAGGAGGAGAGAGTGAGAGGGTTAGGTATAAGGTGCAACCCCATTTTCAAGATAATTTCTTATTCTAATCCAGTCAGTCTTGATGTTTCTAGCTAGATCCACCTTATACCGATTGCTTTTACTTCAAATATTTTTTGGACAGAAAAGGTTCTTGGCTATTCTTAATGAAATCACCACCGTGGAGCGAATTGATTAAAAAGGGGAAACCAAAGCCTGGCGGGCATTGCAGCTAAAAAGGTTGAATTGGCTACAATGATAATAAGAATGGTATTGAGGCAAAGCTTCGAAATCCACCAACTATTTGAAATATAGCGAATTTTTCAAGGGCATTTGGCGCTTTCCTTTCAGGCTCATTTCCTGCGCAAACATCGAATGACAGGAAGATTGTATTTATTGTTATGCTGTTGATCTTTCTTGACAACTCGATTGTTTTCATGTCCTCTTGTTCACACAAAGACCCTACTATGCTTGGTGCGCGGATTTGCTGAACAGAGCACCTTGTGGAAACTGCGGGAACGAAAAATGCCAAAAGAACTTGAGGATTGTTAGCGGTTAGGTTCGGGTTGACAGGTCCATAGATTGGATGGCCTTCGACAATGTACGACAAGTTACCAAATTCGCGAATGAAGGAAACTATAAAGTTGTATACAAATATGTGTCATGCTTATCGGAGCCACGACCACTTAGTTAAAACAGTGGGATTTCAGTATGAGCAGCGCCTTGTCGACTTTTAACAGCGGGAAATTTCACCATTTGGACGTTGATCTTTGAGGGAAAAGAGATTACAGGTCCAATTTCACAAGGTCGTTTAACGCAGCTCGCGCTCAACAATATGGTTATGTAGGCACCATTTATTGTGATGGGAGACACTAGTAGAAAAGGTCGTTCTGCAAAGAAAACTAAAAATTCGATCAGTTGTTTGTTATTACGTAGAAATCGAAGGAGAGCTAGCAGTGAGCCCCCGAAAGGAAAGCGATTTGATAGAGAGAAGGCCTGCAGTGCAAGGACGTTGAAACCACGGAAAATACCAAGAGATGAGGGCTACTCGGAGGCAAGAAATTCAGAATCGGATAGTGGATTTTTATCATTTGAAAGTATTGGATCGAAAAGGAGCAATGTATCGAGTTTATCAATGAACCAGTATAGTGGGAATTTTGATAATGTACAGAAGGAAAACGATGAACGTTTACAGAGTGGTTACTTTGTGGGAAACGATACACCACCGTTGCAGGAACGACCAGATGACGATCGGGGATTTGATCAACCAGACATCGTCGATTTAAATTATAATTTAGATAATAGTTTTGTACAGGAACAGCAATACGATTCGGACGGCGTGTCAATACGCTCAAACGGGGAATGCGTTCGCTGTTTTTGTTTACCAAGGATTTTTAAATCGCACAATTCTAGACGAAATAATACAAAGCGTGGCAGCTCGGCTACGTCGTACTCAGAAAAACTTGATGATAGTGTGTTTGATTTACGTGGCAGCAGTCTGTTGCGAACAATATCAGACTTACGAAGCTCGATAGCTGAGGGCAGTAGAAGTGAGGAAGAGCAATGTTTTCTTAAGCTTGTTTACAATGAACACCGTTGTGTTGACCCTAGCTTTTGTAAGAAAGCAAAATTTACAACTTTGAATGCACATTTGCGTACCCTTGTCGACTGTATGCCACAGACTTACTGTGAATGTGAGAGTAAACGAACTTGGACCAATTATATACTAGACGAAATAGGCTATGTACCACATAGGAGAAATGCTGTATGCGAAACTGAGGATAGGACCAGGGAAACTGTTTGCAAAGCGTTTTGCAGTTTCATGACACTGAAAGCGCTGTTGCGATACGACTTGCTGTGAAATCTGATCATGAAAGGTGAAGCAGTTGGGTCTTCACCTGTGGTATTGTCGGAATGCGTAAGTTATTAACACAACGCATGATGGTCAAACCATCTCGAGCGAATTTCCCCTGTTTATTCCCGCCACTGGTACCCTCTTCATTACCAGTTACCCCAAATCTATGCATTTCATTTTACAATGCATAATACGGGGAGGAAATTACTGAAACCGATAAGTATCCTAAAGCGACGTTGCGTCGGAAGTTGTCATGTCGTGACTACCAAAGGAAAAGTATCATCAACCACGGAGCCTGGGACCAAATATTCTTGTCCGGAGGCAGTTATGGAAAGGCGAACATGTCGGAATACCTCGAGAAAACGAGTCACTTTTAAAGGTAATCGATTCGAAACAAGATAAAGTTTTGCAGGAAAACTTAAAAGTGCACACTTATTTCAATTTTTATTTAGCAGTCCCTCATTTTATCTCCCTACAAAGCTGCACCTAGACCTCCTGGCCCTTGATTTGATGTTAGAAAATGTATTGAATGAATACGGAACGCTGTGTTCCACCAGCAAATTCTTTGAAATTTAGCTAATTATAAAGCCCATGAACTCAAAATCAAAGCAAACACAACTTTCTATTTGGTAAGTTGTGGTATTTGATTTCCATTTTAGATTTGCCCCAGAAAAAGCTGTACACTCTCAAATCAAGGCCTAGGAACGGTTGAAGTATCAATCAATTATTCTAATATTGACTAATAGTTAGAAACACAGGCTAACCAATTTTTAATTTCCCTGAGGCAGGTGACACAGTTTCAGTTGTATAATGAACACCTTTCACTAGACTTTCAAATGAAAGATCAAAGAAATATGTAGACCTAGAAATAAGATTTCAAAAAGCTTGTTAAGTGTAGCTGAAGAAGCCTCTAAGGTCATATGTGTTTTTGTCTAGATCAAAGTACCAATATAAGATTAAGGATACAAAGTTAAGCCAATTTAAGTTAAGAAGCTTGTACCACTGGTGATTTATTGTATTGAAAGAAGATTTAGAGGTTAAACACAATTATGTTTTTAAGTTTCATGTGGAAATTTGTCTACCATATGATACACATTGTGTTTTGATATTGTTTTTTTACTATAAGACTGTCTGATTTCGTTTAATGTGAATGTCACATGAAAAAGTGAAAAGATAAGCATTATTGATAAAGACAGGTCAAGTTTTAAGCCATTTATCTCAGTCAAGAGTTGAATTCATTCAAAAGGGTAGTCTTTTATCACATATTCTAATGTTAAAAACAAAAACTAAGAGGCTATCATATTGTACGGACCTGGGGGTCTTGTAGGGACCTTAAGATGGTAGGGCCAATTTGGCTAGCCCTCTCTTCCATTTTGCTTGCACCAGGAAGGCTACAAGGAATATTTAGGTTTTGAATTGCACATAGATCAAATTAATGTTTGCTTTTATAATAGCCTGTGGTATGTTTGAATGCAGATTCACTGTTTTGTGAACAAATCCTCCAATTATCTTTCATATTAAAAACAAGCTTTCCCTTTTATTTCTAGCCCTCTTTGTAAATTTAAGTACAAAAATATTCTTGGTCAATCCCAGCCTGTCTGTGTCACTTGTCTTTGTTGGAAACATTAGGTTTTATTAAGTAGTATACAACAAATGTACAAACGTTAATCAGCTTTTTTTGCCAAAAACTTCTTCGTATGTTTTTGGTTTTCTTTTAGAGAGATCATAAGATTCTTACAGTGCACTGAAGCTTTAATGGTGTCATGAAAATCTCTGAAAAGTAAATAACATTCAAAAGATACTGAGAAGAATCTAGATAAAACAATATCAGTGCTTGTAACCTGTTATTATTGATATTGAAAGAAAAACAAAACTTTTTGGATATATTTGCCAAATTCCATGTGATTTATTGTTCTTTTGCAAATTTTTTGTGTATTTGGGCAGTGAAATCTGTTGTAATAACAATAATTTATCCATCACAAATGCGATACCACAGGGTTTTTCTTGGCACCATTAAAGTTTTTGTAATAAAATATTGTATAGTGACTTCACCTGCAAAAGTCATTATTTCATCCTTGGATTTCATTGAAACTAAGGATAATTGTTTTGTAAATTGTATGCAATGTTAATGTCAATGTTAAATTCAATCACTTTGTAGATGCGTCATAGCTTATTCACTTAGTTCACAGAAGAATCCAGAATTCAGGATTCATTTGATGGATACCTGCTTAAATTTCACTCTTGTCAAGTGGCCAGATTAATTCTTGTCAAGGATTTATTTCCTTTAGCAAAAAGGCAGCAATTTATCATGCATAGTTTAATCTAGACTAGTTAAAAAAGTTGCTGTAAGAAGCATAATCTGGATATTCTGAAGAAAAAAACAAGAAAAGTTGGTAGTTAAAGCAAAACATTTAGGAAGCAATTGCATTTTGCAAAATTTTGCCTTAAGAAACAGCCTTAAGAAACTGGAGTAGTTCAATGAAATTAGCCCAGTTGTAAGCTCCAGTTATTTGCTGGAAAAATTGTTCTGTGTCACAATTTCCTTTTATTTTTACCAAGTTAGATTAAGCATTGATGTGGTCCCCTTGAATTACAACATATTTATTTATCATTACAAGTTTCACATCTGCAAGCTTTTCCACTTGGCCTCTGATAAAATCAGTGATTGGAGAATTTTACCATTGACATATTTAACAGTATAAATTGAAAAGAATTACATATATTCTGTATAGAATAATATTATTGCTTAAAATCCAATGTCATTCATTTACATGGTAAAGTTAACCAGAATTTGTCATCATTTTAAGTGCAGAAAAAATTGTACCAACTCTTTGTGCTAGATTCTTCCCTTCGCGGTATTCTTTGTTCATTAACGTTTTGCTAAGACTTAATAAATGGGTTATATTTGTCTGTTCGTAAGTTTTGCCTGGAGGTGAAACTTTGATATTACCTGGAGGTAAACCTTTGATATATCACAGGAAATTTTCTAGGTAAATATGCTGCCTTCTCTTTAACAAAATACGACTCAAAGCTAGAACTATAGTTTTGGCTGTTGGTCGCAGCAAATAAACAAGCAAAAGCAACCGGTTCGATTAAAGGGGATTGTTGATTTGATTCAATTGTTTTATCAAGACGAAAAACGTACGTTCATCTAATTTTGTTCATTGAAACAGGCATAAACGAGCTAATCCCAAATAAATAAAATGCCCCCGAATTTATTTGGAAAGTAACCCGTGCTTATATCTATCATCTGTTGTCCCGCTACGCTTCATTTATATTAGGTAGTTTTCCCCATCTTGCAGAATCGAATTTTCAAGGAAAAATTAAGTCCTTTCTTGATATATGTGTTTATTCTGTCTTCTTATGTTGGTAGAATTTGTCTCTATTTAGAGTTTATTAAGATATTTATGCTATCATAATTTGCAAGTGCGTACTGCCGTTTAACGTTCGGTTAAAACGGTAGCCACAATGCTTATTAAATGTAGATTTAACTTTCTCTAAGATGAAAGCGACAAGAAATGATGATGAATACTATTGCTCAAATTCTTGTCCCTACTCACTGCTTAGTTTTCTTCTTGTTATTATTCAAGAGTTGTGGAGTATCATTTTAGCTTCTGGAGAAGAGGCGTTTTACGAATTTTTCTTGATCGTTTTCAAAAATGTAGATGTCAGAATGAAATGCCTTATACAAACTCCGTATCAGTCAATCAAATGTTTTGCAAAATCTCACTATAAAAAACTGAAGGCCGGTTGCCAAAACAAGTCCTCAGTTAAGGTTGAGACATAAATCCCAGTCGCACTGACCGAAGGAAGGCTTCTAAATAGAAAACGAACCCCTATTCTAAATGAAGAATTTGTTATACAGTGTATTTGCAAAAACTTAATATTTTAAGGGAGTCTTTCCGAGACGACTAAATAGCTACAATGCAAATTTCATAGCCGAAGGTGAAGGAGCTTAAAGGCGGCTGGGTCCCTAAAGTCGGGATTTTTCTGGCTTTACTGATATTGGTCGTTGGTGTAAGGCTTTCCATTCTTTCGTTGGACTTGATTGGGAACATGGACAAGTGCATTCTAGCTGTTATTGTCAAAGTTACCTACATCAAAATGGTTATCAGGACTTTCTGCGAAAAAAGTCATGGCAAAAATCACTACTTTATATTTTCAAACTATCTTCGCCCCACTCTTTACTTGCTAAAAAATTTTATGCCCATGAGCAATTTAATGCATCAAACGAAAGTAAAACCTATTTTGCAAGCATGGCTCTACTTCTTAACTTGGATACTTTCTACTAAAATCATGTCACTATAGTGTCACAAAGGGGTACATATTTAATTAGAACCAGTATATTTAAAATGAGTTAGAAGCATGTTACCACTGTCTTTGCGAATGTCCATGTGTTGAATTTGACACAGAAAACAAACAGGTCCTATAGGAATAAAACCCTCATAAGAAACTGCAGATTAAAATCCTTAAGGCTCATCTTTTGCCAATTACATCCCTTCAATATATGAGCCACTGTGTAAAAGAATTGGAGCCATTTTGGCCTGTTACAGAAAATCGCTGGTTCTTTTATGGAGGATTTTACTTGCATTCCTACAAACAAATGAAACAATACCTCACACCCCGAACACACCCCTTTTCTCAGTCAGGGAGGATCCAACATCGCTCGATTCAATATCAGTCTACTTAATATTCTCCAACAGTTATAAGGTCCTTAAAATCTTCTTACCAAACAGTGCAGGGTAAAACTGGCGGTGACACTGGGTCTACATGAATTTACCATGAGAGCCCTCCTATTATTTGAATTACAAGCATCAGAGAAAGAAGCCGTCTTCAGCGTGAGTAAGCCTTTCACTGTTCGTATTGTGCTTTAACAAAAGGAAAGTTGCGACAATTTTCAGCAAAATTTGTCCTAAACTGCCATATGCCTGTTAACATTCGATATCAAATTCGCAAAAAAACTAACTACTGAACAGTCTAAATGATACGAACTACTTTTCAACACTACCAGAACAATTCCTTGGGAATCAAGATGTTCCACGACTTCCCACTGACATTTAACGAAGAACACAACTAAAGAAACAATTTAACTAGGTCAACAAATGAAAATGACAACCGATAAACGATTTGTACTATTGAATTCTGAAGCCAATAAGGAAAGCGACGACAGCAACTTAGGCCAGTGGCGGCGCCAATGGATGGTATAGGGGGTAATTGCCCCCCTATTTGTGTCAAAGCATGGCCCACATAATTGTAAATATTGTTTGAAAGGCATTGGGTAAGGGTACGTCATCATTTTTAAAATTTGCGCTAAAATGAGGCCAATCTGGTATAAAGCACTGAAATGAGGCAAAAGCCCGTGTTCTCATAGGTCACGCCCATTGCCCTCACTCTGCAGTACCTGGCGCCGCCACAGACTGCTGCCGTCACTGCTATTCCCCCAGAGCCCCTAGTCGATCATGATACGCTCATATGCTATGAGGCAAGTATGAGGCTTCTTCGCAATGCTGTTGATTTTAGAATTCAAGTTTAGTGTAGATGAATTGTGATTGCAACGTCTCTTGTTTGTGGAAACATGGAGTTCGCTTGTTTGTTCACCTCTCTACTCGTATTCATCTATGTACTTTATATCAATGTGGCCTTTTTTGATAAAACTCCATTATATAATCAAACTGTTTGCATTCACTTATTCCACCACGCCTTGCACTTTCTAGAACCCATATCTTTAAAAGCATGATAGAAAGCATAATACCATCCAAGGGACAAGTGTCAAGAATCATAAAGTAAACGTTTTATTGACCCTTCGAAACGGATTTCGTACAAGCTTGAAACATGAAGCATCAGACTAACAAACTTGAAACATGAAGTATCGACAAACTTGCTAGTTAACCAGCTAACCAATTAAACAACTAGCTTATTACCTACTAACTAACTAATTAGCATATTAACTAACAAACAAACAAACTAGCTTCTTAACCAACTAAAAAACTAAGGAAAACTACCAATTTAACAAACAAGCAAACTAACTAACTAATTAGCTGATTAACTAATTCACTAACTAGCTAACTAACCAGCTGATATACTAACGAAACCATCAAATTAACATATAAACTAACATTATAACAAACAAAATAACTAAGTAAGTAGCTAACTAACTAACTTATTAACTAACTAAACTAACTAACTAACTAACTAACTAACTAAGCTAACTAATTAACTAACTAACTAACTAACTAACTAACTAACTAACTAACTAACTAACTAACTAACTAACTAACTAACTAACTAACTAACTAACTAAGCTAACTAATTAACTAACTAACTAACTAACTAACTAACTAACTAACTAACTAACTAACTAACTAACTAACTACTTCCTTGTCTAGATGACTATAATTTAAGTAACTGCGGTCCAACTACCTTTCCATGTAATATACACTACTGACAATCCAAGCATCCAGCGATTGGGCTGTGGTCTGCTAGCGAGATTTTTGGCTGTGGTCTGCTTACTTCACGCGTTACTGGTTCACAAATAGGGATTTGCTCAACTACCACCAGAGCCATTTTATACGAAAATTAGGGGACTCGCCATTTCCAAAACGAATCGATTAGGCATTGTTTTGGTTTAAGACGAGCAGTTGTTTCGTGCTTTGCATAAACAAGAGAAAATTCCCCGTATTGAATTCTTCCCTTGGACTCTCAGAGAGTGGAAATGACACTGGGATTTGTCTCGAGGTTTGAGTGTCACAACAAGAGTGATCAACAGGATTTCCCTTGTAACCACGTACCAAATATAGGCAGCTACGATGATATGACTTTTGTTTCATGATTGCATTTCATGCAGTTAGGGACAGAAGAGAACGAACAAAGACTTTAGCGAGTACGGTATTATCACTACTGAAATGCAATATTACAAAAATATTAATTTAACTTTATATAGCAACAAGATCCCATGAAATACTATCTTGTACTCCAAAATGACATGAACCATCTAGTTGGTGAATATGGCTGATTCAATAGTCCTTTTCTGGAAGTTTTGTCCTCTGCAATGTTTAAACAAACTCCAGCACCTATGATGTGATCTTCAATTTGATGTCCATCTCGTATTATTGTTTCCCAGGAAAAGACATTACTACTTAACATTGTGTATGTATTGTGACAAGACACGAATATTCGCAAATGCATGTCTTGCATAAGCTTTTCACAACATTGTTTGTGGTTGCTTGGGATAACAATTGATTAATACTAATCCTCATTAGTATTACTGCTAATTCCCATGTGAGCTAAAAACCAACGTAGAAATACCTAGTTTTGGTTGAGAAACCAACGGGAGTCGGTTGTGAAGCATTTTAGAGCGATCACGAGAAACACTGGTGCAGTCTGTTTTGCAGCGGAAAGTAAACCAAAAGATCTTTCAAGACCTAACACCTTATTACGTCATAACTTGGGACATTTCTCGTGTGCATTTATCGTCGAAAGCAGGGGCGGACTGGCTGGTCGGGCTATTCGGGCGATCGCCCGAAGGGCCGGTCGGTTTAAGGGCCGGTTGATAAAAGTGCAAAAAAATAAATTAGCTTAAAAAGTGAATGCGAGGCAAAGAAGTATACCCACGCATTGATCTATTTGCCTTGAATTTTCAGAGATTTTGTGGGAAAGAATAAATATACACGCGAGTACTCCAAAGCCATCAAAATTATCAATTCATTTTTGTTATTGACATTTTGTTATATTTTCTCTTGACGGTATTTCCCTTTTGGCGCCATATTATACTGTAACATCCCTGTTTCAATGCGATACATAAAGCCCCGGCAAAACGACTGGACATTTGCACTGGTCGCACACTGGACATTGCTCACTTGTTCAGAGAGTATGGACATCAAGAAAATATTGGTTATGGCAAAACGACTGAAAATTGTCCAATGAACTTTTTCCCTATTGAAGAATGCGGGTGGGAAAACTGGCAACAGGGCATCTCTTTACCTTTGAAAATACACTTTTCAGAGCCCTAACCGTGTTATCGTATGAATTAGAGTGTATTATTGAAAAGTGGCTAGGACTGCTAGGTTCATCAAAATCACCGTCCTTGTGCTCTCTGACATCGCTTTCCTTATCGGAACTAAAGCCAATCTGATCAGAGGACTCGTCGTTACTAATGAAAGTTCGCGGTGTTGACTAGGAAAGTTTGTTGAAGATTTGAATATGGGAAATAAATTGACGCCAAATCCAAACCATTAATCGATTGCGCGTGCGCGAACTGGACAATGTTCAGTAGAGTGGCAAAACGACTGAACAATTTATGTACAACATCAGTGAAAAAAAGAAATTCAATCCTGTCCACTGAACATTTTTGGCTGCCTTCAAAATCGACTGAACAACATTCAACATCGCTGAACAAGACTGGACAAGGTGGCAAAACGACGCAACATTTACGCTGGACATTTGTCCAGTGCATGTTCAGTGAAAATGTCCAGTCGTTTTGCCGGGGCTTTATGGTAAATTTATTAGGCATATACTATCATAAGTCAAATGGACCCCCGCCCAAATGTGTATGGTGCTACACGATAAAATTTCAACTGGGGTCAGAAATTGACAAATCGATATTTTTGGGCTGCTGAAAATCATTGTGGTTTTCCGGAGGATTAGAAAATTATTTGTCACAAGTTGAGTGTGATAGAAGCTTTTCCACTTTAAATATATAAAGAACAGATTACGTGGTAATTTTTCGCAGCCAAACCTGGAGTCCTTCATGTTAATGTTCTTAGAAAAACACCTGTTAGATGACATCTAGAACGATCACATTATCAACATATAAGTTACTGTATTTAGAAAGAAAGTCAAACCAAGTAGTTAAATTTTTTGGTTATTTACTATTTAGTCAGCAAATGACATATTTAACATGTTCTGTTAACCAGCATTCATCCATGCACAAAATTACTGAATTTAAAAACTTGTTTTCCTTACAGACTAACATTTACTTGCATTCTCCGTGGAGTTTTTTATCTGCTATTTTTTTGGGCCGGTTTGATCAAAATTTGCCCGGGCCAAAAAAATTAGCCAGTCCGCCCCTGGTCGAAAGATCATAGGATCCTAGAAAACGTACTGGTTAATGCTATTTCTCTTTTTTCTCTTTTTTAAAGAATCCCAGCCACTTCTTACCACTTTACAAGCTTATCTGAATACTTGCAAGGGACTGCAAAAGTTACCGGAATTTGGAAAGTCTACCTAAACTGGAGCATAAGGTAACGAAGAAAGTTTTGCTCACAGTAGGAATGTTTGAATCACCAGATTGTCGAATTTTCGGACTTAAACTATATTTCATCTAGAAGACATGTTGGCTATGACGCCTTTCCAGTGTTTCGGAGCGAAAGTGTTTGATCTGTCAAAAGCACAGGAAGAGAGCCAGTGATCTTGAATCTCGCAGCTCACTGATACTGCGCGCTTTAAAAGCGTGAAATCCGCCTCTGGTATTAGGCAACTTCAAAATGTCACGAATGGCGTGAGGTTACATTTTCAAGTTAAAGGTAGCCATACCAAGAGAAATATAGGGTACAAAATCTTCGAGGAGTTTTTTTGTAGTTATTTTTAAACTAGAAACTGATCTAGGGCGGTGAAAATGCTAGTTTTGGGTGTAAGCAGTGAAAATGCTAGCTTTTTCGATTTAGAGAGGTGTTCTTACCTCTTTTGCCAACAAAGTGAGTGAGACAACCTTCATTTGCCGACAAATTTGAATATTCACCAAAAAGCACCCACACATGGTAAAAAATTACCGTTTTTGAGATAAAAGGTTCTTCAAAATTGCATTTTGCAGAAGCTCAGCCTCAGCTTTTTCTTAATTTGTTCTTAAAAAGAAAATTTGTAAAAAGAAAAGAGTGTATTGTGAGACAGCACAGAAATAGTGAAATTTTTAATCATAATCTGAAGATTTTACAGTTGAATGAAGAAAAACAAAATTTTCTTTTGCATCTGCTTTACAAATATTTTTCAATTATAACTTCATTAGAAACTATTTTCATTTTCATAGAACTTCAGGCATTTTCTTTTCAGAGCTTGCTTGTTTTGAAAACTAGAGACAGAACAATGTCCCTATTTTCAAACAAGTTCTTTCATATCAAAATACAGTGCCTAAAACAGTGCTATGATGTCTGGTTCTATCAGAAAAAACTGATCGTCTTCTTCGGAAAACTTGCATCAAATGTAGGCCTTAAATTGCATCAAAACTTACATCATAGTAATTTTTAAATCTTTAAACATGTTTAGATCGTCCACTTTATCGTTTCCAACAAGCACTTCAAAGACATGCCAGAATGTTATTTAGATCAAATTAAAAGTTATTCCAGTTTTCCTTGTTTCTTGCAAAATATATCACTCACAAAGGCAATTGTTTAGAAATTAAACTTCCTTGGTCTATCTTTTCGATTTTTGTTTAACATTTAGATATGGGGGACGCCAGAACGACCAAAGGGGGAATAAAACAGGCTTCAGTAAATGGCCTTTGAAAAAACTCCATGCTTCTACTTCTTCTTTTGTAACTGTCCTTTTATTTCGATATACTGTCAGCATATAGTAAATTGTCTAACTGCTGCCCCCTCATATTCTCCCTCTCCAGTGTCCCTGCTGATTGCCATAATTATTTTTTTATATTATCCTGTAAAAAGTTACAATACATATTACTGTCTACTACACCACTAACAAATGCAAGAACTACTTTACAATACTACTGTGACGAAACCCCCGGGAAGCAAAAGGCTGTGTCTACCCCAAGGACATTAACATATATATACACACATAAATGTTAGGATAGGAAACAAAAATACGTTACAGAGAAAAAATGGTTACGTGGTGTACATTTTAGATTGAAACACCATCAATTTTCTTTCTTTAGGGGAACATTTTTTACGGAAGATCGAAGCACTTCGTTTTGACCAACGATTGACCCACAAATTCACCTCAACAGCTTGCAGGTGGACACAGGGTACTCGCGTGCGAACTGCGAATTATGAAATCACCTTGCACATGAAAACAAAGCTTTGTACAATCGCCGATTCAAAAAGAAAAGCCATCACATTTCAAGAACTGTAGTGATTATTTGGTGTCAGTAGTATTTCGCAGCTTGCAGGTAGTTACTTTTGCCGTGCATTCTCCACTCGAGATCTGGTTGGGTTTAAAGCGCTTATAAAAGGAAGGAAAACATTACATTCCTAGAATTTTTCGTTACCAAAATACGGAAGACAGCTTTTCACGATGACCTGAACTGGAGAGTTATAGTTATAATTTTGGCCTAAGAGATTTTTAATTCGAAATGACAGCCAAGTTGTGCAGTAACTGCAGTGATGAAATGTTGGAGATGTGATGACTGTGTCGGGGAAGAAAATAGCAGGCCAAGGGGAGGATGACAAAAATCCATGGGAATTGATTGAGGTGATTGGAAAAGGAACTTACGGAGAAGTTTACAAAGGAAGAAACAAAAACAATGGATCGACCGTAGCTGTAAAAGTTACAGAATTTAACCAGAACAAGAATGAAGAATTAAAGACAGAGCTTGCTGTTTTGGAAAAATATTCTAAACATGATAATATCATCAAATTTATTGATGCACAGTTCCTGCTAACTTTATCCGGAACAGAACAGCTTTGGATTATCACTGAGGTATCCGACAGTCTTGTTTGCGAAAAATATTAACATTGTGTTAATACAAAAGCCGGTTAAAGCCCACGGGCTATTGTAGTAGGCAGGGTCGTTTACTTTGTTAAATGGGAGCGGAGCAAACGTTAATGAAAGCTAGATAGGGTCATTAAATTTCCATTTAGCAAACCGTGCTCATTTTCCAATATCGTACAACCAATGAATGAGTATGGATGGTTATATGCCTCTTAAGTAAAATTCAATACATTTTTTGCTAAAGTTTTGTTAAAATTATATTCAGGTCACTAAGTATGCTAAGTTTATAGTCAGAGAAATCTAATTATTTTTATCTATTTGAATGAATGTCAGCTATTACCATCACTGCTTTAATTTCTGAAAAAAGGATTTGGATTATTGGACATATTATAAATATTGAAATGTACAATTATTCAGTAATGGGTTGTTTCAATTTAAACATTCTTTCCTTTTAGTACTGTGAGTATGGGTCAGTATCTGACTTTGTCAAGAATTTGATACAAAAGGGAAGGTCTCTTGATGAAAGTTTGATCGCTCTTATTCTATCTGAAGTGTTGAAGGTTTGTATCTAGTTGTTAGAAATTGATGAATCATACATCTATAAGGCCTTTTTTGTATATTTTTGAACCAATTAGAAGTGTTTGGAAAATTCCCTGTTATGTTTAGACATTAAAGCTTTATTTCATGTAAAAATTTTCGATTGAAAGACATATTACTGTGTTTAGGGAGACTGTTGGTTTCTCCCGAACTTCCTATCAAAATGTGTATAGAAAGGTTGAGCAGGAACAAAACAAAGGAAGGAACAGGAATCTAGAAAACAGTAAATGATTCTGTGATGCAAAAAGTATTACTAAAATTATGCAAAGTGAAGTAAAATAAAATAAAGTTACTAAAAAGTAGAATAAAGTTCAAGTGAACTAATGCTTTACCCCAGCATACTGGGTGTTGTCATTCACTCTTATGATATAGTGGAATCAGGGATTAAACATCTTAACAGGATGAGGGTATGCAGTCTTGCGTGTCATACAAACTCTCAAAATAGAAGTTTTTTGTTTACAGGACACATTGTGGAAGAAAAGTTACAAATTGTATAAGAGAGAAATGCTGCTTGTTGATCTGAAAGCCTTTTCATATTTTTGATGAAGGAAGTTGTTGCTTCAGGAATTATTTAATTGGAAATTCACTGTAGTGTGTGTTTCAGAATAGAAGCATATCACACAAAGGTTTATGTGCTAAGTTTCCATTTAGACCAGGGACTTCAGAAACTTGAAAGAGATTTTGCAGCATCAAACTTATGGGGAACTAGGGAAAAAATGTTGGCATAATTTTGAATATTGACATAAAAAAATTGAATAAAATGTAAAAGGGAGCTGTTGAAATGAAAATAATCATCAAGTAAGAATTTATATTAGGGGATTTGGTTCAAAGTTGAATTCTTGTGTCCAAGTATTATAGAAAATATTATTAACAGACAATAGATATTTTAATGAAATGACAAAGTCGCAGACTAGATTGAGGGAGCTGCCTCTTTTTGTCCTCATTTCCTTCAAGTATGTTGTTAAGAAGATGCAGTTATATCCTAACATGAGGTACATTATTTGATTTGCCAGGGCCTGCAGTATCTTCATGATTGTAATGTTGTTCATCGGGATATCAAAGGCTCAAATATATTGCTAAAAGCAGATGCAGGTATCAAGCTCATTGATTTTGGTAAGTTTGGAGTCTTTTCATTTATATCATCAATCTTTCACTTCTTGATTAGCCTAGAGTGTTGCTGAGAATTGATTAGCCTAGAGAATTGGAATCTAGGCTAGAACAATCTTGTAAAATAAGGTTTTTGCTGAAATTTATTGGATAGACTAAGCAATTTGTTTATACACACATCAAGCAATGCAAATAGTTTTTCAAAAAGACATTCAACATATTTTTCAAAAATGCAAACAGTCAAATGCTATCACCTTCTTCTGTTATTGCCAAGCTCAAGTCAATGGGATGGCTTTCTTTTAAAGACCCTTATAAAAACAGTTCTGTGGTTTAGATAGAACAATTAAGGATCCTGCTTTCTGTGGCTAAATTTCTCATTTTTTTTGGAGAATTCATTAAGTTAGAAAATTTGAGTTTGAAGGCTAATGGCAATGCACTTAAACATGGAAATACTATTTATAGGTTCTTGTAATGTAAAGTAAATAAACATTTGTAATATTTTACTATTAGTTCGCAAGATGCTCAGGCATAAGGTTGTTTGATATAACACTGGCTCTTTGGTTGCAGAGAATTCAAGAAAAATTTTATTTTCTTCTATCCTAGCATGTTTTGTTTTTAAAATAGTATCTTAAAATTCCAAATAGAAGCCCAGGGCAAATAACAAATTTAAGGCCGTTTTTAGGGGCCTATATTTTTGGGGGGCTCATGTTTTTGCAGGGACTTTATTCAGTTTTTTCAAACCTAATTGAAATGATCGGTCATATTTTCGAGACACTTGCAATCAAGTTGCCACCATTGCAGAAAGATGGTTATATATAGCACATGGACTCAAGGAGAAGGCATTGGATACCTTTTATATACATTGTTTTAGGTAACAAGCATTACAAACTGAAAGTAGAAAATGTACTAGAGAAAGTTATATCATGGAATTTGTTGTTCTTGTACTTTCTCTCGAAAAGTGTGCATTTGTGTTGAAGGGAGAAATTTGTGGTTGTTTTGTTTAATTTGAAATATAAGCCTCGTGCTTATATTTTGCGGGAGTCTTACTTCGAGAAAGTGAGTTTTCTTCCTTGGAAGAGGGGACTTATATTCGGTGGGACTGTATTAGTGAAGGCTATATTCATGGGACTATATTTGGAATTTTGCAGTTTTCTACTATCATATATTGATGATTTATTTAAACTAATTTGCCTGAAACATTTTGTTTATATTTTAAAATATACTAGTCTTTTCCCCCATTGTCTTCAAATGCATGTCTGTTTAAAACTTCGCTTCCATTGCACCTTGCTGGAATAGACAACACTAGTATTGGTATCAAACTAAATTCAAATAAACATGATCTGATCATTCAAGGAGTATCAACAGTGCTGCAAAGCTCCTCTGCTAGGTGTCGCTCCTCGGTTGGCACACCGTTCTGGATGGCCCCTGAAGTAATTGCCTGTGAGCAGCAGCTTGATTATTGCTATGATGGTCGTTGTGATGTATGGTCTTTAGGAATTACTGCAATAGAGCTGGCAGATGGAGACCCACCTCTCGTTGATCAGCATCCAATGCGTGCATTGTTCAGCATTCCAAGGTACGGTTCTTTTTCATTCATAATTTGAAACCCTGCAAATGCGTACTATGGTACTATTTGCTCTTTCAGAGGATTTGCTTTCTTCAATAGCAAATATATTACCACTGTTGATTCAAAAGTAATAACTGAAGTTGATTTCTTCTAAATAATTATTGAAAAGTTTTAATGCAGAGTCATTGTGACAGTGTACTTTAGATTTTGTTGATTATCGAATGACAGATTTTCCAGAGTCATTTTCACCTAACACCATTCTTAGTGTGTTATTATTACTGTGCCAACTTTATCCATTTTTGTACCTCGTAATTTTTATATGTAAATTTAAAAATTGATTCCTAAATTCACACTTTTAGCTGGGTTTTTGCTATTTTAAAAATTGGAAGTTCGTTTATCAGAAAGATAATTTTGCAGACGTTGGAACTGACGTTAGGTTGCTTTCAATATCTCTCCTAAAATTCCCTTAGTGTACTACTATAGTTTTTCAAAAATTCTTTTCTCAACGAAATAGGTGTATTCATAAAACAGTTTTGAATTGATTTCCGTCCTGGAAAGGTGGGTTTTCCTTCCAGCTAATTCGTGTATTGTGCTGTTGAACAAGAGATAGCCGATACCCACGAATATGACATAGAATCTGTATGTTAGTGACACCAATCGCCTAATTAGCGTAAAGAGATGTCGCGGTTTAAAACCTAATGCTTAGGGATGAAGAGGAGAAGAGACACTCAAATATTCATAGGTTATAGGCCAAAGGTTCCGCATTGAGGATACTTTGGTAGCTTGTGAGTATCACGTAAGAATATCAACGAGAAACCAAATAGTTATTGGCCGTGAAAAAGCTTAGGCAGGGATCTTATGTCACTTTGTGACGCATAAAGGGCTTATGGCAACTATTGAGACGACTAGTTTGATGCCTTGCAGACCAAGGGTGAAAGACAGGATGACTTTTGCATTTAGTAGCCTTTAAGTATGAAATAAAGGTTGAAGAGGCTCTTGGCTTTAATGACAGTTTTTTGATTGCTTGTTGGGGCGCGTTGTTGTTTAAAGGAGGATCTTTCTTTGACGCATGTTGACTGAAAAGTGAGAATAGAGTTTGGTATTTCGAATTTTTATCAGTATTCAGCTTGCCCATAGTCATTTAGCTTTTTGGCAACATTGTCACTTATATATGTTACAAGATATCAAAGGTGATGTTTTTTTAGCCACAGTGTATGATTGTCGTTATAAAATCAAGAACACTCGTGGTCAATTGCACGTGTGTACATATATATTCCGTTTATGTAAAATCATAGTACACAATCTTGTATGTTTTATAACAAGCCAGCTTTCGAAACCGAGGGTAGAAATTGTTCTTTTAAAAAATTACAATTGGGAGTGGAAATTTATCCAACATACGTCACTCAAACCCAGACTCTCTGGAACACGAGAGGATGAAAGAATAATTTGCTTATGCTGATTCAGCTATGTACGTTTTCAGAAGATGCCTTCAAAGTGATGATTACCTTGATTGACTTTCATTTAGTCAACATGTTTCCACTTTCCAGATACATCATCTGTCATTCTAAAGAGCAGAAAGCAAAAAAGATATTTTAGCGGCAGCCCTGATGTTATTTTCATAGCACGAGGCCCCATCTTTATGGCTACTATGACTCATGTTGACGTTTATGTTGTGTTAGTGCCTGCTCCGTGTCAGTTACCTGCCAAATAGCGCCGTTTTCTGAATACAAACCGAGTAGGTTACAAACGTTTACTCTTCCATTCATACGTATACTCAGGTGCTGCAGGTAATTATGATGTTTTTGCCGTTGTTTACAATGCTGTTTGTATTTTCAAATGGAATGGGATACAAACAACCTAATGGTATCAGGCTCTTTGGTGAATAGCGATAAAACGTTGTTATTATCTAAAAAATGCATTCCTTGACACTAATTTTTGTGAGTAGAAGAGCTGTGTTCATTTTGTATCAGATGTTGCTTGATATGCCTTTGTGTTGTAATTGCGTGAGCTGGCAGTTTATCTAATCTTCTAACTGCAATCTAATAAGAATTATTGCAGCTCGAGTATCTTGCAGAGAACCCTCAGGCATTGGTGAGAATTACACCGTTCATTTTTGTATAACAATATATTATTTTGTGATTAAGTCTTTGTTCTAGAAATGTTATGATAGCATTGATAAGGAAATATGTTTTTTGGTTTCTTCTGTTTTCGAAAATCCATTGAAAATTTCAGATACAAGGTGGTGACTGCCGACAATAACTTGTTTGCAAAAAATTTTTAAACGATTGCGTCAAAAAAGTTTATGTTAGTATTTCTGATCTGTATCAAATTACCTGAAAGAATATCAGCAAATTTCACTGAATTTGCGAAAACAGTTTAATTTGTAATAAATGAATCGATATATGGGCACATGAGCATAGGGTGTCTCCCATCAAATCTCTGCAACCTGGTCTCTGTTTATATTTTTACAAAGCAAGCCAAAATAACAAAATAACTTAAAATCTTTCATTTGCCACTTCTTACCTATTTTTCAGCATTTTTGACTGATTTTGTATATTGAGAGGTGGTTCACGGTGATGTTTTTTAGGTTTTGAGTTATAACTTAAATACGAGACAATTTTGTGCTGCAGAAAAACGTTGGATGTACATAATACAGTTATTGTTTTTTAATAGCGTTAACAATATATATATACCTGGTCATGAAAGATATATCGTTCTTACATTTATCGCACCTCAGCGTAAGCTTGTTTTCAATTTGCTCTTGGTTATTGAGTAATTTTGAGTCTCATTTTGCTATGAGATAGTTGTAGAAACCAACCAACTCCCAGAAACCAACAGGAAATACACTAGGTTTTGGCTTTTCTTCCAGCCAAAGCGATTTGTGGTCCAAAAAGATGTTAAATTTTGGCGTGATAATGTTACATGAAAAAACCCATTCCCTCGCTTGACGTCATAAAATACAGTCTGAATATTTGGCCAATTGTCTAGTTTTTTCCTTAAAATACAAGTCTAGAATACAAGTCGGGTCTATGGCATTTTCATTGTTATATTGTTTTACATTTGATTAAACCGTAGAATAGTTCATTTTTGTGATCGGCTATGCAATATGCTATAATATTTTCTTCTGTAGAAAGGCATTATGGTGTTTGTAAGTGATTTTAGCAGGTTTGAGACAGAATAAGTATCTTTGCAGCTTAATGAAGACAAATTTCTTAATTCTAAAAATTACATAACAGGGCCTAAAATTTGTTCGATTGTTCTATGTTTGTTTGTCAGATAAAACGTTTAAAACGGAATATGTAATGTTGGTTTGAAAGCCTTGAAGTTTGATTGAAATCGTTTTATTAAAAAATCAATTCTCCAAAGATGAACCTTAAAAGGCTTCGTATTTTTCTCGAGGAAGTCGTGAAATATTGTCATAAAAGAGAAGAAATATATTACCACGTAGACAGATTGTCAAAAGGTTACAATTGGCTACTTGATTGTGTGACATACGTATTTATGAGACCCCCTGTTGAAATTAATTAATTTAATCGAATTTAATAGAATCGAATCTTGCATTTAAGGTGACTGGAAGTTGTTAGCAGTTTATTGAATGGATTCCACATTTCTATTTTACGTAGTAATAGAGGGCATTTGTTGTTAAGCCTGGTATTCACGGAGATCGTTGATTCCATCTGCAACTGCATAGAAAGGGTGCAGCATTCAACTTAAGATTCTTGCAAGCCTTGATAGCCAGTGGTAGGGCTCGAGATCTCCATAGAAATTTAAAAATAACCAGTATCAACCTTCACAGACAAAAGTTTGGAAAAAATGAAAGATTTTCGAACATAGAGAGTTAGAAATCAAGTCTTCTTCGCTCTTTGTCTGTAACTCCTTAGTTATATGACCATATGAAATTAGCAAGGCTATTTTACATATAAATATTATTAATAGCTGTATTTGTTTTTGAATCTTTCTCGCAAATACCGTAAGATAAAAATCGACTTATGCCCCTTTAAATGAGGTGTACCTATAAGCAGGGTAATAGGGTATGGCCATATGAAGTCAGCAAAGCTATTCTACATATAAATAATGTTCATAGCTGCATTTGTCAACTCAATCTTTTATAGAACATTGTTTCTTAATTTTCTGTTTTCAAAAGTTACAAATTGATAATTAATTGATGACCATATTTTGTCAATTTCTCTTCGTAAATGATATCAATGGAAGTCCAAAGCAGGCACCAGTCACCCAACCTCCATTAATTTCTCATCATTTGTTGACAATATTACCAGCTTTGGATAGTAATGTATGTTTCCAGTGGCTCTGGTCCAGGTCTCGTAATCATTCATTACTTTGAAACGATGATTCATCGGGGGAATGTTTCACATGAAACTTTAATGAAGCGTTGCATCGTACAGCTATCTGATATGTTCGTTATTAAGTTTAAAATGTCTATTGGATGAATCTGCTCATTAATCATTTATTTCCACGCAAACATTACTCTGTCCCTTGTATTAATATTAATGACCAGAAACTTGCTTAGTCGAATAATTATAAGGAAACCTTGTTTATCAGGTCGTATCTGCTGCTTGGTTTTCAAAAAGAAATTATTCAGTTTAAATTGCTAGTGTATGTGTTAGAAGGTGTCAGATAAAGGATTTTAAAGAGCCGTGTGTACCTTGCTATCCAGTCATGCAAATATCGACATTGTATCATAACGAGTGAATAATTTGGGTAAGGCAGATAATTTACAGCATTACCATGTCCAAGTAACCATTTGCTCACTTCCAGGAGCCCACCACCTACTGTGAAGAGACCAGAAAAGTGGACAGGGGTTTTCCTGGACTTCATCTCTAGGTACGACAAGCTCCAGCTTGTTTTAATGATTTTGAAATTAATTGCAATGTGACTTTAATTTTGAGATATACTTTGCTAACATTATTTATCATGATATTGAGACTAGAAAACTTGTGGGTGATGTTTCACAAAGCAGGTTTTGCAATACAGACAGATTGATACTCAGGGATCTCTCCAGTCATAAGCATTCTGTTGCACGAGATTCCATGTTTCAATAATTCGAATTTGAAATAATGCGATTTTTTATGATTCGAAGAGATTGTCATCCCCTTTTAGATCTTTAACTGATTTTTTGAAAGTATATCAGATCATTCCTTTAGAAGTAAAAATTATGAAAAGTAGAAAGTATTTGGTGGTTGTATGCAAGCTCTTCATTTTAGCGTCAGTATACTTTTGGATTTGTTTTGATCTAATTGATAAGAGTATCTTGGGGGCAGCGGCGGCATTAGTTTCGCTTGAACTTTTGCAATAATACCAAACTTTCATGTACACCTTGTTTTTGGAATCTCCTTTCCTTGTGCTTACAAGTTTAACTCTTCATTGTTGCTAGAATGTGTTATAAGTTTAAACGTCTAAATTACATTGAGAAATAATATTAGGCGTCATTTATTTTGTTCTATGCTTAAAACTGGGTTTTTCACAGGTCTCTTGTTAAAGATTTCGAGAAAAGGCCATTCGTTAAGGAACTGATTGAGCATTCGTTTATTGCTGAAATTCAGAGAAAGACAGTACTGGTAAGAATCGTTTCCAATTTACCATTTTTTGAATCAAAATACAGCTCACGGTGAGGTTGATGTGGTGCATGTGTTGCAGAGGAATCGTGCAAAAGTTTGAAGATTTTGAAAAGTTTCCCTTGCTGTCAACCTTTTCTTTCGTCTACTCTGGGCTTCTAAACAACGCTCTTTTTAGATAATCCATCTGGATTTTCATTATGTTTCGAAGGGAGCATAGAAACACGAATTTTTCTAATTTCTGATCATTTTTATCGAAGCTTTAAATCATGATCATTATTAGCCCGCCCTTATGATTTTGAAGCCTTCTTGTTTGGTGCAAGATGAGCTGTGATGAAATGCTGCTAAAGTTGTGTCGTTTTAAAGGGCTATGGAGAAATGCAGAACTGATTGGCAATTGAGCTTTAGCTGTTATGTAATCATAAAAAAGATTGTCATCAAGAGAAGGTCTTTAATTGACACCCGTTGAAGGGTCTGATAACTGTTCAACCTGCCGTTGGTCACGCTCAGGAAACCACTGCCACCACTGATAGGCTTTTTTATTTCGAGAAAGTCAGAAATTTTAATACCATTTCTCAGTACTAATCTGGATAAACGACTTCTTAATGCCACTGCGGGGCATTCAAGTGGAACTGTGTAGGCTCTTTTTAAAATCCTTACAAGGCAGATTCTGGATGTTCACAAGGCCAGTCTAAAGAGCTGGTCAAAGCAAAGTTTTATTGTAAGAATGTGCTATTGTAGTCATTTTTTATCTGTTTCTCCATTCGTGAAAGCTACCCGTGAAAGCTACGTTCTCACAGTCTCGAATCAATTACACACTGAAGCATTTTAATGCAAAACGCAGCCGCAAACCAATATTTCGATTGTAACCAACCACCTTTGTTGCTATCTTTCTGCTGCCCGAAATGTTTCCAAAACAACATGTTTTCAAAAGCACGACATTTCAGATATTTTTTGTTGTACCTGAAAGCAAATTATTTTTGTTTTGCTCAGTACGACATTTCAGATATTTGAAATATCGATCGATCTTCTCTCCTAGACACAGCGTAAATTGTTGGCCCTTCTGAAACTCAATAACCCAATAGATGAACTGTATTCGCAGCAGACGTTAGATAGTAGCTCGAGGTTAGTCATTCATTTATCAATTAATCTTATGATGCTTGATTAAAAATATGCTAAGTATGTAAAACGGTGTTTTACTGTCTCAGTAAAGGAGTGTTGTTTATGTGTTTTTTGTTATTGGGTGAATGTGTGATTTTGATGAAAGACCAACTTTGTGAATAAGCAGTGTTTATGAGTTGAATGCTGGAGTTTTCTTGTATGTTATTGCAAGAATCGTTGAAAGATTTCCGTCATGATAATTTGTTTACTGTTATTGTTGCATCTCAACAAGATCTGAATTTTCTTGGCTCCGTTGCTTTTCAGGTGACATTTATACCTTTAGTATAAGCGTAGCAGACCACCAACCAGCTTATCTCACCAAGCAATGTGCAACTCACAAAAAGCCTTGTTTTAGGGCCTGTTAAGAACTATAACAGACTAACGATTCAAACTGTTATCGTTTTTCTAAGCTTTTCCATCTGTTACCTTTTTATGCTTCCTCTTTAATGAACTGCTTTCACACTTTCTCACAGCTATCCTGAAATATTGCCTGACGTTTCAACAAAAAGCAAAATGGCTCAAGTAACAAATTTGGCCGAGTTGGAGAATTTAAACGAGGTTGGCACTATTTGCGTTCATGGAATTTGATTACTACATGGAATTTGTTGGTTCCACAAATATTGCTTCAAAAGTGCTGCTTATGTTAGACTGTATTCGGCTTGTGTACTGGATAAAATGGGAGCTGCTGGAACTCCCCAGGGAAAGTCTTGTCCTAATAGCTCAAAATGTCCAAAACTAATAATTTATCCA
The DNA here is from genome assembly GCF_013076305.1 of Rhopilema esculentum. The sequence continues at coordinate 5,869,665 of NW_027019302.1, read as the reverse complement.
AAATATATCGTAGATCCAGTTAATCCAGCCTCCCCAAATCTGCAAAAGTTCCAACAGTTGAGTCAACCCAACCTCCTTAAATCTGCGACAATGTCCTACTGCCGTTGCAGCCAAGTGGTTGATCGGATGAAACACCTTACCTTGGTGTTACGGGTTTGAATATAGATTCCAGCCTAAGCAGTGGTTTTTGTATTCGCCATCTGTCCATCCAGCAGCAAAGGTGTAATCGATGACGGCTTAAGACAGTGAGAAAAAGAACTCAACCCCACCATTAAGCTCCGTCCGGAATTGTATATTTTTAAAAAGACACTGCCTCCATAAAAAAATTGTTTTTGTGACCTCTGAAATTGTTTTTGTGACAGTTCATTAGATCTAAATTTTCTTCATAAAAGTCCTGTCTTCCTTTTACTGGGGCACACGATGGTGACTGCCCGAAAACTTTTAAGATTTTCTTTGATTGGACAATTCTTCATTATGAAATGCTTTTCAATTGTTATTCAACGTTTTCCAGCTAGCATACTACAGGTACAAATAAAACCAAACTGTGCCATTTAACTTTATTTTTAGATATTTTTTTGACTTTTTTAGGACACCATTCTAGACCACCTTCGTGAACGTTATGCAAAGAATCATATTTACACTTACATCGGAGATATTTTGATTGCTGTTAATCCATTCAAGCATCTGGAAATTTATAACGAAAAGGTGTGTAACCAGGAGTAATAAAGATTCAATTTTAAGCACGGTTTAACAGTCTAAAGTCGTTTCCATGTATTGTTGAACTAGACAAATTTAAGATGAATTGTCATTCTTTATGTCTAAACTTTTTTTTCTTTTACAATTATATTATACCTTTTTTAATTAAACTGTACAATTTATAGCGGTTTTAAAGAAGAGGTTGTTGTCATAACCACTCTCCATTTCCGCTCTACTGACCCGGGAAAATGCAGTCACTGTATTTTTTACCAAGCTACTCTTTTTCATGCAATCATGACAAAAGCTGTAGAAAGATATCTGTTATGTTTTGTTTTTTCTTTGTTATTTATTTCAAATACCAATAGCTTTCTTCTTTGTCTCGGACTGATCGTCCCACTTTTGTTTTTATCTGTGCTCAAACATGTAGTAGGCACGAAACAATAATTATCGTCTTATAAGTTAAATATTTCAAAAAATGAATTGTCGCTTTGCAAGATGAATTGTTTGTTGTTATGTTAAAATCTTTAGGGAGATGGAAATCTGCGTTTTTGAATTTTTTCATATTATCATGAGCTTCATTTTGCAGCTGAATCGTGTACATTCCTAGAGTGAAAGAGTCCTTAGGGGAATTTGAGTCTCTGTAAAAAGGATCTTATTATTATGTTATTTCAAAGTATTTAATTCACATTATTTTATCTTTCCTTGTGCTAGCTTAGTCCATGTTAAATATTTATCTATCTTCTATCCATCTCTCTCTTCTGTCTTCTTTGCGGATCGCTGCCTACCTCGTTGTGCATCCTTCCTTCAGTGGCTATCCCTAATCCCAATGTTTCATATAACTTCAGCTTCTATGTTCTTTGCCATTTATTTTTATTTTTCTGGCCTTTGGCTTTCCCTACCTTTTTTCTCTATCTTTTTTATGTTTCCTACTTCCTTATCTCCCATCCTATTATTAGCCAAGCCTTCCAATGTGTTGAATTGACGCTGCACTGCTATCCTACCGAACTTGTATGTGAAGCGTTTCTAGAATGAGGATGTGTCCCTGTTTGTTGAATCTTCATTGTTGAATCTTCTTTTAACAACAGGTTGCCAGGCAGTATCAAGCACTGAATGATAAGCGGTTGCGACCCCATGTTTATCAAGTTGCAAGGTCAGCTCATTTGGCAGTTCTTCACAAAAACAAGAATCAGGTGAGACTCAAATGCATTTTACCAAAAACTTATTCAAGAAAATTACACAAGGATCTCAAAATACCCCTAGGAGATACTTTAGGAGAATTTAAAGGGAACTTGTTGGTTTTAATCTGATCTCTCTTTCCGCCGACAAGATATTCAATATCAGCATCATAGCAAAACTAGAGATCCTTTCTTAATAAGCTAACAACTGCTGCATAATCCTTGCCTTTCATAACCAAAAGAAAGAACGGGTTTTGATTATTACTCGAGCATTAAATTAATGACAGAATGATATTATAAGAAAGGTGAAGCCAGTAACTGGCTGATTTAAAGTAATCTTGATAAAAAAGGGGTGCTACCTCTTTTGTAGATATTTTAAACTGGCTATGCCACGTATAATTTGCGAAATTAGTTGCAAACTCTTAAAATGTTTTTTGGATTGACAATTGAAAATAAAAACGGATGTAGAACAGGCGACTTTGAATGTACTATCATTGTTAAAAAAAGCTCAAAGTTAACATTATATAAAACGCTGTATGATACATGCTTTCTGGTAGTTCTTTATTTCCAGCTTTTTACATCCCTAATTTACATTTTGATGACATTCCAGTGTTGTGTTATAAGTGGAGAAAGTGGCGCGGGCAAAACTGTAACATCCAACTACTTGTTGAGCAACTAGCTACATTAAGCAAACATGGAAACCCTGCCTTGGTCAGCAAAATCCTGCAAGTAAGTTAACCATATCGCTTTTTATTCAAAAACTAACAAACTCATGAGATTGTGCGTGCATGAATAACAGGGTCCTGTGTACGCAATAAAATTATGAATCCTCCTCAATCGATCATGCTTATTATGGATCATCCTTAGATGTGACTCTCATACATTACTTATTTTTATTGAACTGTTTATGGAAACTGTTTATTGAACTGTTCATATTCCAAACAAATTGTACATATAAGATATCTGAAATTTAACCTTTCCCATTCCCTCCTAAATCTCGTGTTTATTTTTCATATGAATAGTGATTCTTTTTCATGTTTACGCCAGACCAATAACTGGTTTCAGGAAACCGAAATTAGTTGAAGTTCCTTATCCTTTTACTTCTGGCTTTTTAATTTGCTTCTGGTAAACCATAATTGCTGTGATCTTTTCCTGGCCAAATTGATATCTTCGCACGATGTGCAGATTTAAGAAATATTTTGACCCTTGTAATTTCTATGCCAATAGGTCAATCCACTGATGGAAGCATTTGGAAATGCAGCTACTAATATAAACGAAAACTCGAGCAGATTTGGGAAATTTCTTGAATTGAGCTTTACGCATACTGGAGATCTGATTGAAGGTATAGTATCCATTACCATTATCAATAATCAAACAATCATCATAAATCATCATAAATCATCACAAGTAATCATAAATCACCATCAGTCATCATTAATCATCATCAAGCAGCATCAATCATCATCAATCACCATCAATCAGCATCAATCAGCATCGATCATCAAAAATCACCGTAAATCATCATCAATAATCATCAATCAGCATCAATCATAAAAATAACCATAAATCACCATAAATCACCATCAATCATCTTCGTCATCATCTTTAATCATGAAAGTGTTAGTTCTCAGTTCAAATCAAACTACGATTACAGATCTCTCGATCTCTTTATTTCATAAATAATCTGTAACTCCCTAACCTCTTATCACCAAATCACACTACTACAATCCTAATATTATAGCTAATAAAAAATTTTAATTTGAAAATAGCTCAGAAAGCGGAAATATATTTTTTTCGTCCAACACTCTTTGGAGTTTAAGCGAAAAATGTTTTAAATTTAAAAAGAAAATAGCTCTGGCAAGTCCAAGCTTTGTTGTCATTGCGGAGAAGGTAATACATGATGCGTACTGAACTTTTTGCAAGATTAACAGCAATATTCATCACTATCATTGCCTTTGTTTCATAATTGTCTTCATTATATTCTTTACTAGGTCGTTAGAATTATACATTCAACACGAAAGCCCTAAATCTAGATCTTTGTTTATTTCCTTTTTAGCTCAACTTAGCGAATTTCTTCTTGAAAAATCAAGAGTTGTTCATCAAGCAAGGCAAGTAAAGTCAAATATTGATTTCCTTTACAATGAACAGTTTTAATTAATTTAAATAAGACGTATCTCATATCTATTGACTTCAGTCAGTCAACCAAAAAAGGAACTTTATTTTTCTTTTCCAGTGGCGGCGCCAAAAAAATTCAAAGTGGGGGGGGGGGGGCTCGCTCGAGTTGATAGCATTATTAGACTAAAAAACCAACTTTTGAAAAACGCACTAAGATTAACGATATTTAAGGCCTCTGATCTCAAAGGGCAATCGTTATGCTATTTGTACATTAAAAGGGGGGTGGCCAGAAGTTCTCGGAGGCTCTAGAAGTACCCAAAAGAATAGAACTCCCTGCGAGCGAAGCGAGCAGACAATTATTTTGCAACCACGTCCTTTAGATTAGCTTAAAGTTCAGAATAATTCTTGCAGTCATTTTCTTGCAATCATTCAAAATATTTTGTTATTTTTAAGGCATGCTTTTAGTACGTTTGATTAATTCCAGCCTTCAAATGGAATTCATTGCTTTATAAGGCCCAGTAGACCTCGGCTTATTCCTTTGAAATTAAGCAATAGAAGGGTTTATCGCACTATTCTTTTCTTCTATTTCTTTTCTTTTATTCTTTTTATTTCTGAAAAACACTTTTTGCAAAAAAGTGGGGAGGCTGAAGCCCCCAGCCCCACCCCCTCTGGCACCGCCCCTCTCTGGCACCGCCCATGTTTTCCAGTTGCAATTCAAAGATGAATTCGGATGTTAACGTGAAGAGGTATTTGTTGTTGAGTTGCGCTGTTTTGATTTATGACATTGACGAGTGTGCTCCTTCGTGTTGCCTTTTAGCTGCACTCAGACACGGCAACTCAATTTTCTTCAACTCCTCTGCCTTTTTGGTAATGTTGTTTGTAGAAGCTCAGCCAGTAATGATATTGGTAGAAGCTTGGCAGACACTTTTATACAAGCATTCTTTCGGCCTAGGCATGGAAAAAAGCTGGGGATAGCTAACGGAGGGTGTTGGGTGTGTTACAACCCACAATTTTTCACGAGTTGGTCAGTAAATCCCTAGTTGGTCCGCATCATCATTAGCTGGTGTATTAAATTGCCGGATGATAGTTGAAATAGCACCTGCATTTTTCTTCATCTTTTTCTTCCTCAATAGATTTTCTTTTTCATCACTACCCTGAAAGATCAAGCTAGGCCAGAAATTTCTACCTTGTAGTTTAATCTGAAATTCTTGTATATTGCTCTATATCATATTGCAATTGTAATAACTTTTGTCGTTTTATTGATTTTACAGGGGTGAACGCAATTTCCATATTCTATACTATCTCATCGCGGGATTAGACTACCATCGAAAGCTTGGAAGTTTTGATTTAAACTCGAATGACCAGCACAGGTTTGTTTTTTTTAAATTTAGTTTTTTCCCCGGATTCAGAATCCCAGCTCACCCATGATTTTTCACAGGAGAGCTTTTCACATAAATGCAACAACACCAGGGCTGAAAAAAGGGCAATATAAAAAATGATCGTTTCCTGGGTGGCAGAAAAGGCACATTTTTGAATATGCAGGACAAACAATCAGTTCTTCTTGTCTGCAAAGTTTTCAAAGCATTATTTGAATAAACGGAGAGAAAATGTGGTAAAATGAAACGATAGGGACAGGGCTAGTGACACTGTATGCCGTTGCTCTACCAGCTGAGCTGCGGTCACTCCTTAACGAAGTGCGCAGAGTTCCCATCGCAGCATTCACCGCACTGCTGCAAGAGAGGGTTTCCCACACCAGGGGGGGGGGCATTTTACACAACTTGATAGGCTTGGGAAGAAATAAGTGATAGTAGAACAGATTTTGTGAAAATTAACCGAAATAATATATGAGCCAGTAGTCAGCAATCCTCCATAAGAACTGATTGTTAACTGGATAACCGAAGCTTAATTTTTCTCATTAATTTTGGATTATCATAGTAATAACCGGTGACTCAAAGGAAAGCATACTCTTTTATACTACACGATTCTCTAAAGAGGAAAATTATTACCATATCCTCGATGATTAATCAAAATGGGATTCGTGCGTGGGTTTCAGCAAACCACATGAATCCTTTGCTCGAGTTGATCACGAAAAGAAATGAAACAAAATCCAGACTATTATTGAACAGGAAATCATGAAGCCCTTACTCACACAGTGGCAAGAGTGGGAACAGTCATATGACAAATACTTTCTTAAAGTTGTTGCGTGCCGGGACATTGTTCATTGTAGCCTTGATCGTCGTAGTTATTAACGTCGATTCAAAGTCAATGGCTCCGTTAAAAAGATGTATCATGCTAGGGGGCAATTCACTCATGCAGATAGCGTGTAAGCTTTCCACAGATTTACAGATAAAACAATACGATTTTTACCAAAGGTGCATAAGATTTTCATGGAGTGATTCGCCCCTCTTTTCATTGCTGCAGTGAACTTTTAGCATTTAAGGGCATCCTTACTATCACTTTTGAGTTACGAAATTAAGGGTATGTCAGACAAAAAACCGATAGTTGCTTTATCCATGCATTTGGGTGTAGAACAGACATCACATTTGTCACCTCAAAACCCACTGTTTCTTAGCATCACTCTGTTATTGTCTGTTTCTTCCTTTCTTTTCTTCCATATTTGCCTTCATTTTTTCCCAGATCTTTCCTTTTCTTCTTTTTCTCTCTTCTTTTTATTCCTCCTCTTGGTTCTTTCCCTCCTTTGTTTTCTTATTATGCCTTTTCAACTGCTTTGTTTTATTTGCCTGTTTTGTGAGCGGAAATTTTTTTGGAATTTATAAACATTGTACCATTCGAATTCTTTTTTGTAGATACTTAAATACAGATGACAAAACATTGGATCAATTTGCCTGTACTCCTCAAATGCAAGAACATTTTTTGGCAATTCAAAAATGTTTCGATATCATCGGATTCTCGCAAGAGGTACGGGCCTATTAGTCAATCCATATTTATATCATCCTGATTTTCATTCACATTTTCAAAATGTCATTTCAATGCAACTTTCTGAAAACTGGTAATTCTGAAATGCGCGAATGGCAAATAACAAAATTTTGTTGGCAAGTCATCAGTTTCTGCCTTTACTTTTTCTTGGTTAACCTTTTAATCTTTATTCATACGTCATAGGAGGTCCAGAGTCTGTACTGCATTTTAGCTGCTGTAATACACCTTGGAGACATCGAAATCGTAGCCGATGATTCAATGTCAATGACACATCATGGCGAAAGAGGATCTGTTCAGAACACAGAAATACTCAACACAGGTAATGCCTCATTCTTACAATGAATCAACAAGTAGATAAATCTTCCGTTTAATTGCGAAGTAAAGCAGAAGGCTGCTATTAACTGTCAAGTAAAATAGTTCCCTTGGTAAAAAGAAGTGAATAGCTTTATGTAAAAATTTTCTCCTTCATTTCGTAAGTTTCAGGTTTTTTTCTTTATGTAGCTTAAGGATTTTATGCTAATCTTGTCGACAGGTTTTTTTGTTGAGGATGACCTAGGCTAAGGACTAAAGTTCCTTTTAGCAAAAATAGTAACTAAAGTTCCTTTTACCTCCTTTTACTAGTATAAGGAACTTTGGTTACTTTTTTTGCTACTTGGAAAGACAAAAATTAGCATTGACGTTGTCCGTTATAAAATATCTTTACATTTTATGATCAGATAAAGCGCAAAGAAGTTACAGAATTTTAACCGTTTCAAATTATAAAAATTACCAGTGGTTGTCTACAAAATGCTTATCTTAACTAGAAAAAATAATGCCTTGTATTAAAGCAAAATTTTCTGAGAGCAAGAAGCAAAGGAAAGAGTTTGATCACAAAATGAATGAATAATTATTGGTTTTCTCTAAAATTTATGAGTCACCAATCGTCGATTGCTGACTGTTGCTGGCGGTTGCTGCCTTTCTGCTTTGAAATCTCTCTGTAAACCATTTAATTATCGTTTCATTTTCGTGGGATTATGGGGACAAGCTCAATTGCATTTCACATAACTGCAGATACAATGTCGGTTATAACGTTATCTTTAAAAGGAAGTAAACATGATTTCTCCATTCTCGAGATATATTCCCATGCCACAGGATTTCTTTTAGGGAAACATTTCCCAGACTGATTAACCTTCTTGAGTTTAATTTGCGATACGATTTCTTTGTCTCAAATTTTTCAATCATATGAAAGAACTTATAAAGTAAATGTTGAATAAAAGAAACTTTGCAAATCACAAATCATTGGCTTTTTAATAAAACTGTGAAGACAAAGCGGTGAAATCAGACCGTTTGTCAATAAAATGAAATTAAAGTTATGTTTAACATCGCGTTTTTTTTCTATCTAGAAAGAATTTTATTCAACGATCCCCTGATTCGACTTCTTGAACCATTTCACATATTACTTTTTGTCTCATAGGTCTATCTATTGCTTTCTCACACACCACACATAAGACTGTCTACATTAAGTTCTAGATTTCCTGTATTCTTTGCTTATTTGATTTTCGTACGTTTTGAGATATTATTGAAGCTTTTTGTATCCATGTCACCTTACGATTCTTTCAGTCACTCGACAACGAAGCTTTTTTTATGCTTCTAAAGCAACCTAGTTATTGTATCTTCACAGTGACATCATTTTGTATAACTCAACCTTTGTCTTTATATTTTGCTCCTTTTATTTGTCAATGTTTTGTTAAGCTGTTGTATATGCATCAAATCGCCGACCATAAATGCCGTGTCATGTTTTTCAGTGGCTTCATTACTCTGTGTCCGCCCTGAAGACCTTTCAGATGCAATCACGTCAGCAAGTGCAGTGACTCGAGGTTCGTCTATTTTTTACCCTCTGGGCATTCTAGCCTTACTCCATTAGCCTCTGTTTCGCTCCTGCCTCACTTTACTGACGCTACAGCAGACCTGTTTCCAAAGCAAAGCCAGCGTTCCTCTTTCCTGTCTCCAAAACAAATTTAATTTGAAAGGCTTTTTCTTTTTCAGACTTCCTCACTATTTTTTCTATTGATACAAGGCTGCATATTCTGTCATTTTAGATTGTATGTCCCGAAGCGTAATTGCGAAAAAGTTTTAAGTCATAGGTTTTGTTTGATAAACGTTTAGATAAAATGAGAAAATGGAGGCAATAACCAAATGTGTCAAGGTAGCTTATCTTCAAGGCGACTGACATAGACCTGCAGTATTTGGTTTTCAAATTTAACTTTTTTCCTTCAGGCGAAACTATTCTACGATACAACAATGTTGAGCAGAGCAGCGACTGCCGAGATGCCATTGCAAAAGTAAGTGTCGTTGAAATGGAAGGGGATATTTCCCGTTCTTAAGACCCATTTTTTATCGGTGTCGTGGTCTCCATTTTAAAGAGCAATAAAGATTACACAATCTGACGAGTTCAAGATCACGCATATTTATTTATTTATTTATTTGGTAGAAGATATTATTTACAAGTGGAGCTTTTATAGGTTTAGGGGTGTTCAAGCATTTTTCCATTGTGATCCTGTTTCTTACCCCTTAAGTATCTTGTGAATTTTTGATTATTTGCTTACATTATTTCATTATTTTCCAGGGTTTCATTTATTTAGCCTTGAGGGGGGGGGGGGGTGAAGTGGGAGTTGTAGGTCTGGTAAAATAGTTCCCACCATCACCCTCCTTTTGCTGTTATAGAACGAAGCTATGACTTTGAGTTTCATAAACACTACAAGTCTAATTTTTTGAGTTTCCTCTCGAAACCAATGGATGACGTAATATTTTGTCATTTCAGGCCTTGTACAGTCGATTATTCAGCTGGATTGTCAAAAGAATTAACATACTTTTAGGTGCAGATGATATAACGAGGTAACTGAAGCTCATATCTTTATTTGTATGCAGCAAAGTCGAAAAGATACCAAAATGTAAAATTATAATGATATTTGTGGAATAGCTTTGTGTCGGTAGCTGTACAGGGTAACCCACAAGTATCCTCATAGACATATTGCATATATTTTATTCATTGGAGATTTGGAAGTATGGGATTGAATTTTTAGCTGGTATGTTTTAACTGTAAGGATTTATAATTGAAATTTATTCACAAAATGGGTAAAATACTGCGATTGATGTTTTTATTGAATTTAGCCCTAGGACGATTCATAAGAAAATTGGTATTCTGGACATTTTTGGCTTCGAAAACTTTGATCAGAACTCTTTCGAACAACTTTGCATCAACATAGCAAACGAACAGCTCCAGTTCTATTTCAACCAGCACGTGTTTGAATGGGAGTTTGAGGAATATGCCAGTGAAGGCATACCACTTGAGACCATCACATTTCAAAATAATAGAGCCATTTTGGAAATGTTTTTACAGGTATGTTTTTTATCCTCATTGAAGTTTTTAGGTCGGATAGATGTTGTATTGCGAAGTGGTTAATCTGCTCAGAAAAAGCTGTAAAATATGGTTGTTTTTAAGTAGCCCTGATATGCAGAAAAAATTCGCAAATTTCTTTTTGTCAAAAACTGCAATTTTAATGCTGTAAAAGTATTGTACTTTAAAAGCATCGTTATTTAAACTACAGTTATTTATTGGAAAGAAAATGCAGTATGTTTATGGTCGACAAGCGAAAAGTTTGTTTTAAATAAAGAATTTAGTTGCGTCCTAGAAATTACTCAGGGTATTTTTTGAACGTTCGAGCAAATAATATTAATTGGGGTCTTTTTTCATGCCAATATTTAACATTTTCCAATGCCAGTGTTTGTGTTCTCTTTTTGTAGCGACCGATGGGCATTCTTGCTTTGTTAGATGAAGAAAGTCGTTTCCCAAGAGCTACAGTGCTGTCTCTTGTTGGTAAGAATTTCATCTTCTTAATTTTTGGATCGTCTATAATTCAGTTTCCGAGATTCTTTATCAGACCTAAAGAGACATCAGCAAAAGCCTGTATATAATATCCTAGGTTTTCTAGCTGTGCCCAGGTGGGTTTAATTCATTCTTTTAGAAATTTAGGGTTTAGGTTATAAAATTTGAACTTGATAGTTGCTCTAAAAATAATATGTATACCATCATTTTAGATTGACTTGGGTCTTCATTGTGTTTTATCACTTGATATCTGCACTAAAAATATAAATTGGAATTATTTTGTATCATTTAAACATGAATAATTTTTGATAACTATAGTTCACATGGCGCTTATTTAAGTGGCCTAAAATACTTCTTTTTGGCCTGATTTTAATCGTTTATTAATAGACTCTAACTGGTTTTTGTAAAATTTCTTTTGCTGTATTTTTAGAGGCAAGTAATCTATAACTTTGAGAATTTTTGCTCTTGGAACATAGTCAGTGCAAAGACAAATGAGGGAATTACTGTTTCACGGTTGTCTGTAAGCAAACTAATTGATAGCTATTCCAAACAATTGTTAACGAAGAGGTGAAATTAGCTTATTTTAAAACAATTTGAATGAATATCGACTTTGCATAAGTGCTGATTGTCTTATCTAAAAATAGTAACAAAAGTAGGGATAAATTTAAGTTAGTTTATTCATGACACATTAACAAGAATCCATTCTAACTGCCAAAAAGTAGCTTTAAATAATTTCTGAAATGTATTTTTTTTGACAGAAAAATTCTGCGACAACATGAGTAAAGGCTACTTTCGCAAACCGAAGGACTCGACATCAAATTTTGTGATTAATCATTACGCCGGACAGGTATGTTTATTTGCCTACGAATAATATCTTAATAGGTAAAATCAGCCCTTGAGGAGGGGGGGGGGGGCGTAACACACATATATCAGAAGCACGATGGAAGGAGCTCAGTTGACTTTGTGAACAACTGCTATGAAAGAATGAGGAATCAAGGAAAGTACACTAATTCCAAGCCTGCTCATTAGGCCTGCTTTAAACGCCGCATCAGTCGCATATTGTATAAGATAAAAGCAGTGGAATATGTGCAGTGTTTGCATTCCGCTTTTTGAGATTTTTAGAATCCACGTCACCAAGTTATGCAATTCTTCCCTGTATCTGAATGCCCCAGAATAACAAACTGTTTTTCTAAAGAATTGATTCTCAATTCCTGCATTAAATTTTTAGATTATTTATAGCAATAACGAAAACACCAAATATTCATTTTCTATATAAGCAAAACATCTTGTAATCGATAGGTTTTATTTTTAGCATTATTTAGAGTATTTACTTACTCTTGTTAAAGTTATATAATATCCGTTAAACTGTCAAATGTTGTTATATTGTAGAAATTGGTCATTAATATCTGCTCTGAGTTGATTTCTCAGGGATTTTGAAAATTTCTACAACTTTCTAAATACGGCTCATAGATGTGGCAATGCGTTAAATTTTGGTGCTTTGATTGATTTTAAACACGAGTAGATTTCTAACACAATCACAGTTGCAAACCAAAGTGGGCAACCTATGCTGTTTTGGTCGGAAGTCGTTACTTTTCAGGCTCACGCGTTACCTATCATGCGAACTACTCACGCTCCTGAAATTGAAGTTTTTCTTCTTTAAAAGAGGTCAAAAAAATAATCCATAATCAAGAAAGTTTCATTTTGATACCACTAAAAGCAAGTACAAACCTCACTTATCACAGGTAGTTTGTATTGACATGACTACAATACAAACCAAGAACAGCAATATAGTAGGTCAATGGTTTGAGAACCAAAAGCTAAAAAGATAGTGAAAAACGACGATTCGAGCATGTACTCGTCAAGTCATGAGTCATGATACCTTGTTGACAACGAGTACATGCTTGAAACGTCCTTCCTCACTGTGTTGTTCATTTTTTGTATTTAAATAAATTACTTTTTATATTGTCATTATTAAATAAAGTGTCACTCACAACTAGCATGTTTGGTTGGATTTAACTAATTCAAAATAGCAAACTGAAAATAACAATGTTTTAACAGGATAATCTCTTCAAAATACCGAGTGTTATCAGTGAGGGCCTTGTATCTAAAAGCTGCGACACCTCAAAATAAATTATTTGAAAATGGCTTTGAAAAAAGCAAATATCTTACAGCACATTGGATGCTTTTTCGTCTGGTACTCCTCAGAATATAACATAAAACATTATAATTTAAAGTGTCAAAACATCAAAATAAAATATTACAGAAAATAAATTTTTAATAAGATAGATCTGTTTACAAGAAACCTGAAATTTTTCACGGTTAAATGTCAAGATGAAATCTTGTTAGTTTTTGGTTAAAAAGGAGGAGCAAGTCTATTTGGCAAAGGCTGTCAGAAGTTCGCTGTAAATCCTGGAACCTTAAAATCAGAAACCTTTTTAACCTGCCTCTGTCTGATTCTTGGGATTCTGGCTGAATATTTATTGTTATGGGTGTTTTGGTTATGAATTAAGGCTCTGAAGTGATTTCTAGATCTGTCTTCCATTTTTTTTAAACTGCTCTCTTACTTTTAGCAAATTTCAATGCAAAACACTTTTTAGCGAAAATCCCATGCCTGTAACAATGCTACCGATGCTGGATCTCAATGAACAGCCAAACCGAGATGGTCATGAGAACCTAGCATTCGTATTGTTTGCTGTTCAAGCAAAAGTTCAATTCTTCTTGTCCGAGTTTTTAAGCACAGCCATTTAGATTACAACCTTATATTACCATCCATAATTTATATTATAGTGTGTACTTATACTTTTAGGTATTTTCTCACTCAAATTTCACTCTTTAGGTCACATACGATGCAGCTGGCTTCCTTGAGAAAAACAGAGATACGCTGTCTTCTGATGTAATGCAGCTCTTGAGAACTAGCGGTAGTAAAAACTTTGATCATTTCATCTGCTATCTGATTACTTTTTGCTTTTTTTAGCTTCCTATTGAGTTAGCTGCAAATATTGTAATTTTCGAACACAAGGTCCGCTATTTTATCTTCCCACGTTCTCAAAGCACCTGCTCCCAATCAACCTTGGTCTAGTAACGTTTTTGAATGGGCTTTTCCTTACTTCCTACAAACAGAGTTTCCAATGTTACTTGTTGGCCATTTACATTCATGAAAAGTTTCATACTTCCAAATAACCTGCTTTGAAACCTTTCTTCATTACAAATTGTGCTCTTTAGGATATTGCATGTAGCAGATGTTTTGGCTCTAACTGCACAAAGAAGATGATTTTTTGGTTCTATTATAAGGGGTTGTATTTGGGAGGGGGGGGGGTCGATCAGAAATGATTGATAAAAGCAAAAAGTGCAAAACCACGATCCCAGTCAGACTCTATTGAGATTTTGCATCCCTCTCCCACATGTTAAATATTAAAAAGGGTATTTGGAGGAAGGGAGGTTTAGATGCTGGATGCTAGCTCTGTCCAGGATTTTAGCAAGTGAATTTAGGCTGGCATTATGCTAGTAAGCAAGATTGAATGACTAATGATAAATATAATGATAGCCAGTCCTTATGTCATTGGCATTCTCTTTGATGATTTGTGCCTTTACTGTTTTGTAGATGATCGACTGGTTCGAACTATATTTCAAGGATCGATCGATTCAGCCGGTAATTCTGATTCCTCCTTCTTAAATGTATCGCACTGTTGCCCATTATTAGAAAAATTATCCTTGATACAGTGGGCCGTGAGGGTTGTGACACCCCCTTTGGAATATTATAAACAAAATCTGTAATGAGTGTGTCCTGTACGTCTGTTTACATTATCGTCGAATTGATGTATGTATGTATGTATGTATAATTTTGCCATCAAATAAATTACAATTTAAAATTAAGAAAAAGAAAAAGATCTAATTACAGATATATAAAATTTACAGATAAAAGTTAAAAATATAGACTAAAAACACCCCAGGTTAAAAATGGCTGGGAAAGCATTAACAAGGTCAATACGATCTTGTTTTCACAATGGTCCCTCCAGAGGTGTTATAAAAAAATGTGTACATGAAAAATTGATTTGTATCCAAAACTAGGAAAAAAGTAATTCTGGAAAAATGTTAACTAGAACCTTTTCGTTGGCTGAATTTGGGTTTTCAATAAAATATGTGGGGGCTATCCTCCTGACTTAGTAGATCATCAAAGTTGATCATGCCGAATCTTCTTCTTAAAGACTTCTTCTCGGTGTATTTTTTCGTTCGCATACGGTCTTGTTGAATAACAAGTTTCAAAGGCAGAGGCAAGTTTCAAAGGCAAAGGTTTTTCCAGACTTTTTATGTAAGAAGTCATATTTGTTTTAGATGACAGCAAACGTCGTGGAAGCATCTCCTCCAACGATTCTTACGGCTTCAAGGTGAGGACCTATGTCTTTGTGAGTTTCTCTGTTGTTGCGATTCGGTCCCTGCAGAAAAAGGATTCTAATTTTGGTGCTGTTTTGTTTTAAAAGGAAATTGTATGCCCCAAGGTCTATTTTCATGTAATATCATTTAACAAATGGCAAAATTAAACCGTAGAGACTTGACCTAAAACAAGCCCGATTCTCGTAGGGCTCCCCTGCTTTGAAAGCTGTTTGAAAATCTTTCTTATTTTATGAACTTTTCTTCCTGAATCGCCCTGTGTGCTGTTTTCTGCATATAGCTGAAAGACATTCAGGTATTTTGTAATCACCAAAACCGATTGTTGTCAAAGAACTTGAAGGGTTCTCTTTCCATGTATCGACAAGAGAAGTGTCCGTTGTTGAGAGACGTCCGTTGTAGGGAGATGTCCGTTGTAAGGAGACGTCCCTTGTAGAGAGATGTGTATGTTTTATAAAGATGTCCGTTGAAGAGAGATTTCCATTATAAGGTGATGTCCGCTATAAGATGATGTCCATTGTAGGAGATGTGTTTGTTAGTTGAAAGTGTTCGTCTTTGGAGGTTTTACTATATTTCTTTTCGCTTTCCAGTTAAAGCTAATTAAAACAGGGTGATAGGCGACACAGCTCTGAGTTTTTATACTTTAAAACAAATGTCAAGTTTTTCAATCCTTTGGAAACTTGTTGACAGATAAGGAAAAAGTTTAGTACAATGATTTACAGGGTTCCTTTTTATCTTAACTAGATAATTATTTATTTCTTAGGCTGATTTCATGGAGAACAAACGAGCTGTGCGGGATATGTCTACAAGTAAACTTCATTTGACAATGTCTCTGCACTTTCGAGTGAGTTTCGGAATAAATTTTCTTCTTTTTTAAAAGTTTTCAGCTGAGCTCATCAGCTTTATAAGCTTTGTTATGTATTTATAAACTAGGTTGCGGTCTTTGAATTAATTGCATTTTTTGTGAATTTTTGAACCTCTCTTTTCCTTCAGTTTGATGTAATTTATCAGACCGGCTTTTAGAAGATGTATAGCAATGAATGCGATATTTCATCGTCCAATCATGTTTGACAAGAATGTATTTCTAAAAGGCCTAGTCATTTCAGTAAACCTTCAAATTTTAAACAATAAAAACAGACGATAAAGATACGTGTTAACTGTCAGTTGACCTAGGTATTTACATTACACGATGTACGTCATTTTAGGGTTTTTTATTTGAAATTAATTGCATACCAATAGATCCTTGTTTTTCCCGCAGAACTCACTGCGCTCTCTGATGGCCAAAATGATTCATGCTGACCCACACTTCATTCGCTGTATTCGACCTAATTCTAAAAATATCCCTGACGTATTTGATGACCAGAAAGTGACAACTCAGCTGCGATACACTGGCGTTTTGGAAACATCGCAAATTCGTCGCCAGGTAATTATCTATCAATTTTTACTTGTTTTTTGATTTATTCTCACAGTACATGAGTAAAAATGGCTATTTAAAATAGTTCTGAACCTTCCACAACTATAATAATGTGGTTGTATGATGCCAAAAATACTCGCATATCAAAGTCTTACCTAGTAAGCCATTTGTTACAAGTATTTTCGCAATTTCTTATATAAAAGGACGGTGCTTGAAGCATTTGTTTCTAAAAGACATTCAAAGTAATATAAGGAGTTGTGTAATCTGAATGCAATATGGTTTGTAGAACAGGATGTTTTCGAATAGCTACTCCAAGTTTCATGCTCAATGCGATCGCAAGGCCCTGGATCTAGCATGTACAGGTTTCATTACTAGATATACGAACTGCTAATTTCTTTGGTTGCTATCAAAAATCCTTGATTCGGATTAATTTCAAGTTTGAAAAGATTTCATTACACATCTGTCATTTTTTTTCTTAAAGAAGCCAAATTGTACGTTGGGATAAGAATTTGTTGACAAATTCAAAATATTTTCCTGAATCATTTGTTTTTTGCTAGTTAATTTGTTTTTGTGTTAATTAGTTAATTTTGAAACAGAAATTTTTGCAAATAATTTATGGAGAATTTTTGCGTTAAAAGCTCAAAATTTGCTACTTTTTGTTCGTTTTTGTCATCTATTCATTCTTATGTTTGTCTTTTTTTCAACTGCCTACTGTCTTTATTTAGCCTTTCGTGTACCTTGAATCCCATATCATCATTCCTTTGATAAATTGTGATTCATCTTTGTGGTACCACTTTGTTGATGGTAACAAGATGATGCAGCCATGACTGCCTTTCACCTAATACATAATTAAATATTTCCATATGATATGTTCAATCTTTGAATAAATGCGACAGGTCTCGATTTGGTTCCCTCCCCTGCAATCAATTAATTTTGTTGCCAGTTTGTGTACAAATATAATTTCCATCACACAGGTGTTTGCTTGGTCATTCTGGTTAATGATTCACTTGTTTTTGTCGTTTCTATAGGGATATTCTGAAAGAATTCCATTTGGAGACTTTGTTCATCGGTAAGACATGCTTTCATTCATGCATTCACGTTGTCAAGTAAACAATCTGTCACATGTTTGAGCTTTTTGGGAAAACTTCGCCCATATGTTCTTAAACGGTCTTTATGACATTAAAATTTAGTGTTTACTTGCATGTTTTTAGGGGAAGGAGGGAGGTTGGTGGGTTGGGTTCATGTAAGCATTTTATCAGTAGTTCTAGCCCTCTTGCATGCAGCGTCATTCCTATGGACACACTGCTTTTAAATGACCAACTTGGCATTACAAAAATCTAATCTTTAAAATTCCCTGCAGCTCTGATTATGTTCTTTCATGCATTAATCGTAGATGTTCACGGTTATGACAAAAACATTACTATAAAAAACTATTGTACTTTTATGACAAGTTTTATTGACCAAATTTATTAATTCATAGCCGTGTTAGCATTTGGATGATTTTCATCAAAGTGTTTTTTTTATGAAATTTGAAATGAAATTTAAAAAAGTTGCTATACAACCAAACTTTGCAAAATTTATGCAGTGTAAATCACCTTGAGCAACAAAATCTCGATTGGAAATAGGAAAGATCAACATTTTGCAGTTGTGCCTTAATGTCATTTTCTGAAACAAATAGTAATACAGAGCACAATCTTTTAGGTACAAATGCCTGGTCTATCATCTTGATGAAGATCCCCCACGTGACGCAAACACTTGTCGAAACATACTTAAAAACTCTGGCATGGAAACGGATTGGAGAATCGGAAAAACAAAGGTAATTATTCGTGCTTCGATTTTCATCAGTAATGGAAAGCCTGTTTTCACTAATGGACTGCCAGATGTTATTAGCTCAAAACTTCCATTGATTGTCAAAAAAATCTCACTATTTTTGATTATATTAATTTAAGACGACAATTTTTAACACTTTAAAGTGCAGTATCATCAACAAAATTATCAAGTTTTCTTATTTTAATATTTTTTGCAGGTTTTCTTGAAATATTTTCAAATAACGAAGCTTGCTGAACTTCTGGAACAGTACAGACGAAATGCTGTCAGGGTGCAAAGATGTATGCTGCCTTTTTGATTTTATTTTTTTGACTTTATTTTGAAGATTTTATTTTGACTTTCACAAGACTTGAGATCGCATATTTGCTCTTTCTGGAAATGTGCGTTAGGCTCATAGGAATTTAATAGCAAATTTTTATTTCACTCCCTCGTGTATGTGTGATTTTTTTAGGAAGGGGGTTCATAAGGCCAACAAACCTGCTCATTGATGATTTCCTCGCAACATCATTCGCTCAATTCCATTCCTGGGGCGGTCCTTCCCTGTCTATAGCTTTGTTCATCGTTTACTTTTGTATCAATTACCATAAAAAATGTTTCTTGCAACCTAGCTACAATCCTGGGGAAATGTGTGAGACTAGCATACGAACCAATGCTAGCTTAAGAGTATCTCAATTGATATTTTTTGGGTATCTCAATAATAAGGGTATATCAATTGATATCCAAATGCCAACCTCCCTTGCCCTCATTGAAATCTAGGCCATGTTTATTTTAATCGGAGGTTTATCAACTTTGAGTAGGAGGGACGTGTATTTGAACCTCAGGCCTTTTTGTCATAGAAAGTAATACTTTTATACTTTTTTGTCTATTAATGATGCCAAGGTTGAAAAGTCTCTGCTCAGTTTTCGTTGAACTTTATACATCTGTCGTTTCTCTTTATCGTGATTCTTTTGCTATTGTAGATGTTAAAGCTTGGTTGTACAAAGTTAGATTCAAAAAAGAAAAACGAGAATATGTGAAGCATGTGATCTTTGTGCAAAAACGTGAGTAAGCTCATTTCTGTCTTTATCTTTGTGATAACAGAACACCCAGCTGAAGCGTTTATTAACCAAAAAAATTCAGTATTCATGTTATCAGGACATTTTTTGATATTCATAGACATCAGAGGATGGCTGGCCCGTAGGTATTATGCATACATGAAAGGAGAAATCGATTTGAACTTCAGGCGAAAGGAAGAAGAGCGTGAGGTTAATGCAGTCAGGATCCAGTCAGGTGGGCACACTTTCTTAAAGAATTTATAACTAATGTTTGCCATTTTTCTTGCAACCTCCGCGGTGTCATTTTTATATCAACTATGAATCTCTAGAATTTCAATATAGATCATCCGGAAAATGACGACAGGCGCTAAAGCCCTCACAAAATGTTTAGCGCACCCTGTCTCATGTATTGTTCATTTTGATATGCAAGGGACCAAATTTCGTAACATCTGGTCTGCAGATATATGCTATACAATGTCAAGCTGTAAAATTTATACAACTTTGTTATTGATTTTCTATTGCTATGAGATTGACTTTTGTCATTACACTGAATCAGAAAGTAGTCTAATGGATTTCCAAGTGAAGCCTTAAATCAACTATTTTTTACAAACACTTTCATTTGTTCTCTTTACAATGGAATCAAATTTCGATTTTTATTAAAATAGGTTCAATAACATTAGAATTTATTGCATTTTCTCCAGTTTCTTTTTTCTTTATGTATTCAAAAGGGGTCTAAGTTCTATGCGAATATTTATCATCATCAAGTGCCGGGTTTTTTCTGAATGTTACCTGCTGAAAGGTGCCTCTGTGATCATTTGTAGAATCTTTCTAGTGCACCACTATAATTTTTGCTGGTTCAAAATACAGATGTGAAATGAACTATAGTAATCTGTGCTTCAGCTTTTATTTGCTTATTTCAAATTTTGCGATACCAAATGCTTATTTCGCTGAATGAAGCTAGATTTCGTGTCCAAACATCACATTGGCCTTTCTCGCAACCTTTTTTTTCTTATAAACGAACGAGATTCCCGAGTTGCTCCAACTACTTGAACACTACAAGAACAGAAAAAACTAAATGAAAAGGCTTTTGCAGGTTCCAAGAAGAATAATACTCAAGGTCTGCAATTACCGAAACATACATTGTCCTTGATACGTTCCGAAACATACAGTACCCCTTTATTACCCAGATTCTAATCGTTACCCCTTTCTTGCCTCTTCATCGACATTATCTTTGATTATTACAGTCATGATGCTTAACTTCCCACCATAAACCTGATGGCTTTACTGCCTGTTTCCATTGATTTTAATTTTTCATTATAATGAACGAAAATGATATAATAAATATCTTAACACCTACACCTTCATCCTAACATCCTAAAACCTAACGCTTTGATTGTCAACTTAATTTTATTTCATTTCTAATATTGATACTGGTACTATAGTTGATTAATTTCAGTTTAATCTTTATAGGCTTTGACAATTTGTCTACCGATAAAAACCAAGGTTAGTAAAAGCTTAGGACATAAAGATATAAAATAAATGAAGTCTTTGGAATAATTGTAGAGACAATTCAATTAGAAAGTTTTGAATAAATATTCTCGATGCTAAAACTAAGAATATTGATCACTAGATCACTGTACATTCAATTTTTATCATTTTATAAAGATATATATTCTCATCATAATCAAAGATTCAAAATTCTAGCTTAAATTAAGATATATCTACCTATTGCTTATTAGCGAGAAAGTTCGAAGGAATGCATTTTGATAGCATCTTTTAAAAATAAATTTTTAAAACACATTCCTCTTGTACTGCTTAATATTCAATAAATATTTAATGGACCCTTATTCTTTCGTTTTATACTCTGAGGAGTATCAGACGAAAAACCTTTTAGCATGTTGAAAAATGTTTCAAGTTTCGTACCGCCAAAATATATCCAATAAATATATCTTTAACGTTTAGATTATCGTAAACGAAGGCTAATGAGGAGTTGTAAATCGATATAACTAATATGAATATTGTTCGTAACCCTTAATCAATGCTTATACTTTATGTCACGATTTTAGGACCGGAAGAGAGCAATTACGATAATAACCCAGGTTAGTAAACAGTAACCTGGTAATAATAAAGCAAACATACCTTGGTACCGAGAGCTATCAATTAATCCTTTTCGCTTAAGTTTAATCCGATCTAATCTATCAAATCTAATCCAATCTGCCTCAGAATTAATATAGTTACTCGATTAACTAAGAAATATTAAATCTTAGCTGCTTTAATTTTAATCACTCCTAGATTTATTATTAACCGTTATGATATGTAAATAGCGTGACTGTAATAAACTTTCGACTTGTCTTTCATTTACTGTCAATATTGTTTCCCTGAAAAAACTGACTTTCTCCCTTGTCAGCCTTTGCAATAGCTAATCTTAATTTACGAATCTAGACAGCCCATACAACTGTTTTTGCTACATGTTTCCTGTTTCTTAGCTCGGCTATTCTCTTCGCCAAAATAATAAGGTCCTAGCTATTCAGAAGGGGTCATTTGGTGTGGACAGCTTCACCGTGTATTGAAAAACCGCATACTTTGCATATCGACATAACTGCATCGATATTAACTTAATTAACATAATTAACATAATCACATAAATATTTTGGCCTCACCTTCCCTTGTCCCTCCCCAAGGAAACCCTGGCCACACAAACATTTAGCTCATAGCCAGTGCCTGAATCTGAGGTGAAATATTAATCGATAGGAAATGTCAAAAGACTGAAACATCCTCTTTATTATGGCAGCTGTGCGGGGCTACCTAGCAAGAAAACGTTTCAAGAAACTGACAGAAGAGAGAGACCGAGAATTGCGACAACCAAATTTGATGAGTTTCCATCCAGGTAAAATTATTCAATTAGTCTTGATTTCTTTTTTGGTCAGTAAAAGACATGTTTGTAGGTGTTACATCGATTATACTTAGGGCAGGTAATGGTGCAATTAATACGAAACTGCATGCTTCTCTGTTCAATTACAGAAGAATACTGTAATTATCCATTCATTAGAATGCGGAAGTGATTATATTTATCTTTGAATACAGTAAATAATTATCGTTGCTATTTGGCAATTGGTAATCAGTATAATCAATACCAAATGAAAGTATCTACTGCTATTTTTTGATCAACCTTCAATTTGCCTCCCCTACTTTGTCTTTGAAACATTTCCTTTTGGGATTTTTTCTCTCAAACTTATTTATAACGTTATATTTCCTATTCTCATAAACTGACTGAATCTAATATTGTTTAGTTCATGTGGAGGAAGGAAATGATGATGATGATGACAGTGTAGAAGACACAGAAGGGCAAACTGCCCTGCAGGATACAAAAATGTTCTTCTTTTTGGCTCAGGTGATCTTGAACGTTTTAATCCGTTACTTGGAGTTATATTTCTTGCTCGTTGTAAACAATGGTCGCTCCACAAGGGGACTGGGGACACTTCTCCCAGTTCCGGTAAGACTGACTTGATAGTTCGTTCCAACTTGATGAGAAAATATTGTGGGAGGAGTAATATTTCAGCCCAGTATTTTTGTATTCTGACTATATGATTCTGAAACCAAAAGTTAATCTTGGGCGTTCTCTTTTGGTAAAATTGGCGTTCCTTGTTGGCAAATGGGCGTGCTGGCCATACATGATAATGAAAGCTAGCTGAACAAATGATCCCTATTTATCTGAGGTCTTTATTCCGCCTCTTACGTAAGGAGGTTCCTCCTCCTGAGTATCAATTTTCTCTGGTCAAGAAACCTGGCTAGAACATACTCAATGCTGTGTGTTTTGTTGGATATTTTAGGTTATATATCCTATCAATCGTTAACCACACTTAAAAGTGAAGCACACTCATTATGATTTGCAAGCAAGACTAATACAGGCTCCCTATTCTCTTTTGCCTCAATGTGGCAAAATCTTACGCCCTTTATTCGCTCTAGATCCAAATGTCAACAGCTGATTCCACTTCTTTGCTGCACAGAACGAATTACCCGGTAAGAGATTTCATAAATGAATTTCAAACTTTCCTCTGCGATTTGCATGATACAGTTTAGTAAAAGACTGTGTTAGTTATTTTCGTCTACAAACCGCCACTATTTTGTCTAGAATATCTCAAACTCGGCCACAGTATATATACATTTCATCTCTGTATCATTTACACAATTTATATATAGCCTTTTTTCTGGCGTTGCCAAAAAGTTACAAAAGCTCTTTGTACTGCGCCTGGAAGAAAATGAGTTCAATTTTTGCCTTCAAAGCTATGCCTTCAATTTTTGCCCATCCTTTGTAAGGAAAACCCACTTCAATTAATTTTCTGAAATCCCCCTCCCCACATTCTCCTCAAATTGTTAGTACTCAATTTTTATGAGCGCTAAGTAGAAATTCCGTGAAAGTCGTCAAAATATTTATAGGGACAAAAAAAATTGAGTTTATAGAAATTTGAAAGTTTATCAAATTACGTGTGGAAAAAGTTAAATGGACCTACAGTGTTACGAATTTGGGTCCTTTCAATTAGATACTGCGTATGCATTTGGTAGCATTGTATAAAGTAAGCCTGCTTCAATAGCGGTGAAAAACTTTGTTTTGATATTAGAATGTCAGTGTTATTGCATAGGTATCCTTTAATTACTTTAAGGTATTGATCACACAGTATATATTCCTTTTGACCAAGACCCTTAAACTCCGACTTTCATTAAGTTGAACTCTTTTTGCATCCCTCTTGAACCTCCTCCAATAAGCCCCAGTTAATTTGAATATTCGTTAATTGGAACCATTTTCATCATTGCTAGGAGGTTCAAGTTATCGGAGTTATACTGTATATTTGGACGGAGAATCAAGTTGTTTGAGTTTGATAATGTGCATGTCTTTACAGTCGTTTCTTAGAGGTCGCCAGTAGTGCTTTGTCAGTAGTACTAAATGGGACAAACCCCTTTCAAGTAGATGACTTTTTAGGTGTCCTGTCAATAACTTTATTGTAGCATGCGTTATTTTTATTTTGATTTCATTCTTGCCCAAAGACGCAATTCCGTTATCTTGCTTAATGATCGTTTAATCGTTTTTTCTTCTTCTCGTTAAAGGTACTCTATTCGTTACGGCGAGATGCAACAGAAAAAGCAAAGTAAATACCTGAATTTTTCTCTTGATTTTATTCTCAAGCATGTCTTTTACCCTTCATTCTTTATAGCATTGAGTTATTCCACAGCAACAACATAATTCGCTGATGGTATGCAATGCTCGTCGATCTCACCGTATGACGTCATCAGACCGTCATCCGCAGCTTGTAAATTCAATATAATTATTCAATCCGTTTTTGGTGTTTTCTTGCAAAATCCTTTTGTGGGCATTGCTTGAAATTTTTTGAAATTTCCTGTCGAAAGAGTTAGATCAAAAGCTTGCTTTGTTGTTGCTTGATTTTTTCTAAGAGTCACTAAATGTGTATTTTTCTTAGTAAGAAAGGAAATACGAAAAAAGAAATTCACTTTGATAGGGAGTATAATGAAATTTTTATAAGAAGCTTTGCTCTAAAACTTGAAGTAGGGTTTCTTATGTTTTGGCACTGTTATTGCAGTGAAAGTTTCTAGCAGAGTTTATTGATATGTCGAAAATTCAATCTTTGGAAATTTTTTATTATGATAAACACAGATTTTTTTTCTAGAGCAGAAATTAAAGCAGAGAAAAACAAACTTTTTTAACAAAACCAAACAGTTTTACAAACAGCCGAACTTGATTAAGCATAGTGGAGTGCTTTCAGCAGGCAAATTATGGACATTTTCCGGAACTGACCTTTATGTATAATAGCTTTTGGGATAAATTTATTCATACTTATTTAAAAACCACATCGAAAAATAGAATTTTGAGGCATAAAACGGAAATAGTTTCCTCAGATTCCATTTGACCTCCGATCCCTTTAAGCAGCGTTGCTAAATTTCCAGGGAAAAGAGTAGAAATTCAAAAATATGTTTTTCCATAAAATGTTAGTTTTTTAGAATGACTCAATTTTATTGAATATCATTTAGCCTGCTTTAAGACACCGAAGCATTTTTGAATTTTTTCTTCTCTTTTTTCACAGAAAAGAGGCAATCAGTCAAAAAAGTAAGTTTTCTCATAGAGCTATCTATCTACTTCTGTACAGTCAACAATGACGTCTTTATTGTGGCAAGATGTGTCTAACTTCTTGGGCAGTCAAAGTAGTTCTTTGATTAGAATTGAAATTTGCCCAGTTGTAAACATAAATAATTAATGTTTCAATCAAAAGGGCGTCTGTTTTAAAGATAATTATTTGCTTTTCTCTATATTTTTGATTCATTCGTGTTGTAAATACGTCATAGTTTCAAGTGAAAATGGGTTTTGCGGGTTATTGATCAGTGAAATAAGACTGATAAAATCTCCAGCATACATGCTCAAGCTATTCATAATATTTTCACCGAATTAGTATTAGATTATTTTATATTGGTGGAATTTTCATTTCAGATTCTACTGAAAATAAAGTTCTAAACCCAATTTTGTACAGTCCTAAACCTGTTTTATTTTGCTACCCACAGCAGGTTTACATCTTGAAGATGTTTGTTTGTTGCTAGGCCAGGACAAGCTGACATGAAATCCCTGAGAATGTCTCGCGTGCACCATCTCATTTCACGTATTAACTATATACGACTGTCATGTGCATAATACGACTTTTCACAGTTGCACGCCCTATTTTAGTAATGAGTTTTTCTCACCATAGTCGGCTCTCGCGAGCGTGTTTTGGCAGTTCTTGATGGGACGGATGATACGATTCAAAGCAAATACCGATGGGCAAGGTACCAATTTAGCATTCTCTTTTCGTTGGCGTGTTGCCGCTTCCAAATCAACGCCACAAACAAGCTTTATAATCAACTTCTAGTCTAATTCTTGTTCTAATCCCAACTCTTGCTAACTTTTGTTGAACAATTCTATTGTAAGAAGCGTCTTAGACTGCCCCGCCCTGAAATTTTTTCCGTGTCCTTCGTTTAGTTTTATATTGGACTCTGTCTTTTCTACAGCAGAAAAGCATACACTAAATATTATATTCTATTATATAACATCATTCTAAAATGAATTGTTATGTTATTATATCATATCATCTTTTATCTTTTATCAACTTTATAATATATACTGAATCAAAATGAAAACTTTGCGTTATATTTCCATTTTATTGTTTTGTATTATATCAGTTCACTTTAAATGTGTTGGATTATAGCTGATGATTAGGGACGACTTTGAGAGGTAAGGATTTGGGGAGTGCTAGATAATGAATGAACTTTGGTGCCACACCCTTCATTTGCCGAGTGGAAATCCCCGTTTTTAAAATTCGGTATTTTCCTCTAAGATAAAGATGATGAGGTTATAAATAGAGCAACATTTAAGCGTCGTTTGATTACTACTGACTACCAAAAATTTTTCTTGCCGAATCAAGGAAATATTCACCGAATGACAGAAAAATATTAGGGGGTATCGCACCCACTATACCTCCCGGGAAGTCCGTCCCTGCTTATAATTTCTGTGTATGTGTATTTTAGGGAGCAGTTTGAGACGAAGTCTGTCAGCCCAAGGCCCATGAGAGCCAAACGTGAAGCCGCAAAACAGCCAGAGGCAATGTCAGACCACAGGGATGCCCATAGTGAAGCGAGTAGGATGGCTAATGGCTTAGGTGATAGGCCTTATGTTGGAACTGGTCAATTTGTAGATAGGTTATACGAAAGATCAGATCTGAGCACACTTGATGACGTCACATCATCACGAGGTTCTGATCGGCTCTTAAGTAACTATAAACACCGTGAAAGATCAAGGAAAAGTATAAAAGAAACTCCTGATGGTAATGACCTGGATGACAACGTTTGGAGGAAAGGCCAACGAAGTGGTTACCCTCTTCGATCCTTAGTTGAGAAGAATGCAAACAAAGAAACGAGGAAGCACGAGCCTTCGACCTTCACTGATTTCGAATGGGTATGGTTTACAATAAGAAATGACTAAAAATTTTCAATTTTGTTTTACACTAGATATATAAAGATCGTATTCGAATGGTCCAGTTTGGGCAACAATTTGATCCCCTAAAATGCCACTTTAGCATGAAACTCCCCCAAATGACAGCATTTTTGGGCAGAGTGCCTGTCACAAAAGATTTATTGATTTTCCCTTTTTCTTGGTTAAAAATGATATTTTTTAACAATCTTACTTTTTAAAACAGTACTCTTCAAGGCTTGTTATCCAGTCCGTTGAAATGATACCTCGAATTATTGATATCAATGTCCGAAAACTGATACGGACAAGGCTACTTGTTAATATACTTCAAGTACTGGCCGGAGAACCAACTTTTCGAAGAAGTAACTTTTCTAATATCAGCGCAGTTAAGTTTCTTATAAAGTTGTTTTTATGCTTTAAGTGATAGTTGATTTCTACTTTGGTTTTAGTTTCCAACAAAGAGTTCCGAGATCGAAAGTAATTCCTATCTTGCAAGGGAGACAGCTATTCCTACTGACGAAATGGTCCATCGTAATGTTTCTGGCTTAAGCCGGGCAATACAATCTGGACAGAAGTTGACGTCACAGCAAGGTGAATCGACAAATAATGTCTTTAATCCCTATGATCACAGACCCTACAGTTACTTACAAAACGCACAGCCCCATCGAGGTAAGAAGGAAATTGAAAAGCCTGCTGATACCGGTCAACGTGCTTATCCTAATGGTATTGAAGAGTACGGCGCTGGAAGGTCAGGTTTAACTGACCCAGTTATAAGGACTAACTCCGAAAGTTTGAAAGATAGTCAACGCTATCCTGATTATGAAAATGATCGGAAACATGCTTATTTAAAGGAAAAGGGATTGCGCGATCCATTAAACAGGGTACTGCCTCGAACTGATGTTGCAGTACACGAAAGAGATCGTAAGGATGAGAATGATATACATCAAGGCATGAATGGTAATGTAGATAGCAGCAACAGTTTGGCCTCGCAAATAGCAAATCATTTAGCAGCGCAAAAAGCTAAGGAGAAAGCAAAACAGAGCAATGGGGTGCAACCGCAAAGGGCACAAAGCAAGGCCGTGCACCCAAAAGAGCATAAGAATGCCAATGGCTTGAGTTTGACTTCGATGGAGAATAAAAGCAAATTGAAGCAAGCCAATGGTTTCAGTTATGGTGTACCTAAAGGACAGGTTTGTAAATAAATAGCATTGTTATGTTTACCCTACTTTTTTAACCAAGGCGAAATTTGGTTTTGCATTGACTCGAAATAAGAAAAGTCCTTTGAAAGGCACCCTTTCTTGAATCTCTTTTATTGTCGCTGTTCCAATGGCGTGCTTACTGTTATAAAGTTTCATAAGATCTCATTCAAAAACCACACTCACTAATAATAGGCGATTCTTTTGAAACTGATTTTTTTCGTTGCTAGAACCTTTTTCTCATTTGAAGCCTTTAACGGCAAATTAATCTGGGCTCATTTTATCGTCATTTATCAAGAGCTGATAGAAGATCTGAATAACATAGATATTTCAATTTAACATATATTCTCAAAAAATTGTATCATTTCCTTAGCAGAAAAATGTTCGTTTGTCCTATAATTCAGTTTCCGCCAAAATCGCTATAAAATATCATTTTGGCGCAGCAAAGGCGTGCTGTTTCTTCTGCAATAATTAGTAGTTTCTATTGTGCATGTGCATGCACACACGTACGTGGTTGAAAGCTGCTCCACAAAACCTGAAATCCTTCATTGGGCGGATTCCGACTAGTCTATGTCGTAAGCAAGGTTATGAGCATAATGTAATCATTCAAGTTTACGATCGTGCTCCTTGAGAGCTATTTAAGAGATATTCCAGTCTTACACTGTAAACGTATTTGTTGTTTATCATTTTTGGCATTATCATGCCGGTAATGAAAGGCATCTCTGCTCGAAAACCATACACACACCGTTGGAATCTAATCATAGCAATAACATCTAGGCGGAGCAAAGCTGTCTGGGTAAACATGGAATTTAGATATCCTTCTGGTTGGTTTTGTGGTATCTTATTTTGAATAATTTCAAACAGGTTTTCTAATTAAGCTATATATTGCCTTTCAAGCACAGTAATGATGTCTTTACCCTCTGTCCTCTGTTACTTTTAAACTATATTCTGCTTATTTTAATGTCACCCAGACATTCGAAGGTTAATTGTAGGGCCGGATTATAACAGCATCCAAGTAGACTTGGAGCAGGGCAAGCACTCAGATCTGTGAATACAAAATTGTTTTTGGTAGGCAACATCCATTTTATCGTAGAGTAGCAGTTACCGATTCCTCTTACGACGGTGAATTTATATAGAAAGAGGAGAAAGCGAAAAAATTGACACAAAAACACCTTGTCTTGATGTTATTACTGTTATTCAAATTGAAAAGCTAAGCAAAAATATAATCAATAAAAGTACTGATATGAACGGAAAATGATTAATTATCAGCCTACGATGCTGTTATCTTTGCTGTTCAGTTTTAGTTGGCGTTCTATCAGTTAAGACTTTAGTTTCCTATGAGCTGCTTCTTCGTTAATCTGAGCTTCTTCGTAGGGCCTTATTTCTTTATCTACATATAACATCATCGACAAGGAAAGGAATCAGCTAGATGACACTCCTGTTTTATTTGTTGTTATAATTAACTTTCACTGTATTTTATTAATATACAGTTTGATCCTGTCTAATCAAGAAATTATCTAATAATGGCATTACAATTGTACTGTTCTGACAAATTCAGACATAATTGTATGAATCAAAGAATGTTATGCACAATTACTATATATTAAATTCATTGCAATAGCCGCTTTAGGTATATGAAAAAACGCCCAAGGAGTAATTTGAATTTGGATGCATTGAAACGAATTTTTGTGTTTGAATGCTTGTCAGATGTTTGAAACCATTTCAATGTCACATTTGGCTCAGTTGCCAATATCACATTTGACGAAGCAGCATTGGTCGTGTTAATTGCATGGGCTCCAAACTATTAGAAACATTCGCCATGTGTGCCATTCTTAAAATAGGCGCCTTAAAGTTAAGTTTTGGGGAAATCAATATATAATTTCGCAGCGAATTCGCAGTTTCGTGGAAACCAAGACACTTTCGAGACGAATTCGTAGCGAATTCGATGCGAAATTCGCCTCGTGAAAATCAGCTTCGATGCATTACTGGCATCGGATGCATCAAGGTTGCAGTCATTGAAAAGAAGCTATTATGCTAGATTTAGTGAGTTAGCCTAACGCGTTAGGGACATCAATATTGTGACATTAATGGTTTTCTAGTGTTCTAGGGCGTGATTTCTGTATTTCATACAATTCAAAAAGTAATTTTGCTTATAATGTTATCACACCGTCTATGGCCCGGCTACTAGGGGTTTCAGCCCTCTTCTAAAATATTTCCTATATGTTTTAATATATTTTTTCTTGCATTGCAGAAAGGGCTGTTGCAAAACTTTAATCTCCGCAAAACAGGAAGGCTGCAGATGCTGGTGCAGCATTAGTTGCAAGCTTCCCTGTTGTTGTTTTATCTGCCAGGCTGCCATGGACGAGTTCCGATCTTGCAGCTTTCAGTCTGGTATATGTAATCAGAAATTATTTCGTTCATGAAGTATTTGAATGTTTTAGCAGACAATGAATAGCACCGTGTTATTATTTATTGTATTCATTTCTGTAAATATTGTTTGAAATGTTAAAAATGAAGAACCATGCAATATCAGTGGGAATTTGAATAATAGAAGTTATTTATAAATGGGTTTTTTTAAGTTTATAGTGGATATAAATCTTTCTTTTACAGGTCGGTTTTTACAGCAGTAGTTTTTGCTCCTTGTTGGTTTTTTTAAAATCGCTTTTATCTTAAGTCAAAAAACATTGATGAAATATTTTATTTAAGAAACACACCTGCTCAGGAAATGATGTGGTAAAAAAATTCTCTTAATTCGCCATAATTTCGGCAGTATTTCCTGAAATGGCCATTTTTGAAAGATTTTTCCATTATTGTTTTCCCCCCTTAAGTTGATCAATTTTTAAATACAACTTTTCCTACACGTTGAAATATTGAAGAATATGCTTGAATTTAAGACAACCTTGCGAATTTAGGCCTGTTGTTATAAGAAAATTACTCCGGGGTTTACCATGGAAAAAAATTTAGGAGGATTTGCCTATCAGAAGAAACTTTACTACACTGTCCTCGAACCAAGTTTTGAAAACAGTGACGGAAATTCGTTTTTCAAATGGGGGGCAATGTCCACAAAAGCAAGTAAATTTGCCGAAAAATTACATAATTTTGCCGACAAAACCGACAATTTGGCAAAACCTGGGGGCGGTCATCCACCCCCCCCCACCCACACCCCCGTAATTTCCGCTACTGTCTGAAAACACGATTCTTGTCCTTGAATAAGATCCAGGACGCTGCTGGTTGGCCTGAACACAATTTTCAAGAAAGTGCATTTTTTGAATTTACGAGCTCGTATATTGAAAGTTAACCTCTTCTGTAATTTCATGTTTGAATAACTCTCTGAAGTGGACAAAACTTTTATTTACATGAAAAATCTGACCTTCAATGGGCATAGCTGTGCTGGAAAAAATAAATCATCCTGTCCCAGAATTTTCAGCCGAAAATTAGGCCCTGTCGGCAGGCACATCCCCAGGTAATCAGTGTATAAAATACAGCCTCGAGTAAATGCAATAGCATTGTATAGTATTTCGTTATATATTATCCCCTAGCCACATTTAGCAACACAAGATATAATTACACATATCCTTAAAACCAAACAAGGCAGTTAAGGACTACCAATTGATATTTCAATACTCTTAAGTTGTTTTAGTATTAGATATTTTCAAAGATATTTACCTAACTTATGGCTGACCTATGTTATGGAATTGTTTTTTATTTACGGTGTAAATTATTGGGATTATTTGTGCGTGTTATTTGTAAATTATTTATTTATTTATCATGTTTTGTATAGTTTAGTATTCGAAATGGTCATGTACACATTGCATGAATTTAGAGACAGAATGCAGCATGAATCAAAAAGTGCGATTTTATTGTGAGTCCTTTTATTCTTTTATTCAGTCCTGTTTTAAATCGTTGGAGAAGAATGTTATATCAAAGGGCCTTTTTACATCATTATAACGCTGTTTTGGAGCAGCCAGCTTATTTTTACGATTCTTTATTATTTGAACACAACTTATAACTGTGGCTATTGTACGTGAAACTTAACCACGCCGCTAATTTGTTCTGTAGCGGGAAGGTTCTTGAATCTAATGACTTGGGAAACTGTATGACAGTACGACTGTCCGATCATTGGCATAAACCTGTACAACAATTACTCAATTATTCAATTAGCTGCTCAAGAAGTTCCGGCTACCTACACTTGTTTGTTATAGCATACAATTTCAAAGAACGTTTTGAACCAGGGACGCCGGAGAAGGGGGACACGGGGGGTCAACCGCCCATATTGCCCTTTGAAGGAGCAATAGGCCCCTATTGCCCTATTGCCCTTTTCATTAATGTGCTCTTGAAGTCGGCCAAATGTAATAATCAGAAAGATTCATATGAAATTCTGATTATAGTGTTTAATTCATGACGACATTTCTCAAAACTTGTAAAATAAATCCTTATTCAAAAATTAGCCAATTTTCAAGATATCTACAGAAGATTGAACTAAAATGGCAGTTAGTAGAAGGAATTAGTAGAAGCTGAGAGTTGATCTTTGAAATGCCCCTTTTACTCAAGTCTGCCCCCCTTGCCCTTGGTCGTTCCGGCGTCCCGGCTTTAAACGATTGTTTTTGGATCTTTCCAATTATTATTCTATCTTTAATCGCAGGATATTTGTCACCTGTTTAGGTGTGCTGGCAATCATTCTTTCTGTTTTGCATGAATATCCATTGCAACTTTCTCCTTTGAAACCTCAGAAAGTCTACTTTTATTTTTTACAAGAAACAATGGTCATTGTTAAGTACTCGTGTTTTCAAACGCTTTAGAAAATACAATGCTCTTTGTTTCTCAAGATTTTCTTAAAATTCGGTTCGTTTACTTAATTTTTCATGCTAGGAAATTTCCAAGTTGGGGAGGGTTTTCAAGGAACAGCCTTAGGTACTATTTTTTGTACTTCAAATTACTGTGTATTGTATTTACCGGAATGTCAAAGACGACAGCATCTTGGATCCAGTTCAATAACCAGAAATAATTCTAACTACAAAAAAAGTAAGTTTGAGCATTCAAAGGCATAATAAATGATTGACTGATATGATTAAGTGATAAAAAAAATTGAGATTGTAAAAAAAAGGCAATTGGGATTGTAATTCTGGCTGATGAGCGATAAATTAAAATGCACGTGGATTGTGTTACAAAAGAACAGGTGGTAACTGAAGTTTTTATGCATATGCAGAATAGGGGTTAGACAGGGATGTTTTTAGGCCCATTGTTATTTATATTGTCTAACGCAAGGGATTGTGCTGCTTTATACATTGGTGAACTAGGTGCGCATCTTTAAGACGATATTGATGTTCGTTTTATTTTGCTCAGTTTGCGAATAGCAGTGGCAAATGAATGCAGTTGAAATATTTAAATCGCAACTGGTGAAAGAAAGTTAATTTTGAGCAAATCCAAGTGTTTTAAAAGCTAAGGTGAGAAAAATACATAGGCTTCTTTTCATCCCAAAATTGTTGATGTAAAGCTACCCAAAATCAGCTCATCTGAGAATCAACTATAAAAACTGTCAATAAACTTCTGAGGAATTGAAAGGATTGCCCTCTTCTGTAGCTTTAAGGAATGGATAGTTGGTATGGCCATCTTAAATTCAGTTTCATAAACGTAGATTATTGTAATGGGTTGAACCATTGCTCCGTGGCCGAACTCTGTATACGAAATCATCAAATTTGGTATTAATATAATACATGAATGATTCTTCACATTGTCATATTGAGATTTCAGTTGAAAATAGGGACAACATTAATTAGAAATCAAATTTTTAGAAGTCGTGTTCTCAAATCTTTAAAGAATCAGCCCATAAAGTTGTCTTTTACCTTTTAACGAATTCTTTGAGTTTTTTCCTTCACAAAAATTAATTGTTTCTTACCTTTTTGCTTCGCGTACTGTAGTTTCTCAATTTTTTAGATTGCCCAGCACTAATTTCTTATAAAAATGAGTGTATCCCTTGTCCCCTAACTAAGTTCAAAGTTATCTAAAGATTACCCCCCCCCCCAGGTGGTCACTGCTTTGTTTTTCAAAAAGGAATCCAACACGTCGCGCTTCAGCAGCCTGGGACACAGTTATTGTTTTGAAAGCGTGTTCGTTTCTTCAAAACAAAATTTGGCGGTTAAAATTTGAAAACTCAAAATGGCGATGACAGAGGGCGAACTCGCGAAATTGAAAAGACCAGAACTTCAGAAAATTGCGAAACTATACGCAGTTAAAGCTAACAAAAAGGTGAGCGATTATATATTCATCATGCTTATATATTTTTTCATAAGTTTGACGAAAGTCTTTGAAACTGCGGTCAATTTTACGAAGAGCTCCTTACTTAGGCCATGCTCGCAAATGAAGGAAAGTGCCCCACATGAATAAGTAAGTTCCTTGGATAAGAGAAAAAGCTAGAGTTAGAATTATCAAACCCAATGCTGTGAAGCGTGTTTCATTTATTCCTAGCTGAACACGCCATTATGCTATCCTAGATTGCTAGGCGTAGGCACGTTAATAAAAGTTCAAATTAGGGTTTTCTTGTCTAGCTGTCTACTAAATGCCTTAATGCATTAAACATAATTAATCCTTAATATTGCTTCAGTGGAAAATGATTTTACAACAGCAAAAATGCGTAAAATTGCTGACTAATTCTTTAGCAAATAGAATAGCTATTTATAGAAAAGTAATGTTTTTTGGGTGTTGTTGCATCAAGCCATATAAATGCACTGTGTACATGATGTTTCAAGGGAATGTTTCTAAATCATTAGGTATTCAAAATTCATTCTGTACAACAACTAAACAATGAATTATGCCTTGTTTTGTTTTAAAGGAAAAACCGTTTGATGTAGACTTCCTTTGGGGGCATACCTGCACATTTTGACCAGAATGATGTTGTCCTTTAGCAACTTTAATCAATACTCTTCTTCCCACATTTTGTGTCAAACCTACATGTGTACATGATTCAAATTTTCTACGTTGGTTTCAATTTGAAGATGTCTTTGAAAAGATCGAATGAATGTTAGCAATTTTCAAATTTCTACTGCCAAATATTATTTCATAGTTTACAATTACAGGTCTTTTCTACACACTAACCCTAAGCTAAACATGAACTACAGTTAAAGTAAATGTTATTAAAGAAGTAACAGAAAGCTACAAAAAAATTTTTTATCAATAATATTTGTCTATGCTTTAATATTGGCCACAAGGTATTGAATATTGACCTTAAGGTTAATCTTTGATTTAAATTGCTTTATTGTAAAATATATATAATTTGTATTATACGCTTGTATTATATGTGCTTGTATGTATTGTATTATATGTGCATTTCAGTCTGGTTTTTGGTACTGGTGATATTTGTTAATATGTCCTTCCTTCTAGAATGCTGATATCATAAAAGATTTATTGCAACACTTTTCAAGCCTAAACGAACAAAGGAACAATATTTCTGTGAGTTGTCATTGGCTCCTTTCTTCTACAATGCACATTTTAAGTCTTCTTGGCTTTGAATGTTAACCTCTCAGTGGGAGGAATGATATTAGACAGGGAAATTATTACAACAATCTAACCAAGTGCCTAACCATCTCCCAAGTAATTTTGATTATTTAGCATATAAAGAGTACTTTTAGACTTTGAAACATTTTGTAACTTCCCAGGGGGCTAGTAAATTTAGGTGAAAAATCCAGTACAAAAACAAATAGCCTTAAAATTACTCAATGATTTTAGCTACTTAGAACATACAACATACATTAAGTCTTTTAAATTTTTTTTTTAAAGTGTAGGGGGGTCATAAATGATGACGTCATCAGTATTTTATTCTTGAGATATTTTCAGGCAAACATTCATCACAAACAAAAATGTATATATTAAGGGGCTTATTTTCATCATATATGTTCACTGAATTTTTATTAATTTTATTAATGTGTATTTTTGTTAGAAAAAACGAGGTTTTGATGATTAATTACGTCATTTCTAGGGGGTAATAATGCCATTTTCTAAATTCTAATCGTCTATCTACTTATATTTATATATATTTTGCATAAAACTGTGAGGTTCTCACATAATGAGCATGTTTTGAAGATTAAAAGGATCAAGTTGAGAAGATAACAATTGTTCAAATGCCTTATCTTTCAACGGTAGCCATTCGCCACACAAGCCATCCAATGACGTAAAATCAGAAACCTCCCAACCACTCTAATTATCATTAGCATCGAAGTCATCAGGTGAAAGACATCATTATTCAAGACATCATCGTTTTCGCTCAGACCATTCTCATTGTCAGCATTGTACCCAGTTTCATCTTTAAGTCTTTCCATTCCTCGACTTCCAGCAGATTCCTTTATTACGAAACCCTTTCCTTGCCCCTAGTCAAGGTCACTCATGTTAACATCTTAACTGTTGTTTACAAAATTGGTTGCTCTTTGTTATCTTCTAATTATGTTAAAGGTAACTGTGGTCCGGTGAACCAAATTGTTAAAATTCACTGGAACAACTATTTTGATGCTGATTATTTGTTTTTGTTGTCACTTACAATATGCTGGATAAAGTATCAATCTTTTTTACCTGGAGTTTTGTCCCCATAGCTCCTGTCCACCTCTGGTTATTGCTATCAATACCTTATAAGCTATGACTGTCATTTAATTATCAAACCTATGCTAGGATTGTTTTAAAACAAACTTCCAATTTTTTGTTTTTTC
Source organism: Rhopilema esculentum (assembly GCF_013076305.1). Next base: position 5,832,322 of record NW_027019302.1, on the reverse strand, counting down.
TTTGCTGCTACTTCTTGCTGCTACTCTCTGCCACTTTGTAAATGAGTCTCCTGTGTTCACCTGAAGCTTTGATTGAGTACCCAGTTCCCCTCTCTATCATTATTTGATGCAAATCTTTATATGCATTGGATAGGACACAAATCGGATTTTACATTTTGGAATTCACTGAAATTGTAACAGAAGTTACTTTGTAGAACTTAATTTTTAGGCTTCAATGATTGGTTATAATTTCATTGCAAATAATCAAATGATATTCAGGCCTCATTTGTCAGAAAACATCTGGACCAATAAGGAACCATTATTATGGCTTTTTCTCTTAAAAGATATCTGTCTAGACATTGCTCATTAACCAGTTGTTCTAAGAAGTATGATCCCAATTGAAAACACAACAACTAGATATGTGTTGTATTTTTTATCTTCTTATTTTTCCTTTTTCACTGAAGGTAACTCCGCAACCCAAAACAGAAGAAGAAAATCCAATTGAAATTACAATAAACAATAACGATAACATTGTTGTGCAAAAACCCAAATTACCTATTCCTGAAATCATACATAACTTTGAGCAACCGAAAAGCAAGAAATCCGTGAGAATAGATTCAGAGATCACAATAAAAAATGGTGAGTTTATTCTTTTAAATTAGAAGTAATCAATTTTATTTTAGATTCATCATTACCAAAAAAGGAATAAATGATAGTTTTAGAAATTTCTCATGGTTTAAAATTTTTGCCACGCAATCTCATTTAGATGTGTGAGGGTATTCGCTCTTATAAAGAAAAAATAATTTCAAATATATATATTATTTCAAAATGTTGAGACCCTTATTTACTTTATTGAATTGGTCATTATGCATATGTTTCCAGATTATTTGTTTCTACTGATGACGCTTTTGCTCTCATTTTCAGTGCAAGGCACAAAAATTCCGAAACTTCATGTTTGTCAGCTAAAAGGTATATAACACACTTCATATTTGTACAATCTTTCAACTTGGTAAGAAGTTAGTCAATCTTTCAAGGTATTAATCCTCTAAATGTAATAAATTGATCATTTTGTTTATTTGCCCCTTTATATACTGTGGTGCTTTGTTTAGGAATAAAAAGGAAGCGTCTGAGAGAGGAGAGGAATTTATTTGTTCATTGGATAAACTTTCAAACCAACTCTTAGCAATAAGAACACCATTAAAGACATTGAGTCATGGTAAAAGGAGAGGGTATACCCAAATGTACCAAATCTGCTGAGTCATGATTTTCTTGCTGCAATGCTATTGTTGATCTGGAACTGGTCACATGAACTCACCTAGTGCAGATTAACAAATCAGTTTCCATTAATAGAAAAATGTCAACAACGGATGCCACTATCACATGAAACTGCAGCGATCAGGCTGAAACCAAAAGAATCCCTATAGAGAATGTCTATTTACCATGATTCAATGCCTTTAAAGTGCTAAAAACACTTGCAAGTTTTCTCTGCCAGAAATTTTGGTTAAGTGTAAATCATAGAATACCAAGTTTAAGAAGCTGCTGGGTGATTTCTCTAACAATCTTGTTAGCATGAAGGTTGTTCATGCAGACATACATTTTATCATAAGTTTTAAACCAGTCATCAAGTAGAGAAAGTCAGGTATAGATTTATCATGTCTCCACAGGACAGGACATGCATCTTGTTAGCACAGGACATTCCTGTTCAACATACCAAAGCATGTAGAATATTAGCTATATGGTATCAAGCACTTTATGACAAACAGTAAACAGTCTTCATTGCATTCATAATGTCACAACTTCCTTAGAGTAGACTATATACACAAATTGCACTGAGCTGATTTGTATCAGATATATACTTATTATCATCTTCAAATTTGAATTTCTCTTTACAGATGAAAAACCAAGATCTGCAGCAAAAGACAAATTCCAGAGAATCCATAACAGGAGCTTCAATAAGTAAGCGTGCCAATATTGCTAATTTATTACAGTATCCTGTAATATTTCTTACAGATAATATCACTGTTGTGCCATTTGGTTGTAAGATGGTTCATTTTACTCTGAGGTGTTTCGGGCCACACATTGATGACAATTAATGTCAGTAATTAATTCTTTTTAAAAATATATAATGAAGTGAAACCTTACATTTCGAATATTATATTTATCATTTCTCTTTTTCAAATAATGCTTATTTTACATGTTCATTTTTATCATCAAGTTCCATTATCATCAAGACATTATTTTCGAAGAATCATCTCTTCAAAAATCAATTTAAAAATGTCATACTTATATATAAGTTGAATTAATTGATTTACCTTGTGAAATTTCTCATTTAAGAATGGAGAGCATTGATGATTACATCAAGAAGAAAACAGACAGGGCAAATTTCTTGAAATCTTCAGTAAAGGTATTTATAGTTCATAAACATGAATTTTTGCTCTCAGGGAACGAAGCTAAAAATATAACATTAAATATTTCCGGCCATGCGACACCGCAATGACACGTGGACCGCTATGCCCAGACCACCTTCGAAGTTTCAGAATAACTTATCTGCTCGATGTGTTTTGCGTTCGAGTCTTCTCTTTATCGTCTAGGGGACTTTTGTCTATAAAATATTACCTGAACACAATGTACATACCAGTTATATATAAAAACATATTTTATAATAGGAGCCATGAACAACTGGTTTCTCGTTTAATTCAGTTAAGCGATGCTTGTGATAAAATGATTATGAATTATTGATCTCAATCTTTTTCAGGCGGTAGCTAGTGATGTCTTGGATGTTCTATCCACATTCAAGAAATCTCACAATACTCCAAAAACGCCCAGGAATGCAACCAGTTCAAAGCCTACCCACACACCAAAGACAAACTTCACGCCACGAGCTAACTTCATGTCTAAGGTTGGCTCTTAATTCAATGTCAGTTTTATCAATTTGCACCCATCTTATCCTGCCTTGCCAACAAAAAAGTTTTCACACTTCATCCATTATTTCCTCGTAGTCTTTTGAACAGATGCGATACCCTTCGGTTCGTTTTTGCACATATATTGTCTCTTTTGTTGCATTAATTGCCCCCCCTACCCTTGGTTGATTTACTTCCATTTAAGGGTTGAAAATTAGATGTTGCTTTATCGGAAGAGAAATCTTAACTGAACGATCGATGATCGTCAAGATCTTCTAGAATCTTCTTTGACCAACACAATGAGGTTATAACTTCTCTTTTGTCAAGGGATATGTGTTTTGCCTAGCTTAGCTTCTTGCTCGAATTGTTTTATTACTGTTGATCTTCTGCTTTTCGATTTCCCAACCTAATATCGCATTAGCCTACTTGCCCTTCCGAACTTTTCTGAGTTATGAGCAACTTTCCCCTCGTGTCTTCTAGGAAAAGAAATCAGCAACAAGCAGAGTATCAACACTGGATCTTTCAAGTGCAAAATCAAAAGTGAACTCCTGGCACAAAGACCGCACCGCATCCCGCAAGACTGTATTCGATTTCAGGTAAAAATATTAATTTCCACGTTTGTCGCACAAATTCTAATCAAGCCATTAAATTCAAGGGGGTCATGGCTTTCCAGGGTACACCTAACACAGTCTGGCACATTTGTAGCACATTCTGGCAACGCTCTGGCAATAATAATGTCAAGGGAAATTGAACTTTATCATTGGGTCCCTATAAACAAGTTAAAAAATTACTACAAAGCAGAACCAAATATTATATTGTCTAAAATGGTAAAGTTGTATATGCAACCTTCGATCTTGGAGATCATGGTATATACGATAAATCTTCTAGACCTGATGTGTCTAACGACAGCGCTTGTTTGAGTGTTCACAAATAAAGAAGTCTTTGTTTGCATCAAGTACCGTTAAAGGCCGTTTTGTTCTGGTCTTGTTCTCCGCCTTTCTCTGTATAAGGGCATGCTCATATCTCATATCTCTAGTTATCATTAAATCTCAAAAAGCGGTCGTCCTTGCTTCCTGGAGCCATCTTGAGTTTCACTGAAAGAATTGTCATGGGACTACGGCTATCATTCATCTTTTTGACGTGCCCAAGCCATCTCAGCCGTTTCTGCATTATCATAGTTTCCACGCGTGCAAGCCCTGGTCGTTTTAATATCTCCGTTTGCGGAATCTTCTCTTGGCATTTAACTTTCAAAATCTTTCTTAAACATATCACATGAAAAATATGTAGTTTTTAAATGTTCCTTGCATACTTCCATTTCTCAGGACAATACAGCAAAGAAAACATACGCAAGTCACATGTATCCGAATCTTGACCTTAGTAGAGAGTTTATTGCTCAATTCCTTAATAACCCAAAATTCATAGCCGCTTTGCTGATATTTTATCATTTAGATCCAAGTTCATTGTTAGTGTAAAACCAAGGCAGCAGAACTTACCGACACTGCCAAGCCTATTCTGATCCAAGTAATGTTCTAACTTAGTTCCGCAGATCTATGTGGCATCATAATCATCATAGTTTCCTTCAAACTTATCTTATGCCCAAGCCTTTGCAAATATTCTTCACTGTGAGCAATTAGCACTGCATCGTCGGCAAAGAGAAGTTCACTCACAGTTGATCTTCTCACTTTGATCTGAAACTAGAGACGCTAAACATTCGCCATCATGTCTAGTTCTGAGATGGATAAACTGCTATATATACAATTTAAAGGAAAAAATTGTTATAGTATCGTAAAAGCTTTATTTACTGTATTCTCTATCTATAACATCCCTTCCCAAATAAGCTCTCTTTTGAGGCAGATATTTAATGTGACCCCCTTTTCACTATTACCACATCCTCAATTTCACTCAAGAAAGACGGTAAAAGAAAATAATAGAGTGACAACTTATGGTGTTTTGATTTGTAATATTTCCAATTTATTAGAAATGATTTATCCGGTACAATTTCCTTTTAAAAGAATTAGGTTGTGCCAAAAGAACAAAACAGCAAAAGTTAAAGCTTTTATCTTCATTGTTTGATTTTGTTATACTGTTCGGCGCCAAGTAGTAAGGTGAAGCATTCTGGCGAACACTTTTCACACCCACAACTTGAGTTGTTTCGTTGCAACACATCATTGTGATGTCATATATTTATTCTTGTAGATCACCACTGACAAAGCTTGATATCCCAAAGAAAACACCCAACAAGTTTGACTTGAAGGAAAGTCTTAAGAAACCGCTATCTTATAAACCGCACCGCGGGAAACTTCTCGGTATGGAGAAGAAGTATTTTAACAAGGAGAATGCAGCTGAACCACGTAGGACAGATGTCAAAACGATGAAAAGAACGCAAGATGTTAAGAGGTTTGTTTGTATGACTTTTTGTTATGAGGTTAAAAAGCGACTCAAACCACATTTTGTTTCTTGGCTTTTAATGTGTATGTGCATGTATGGCATAGTCTATGTTGGACAGCAAACATGGAAAACTGTAACACGTGGCTACAAAGCCCATCAGCATGGCGGTAATACTGTCGATGTCCGTAACGAACGCCAACGAAAGCAAAATCAATTAAAGTGCAACACTTCTGAAAATGGTTTTCGGAGTTTAAGGAAATTGTCCGGAGAAAGGAAGACCACTATTCTGGATTCTACCTCAGAATCCAACTATAAAAAAATTGGCCATAAAACTTTCTTCTTTCAAACTTTCTACATATCAAGTGTTCTTTCTCGCGTATCAAATGTTTTCAGATCATAGAATATAGCCAATTCTGCTACAGCCTTTAAAGCAAGTTGGGATTATAACGACCTGATTATGTTCTGTTCTTCTAGGGAGGAAAGGCGAGCTACTATGAAGAACAGTCGCCTAATTTCCAAGCAAAAATTGTTGGACAGACGAAGAGGGATCGTGAGTTAATTGTTTAGCCAATTTACTTCAAATTGGACTTTTTGTAAGACCCTCTTTAAGGTTGTATATAAAAACCCTGATTTTTAGCAATGTAGTGTATGGGCTTTAGCAATGTTTTGAAGGTAATGCCCTTATTTGTCCACGAATAGTACACTCGCAATAGGCCCAGTCTTTGCCAAAAATCCTTTGAGCGTCCTGTTGCTAGAGTGTTCTTTTAAGAAATTAACTGCTACCTGGATTTTGAGTTCTGTATGAACCACACAAAACCTTGTAACATGGACCCACCAAACAACATTGTTCGAGGGGGAAGTTGACATGCGGTATATAATATTAAAAAAGTTGTTGAAGTGTACCAAGAATTTTGGCATGCTTTGTAATTGCTTCTTGGAAAGATGATCTCTTTCTTGCGCTGGAACAAACATCAAAACCATTAAAGCTGTCTAACATGTTTAAATTATTGTGCCTACCTGTCAGCTGCGATGTGGAAATCTTCACGGATTTGTTACACTGGGTGGCTCTTAGTGCATCTAGATGTGCTGTTATTTTGACACAATTCGAATTTCGATACTGTTTGTAATCAGCAGTTTTGCCAAAAAGGCAACTTTTTCTTAATCGCCATCTGTGAATTCTCCTAGATTGCCTTTAGAGCAAATTTTTTGGTCAGTTGATTGCCATATTTTCCTGTTGACTTGAACGCTGTGAAAAATAATTTCACATTAACGATCGTGCTGAGATTCATTTTCGACAAAATGCCCTGTCAATCGATATAAAGTAATTGCCGATCCAGCGAAACTAAAAAAAAGTGCAGCCTACACTCTCTGTATTGCTTATAATCAATCGTAAATTTTGTTAAGTTGAACAAAACATCGTATTCAGCTGTGATTCTGGATGTTAACTTTGGCAACAAGGCCTTCTAGTTTAACAAATTGATTTCCGCTGCAGTCCAGTTTTACTCTAAAGAATCCAATAGAAAGCTCACCTAATGTAAAGACTAAGCCTGTAAGGGGGTTTCGTTTGTAGTAAGCACGAAAGCCATGTGCAAGATCAGGGGCAACAGGGGATGGCTACCACCGTTTTCTTGGCTCAGGAAACTGGAATCAGAAGTATACGAGAGGTGCATTCCATAATTCTACTCACCTAATCCCCGTCCCCTTTTCCCCAGCAACAACGGCAAATAATTTGTTGACAAGACATCCCTTGCATTAGTTTGACTTTAAGATTGCTTCTTTTGCATTGCTTTCAGTTGAATGCCTTAGAGGTGTATTGCTGTATTTTCAAGAACCCTTGCTTTAATTTATGTACCCCACCACCCAAGCACATGATAAAAGTGTTTGAATGCTCAACAATGTCAATCCTTTTGAACGACGGTTTTGAGTAATCCTACCCATACTATGAAATGAATGGCTAAATGCAATACTATACCAATCAGAATATCGAATGCAGATTGATCACTTTCAACGAAACCTGATGCTCTGCCTGGACCTAACCGCCAGACACAACGAGCAGCAAATCATCTACGAAAATTTCTCATTACAAATCTTAAAATCAGGCCTTGACAGCTGCACAATGTATTTAGATTAGGTCGTATTCTTACACCCATTTTGGCAAAAAAAATGGTAGAAACAATCCGTTGGCACTTTATTCGGTGTGATGTCAATAAACGTTGCCTGCTGTTTTTATTCTCAGTTCGAAAGGAAGTGCACGTGAAATCTCTCTGTGATAGAAAAGCTTGATACAGTTTGACCTAGCATCAAACGCATAATGATATGCAATTGTCCTATGCTTAACCAACATAAAACGAGTAGATGTTGGAACATGGTTTAGGATGTATAATATGTAAAGGTGTATAGATCTGCCTGTATTCTAGCTGCCTGTGTTCTAGCTGAAACGTAGTAAGCTTTGAGTATCCTTGTTTTCTTTTCCTGTTAGCGAAAATCCCTATATAAACCTAACTCTCTTGTAAATCTATACGATTTTCGTCAGATTTTGACAATTTTGATTGTATATGCTTTTATTTCCAGTATATACCAACAGTGAACTTACGTTTGGTGTTTTGCTTTATTTTTGTTGAATTCTTCCAATTTCAATGAACCCACTTTCCACATCGTTGCTGAATAAAATATTTCGATTAATTATTTGAAGATCAGTCTCCGAGAGAAATCAACTTATTCTGTTTTCCCCATGATTATATTTCTTGAACAACAATACTTTTGACAAGCAATGGAAAATTAGTATGACGTTATGGAGAAGGCATGAATATATTTGAATTGAATTTTATTGCTTCAAACCTCGTTGATTATTCACCCCGCCCGATATAGGAACTTGAAGCCAAACCAGCAGACGAAACGCTCAATTTTTTAATTTTTCTACGAATGGACCTGCGATTCTTGTGCCTCTATTTTCTTATGATTTTGTAGCGAAGATGTCATTCTTTCTGAAATTAGAATGTGGGGTCCACGACAATGGAACGAAAAGATTGCATAAAATATTAATATCAATCTTTAAAAAGATGGTCCTAAAATATTCATACCTATATGAAAAGTGACAAAAGGACCAGTAGTATTGCAACTCAATTTTCGGCAAAAATGGATTTTGCCTCTTCTTTATCTTGCCATTTCAAATAGCTAAGGTTTTATACCCCGTCGAAATCCCGCTCTCATGAAAAAACACTCACTGTAAGCAATCTTGGTTTTGATCGGAAGGACATTAGAATCACTCCGAAGTTATCTACATTGAAATTTTAATGGCTCGCATCTTAAACGGGGCTTTCAAGATCATCCCCTTGAGAAACAGCTGCCAAGCATTTTGACCAAACGGTTTAGGTTTCATGAAACGTAAAGGGAAATAAGTGATGCTTCTTCAAATTAATGCAACTTGTTTTTAGGGAAAAGGGGCATCGGGCCATAGCCCCCCACTCCCACTTTTCTGCAGAGCTAAAGAAAAATTTTAGGCAAAAGTGGAAATAAATGTAGTATGATTCTGTAAGTAACTTTGCCTAGTATTCTCTTAAATGTGTCCTTAGCTTTACCTTGGTTGCTATGTCTTTACCATAGAAGACATACATAAAATTGAATATGGGAATTAGATCGAAGAAATCGGTCATTGTCTAAGTTTTGTAACGAGTAACAGCTTGGCTTTGCAAATAGATCGAGAAACCTAGTCTAGAATAATTTGGTGCCAGCACAAAGATTAGCTTTTTCCAATGCCTAAATTTGGCACACAAGGTCTATTTGTTAACGAAAGCGCTCTCAGAAACATTACAAAAAGACAGAAATCAGCTGTTGAAGGAAAAGAAACAGCTGGAAAGAACTATGCGACACCTTCAGTCAGACTTCATTTTAGATACAGTTTCTGGCCATCCCTTAGACACCATAATTCTAAAATTTTTCTTGCCGCCAACCATGGTGGCAGCCTTTCCTAAGCCCTTTCAAGACTTTGATAGTTTGGCCCCTCCACTTTCAAATACGTTTCGCCGGCCCTGGGCATTGTAATCATTTTCGCTTTTCGTCTTGGCTCAGCTGAACCGGCGTATATTAGAGATGGCGTTTAATTAAAGTTTATTGTTCGTCCATGTTCTTGCTTTTCTGTCCTGACACATCTCAAAAATTCCTCACATCTTTTTTCAAGCTTTTTTCAAGACTTTAAACCAATATGAAATCTTTCACTGATTTTGATGAATTTTTATCGAAGATAGAAATTGAAAATGCAATGAAGATGAATTTGAATAAAACCACGTGATTCTAATACCCCAATTGCGTCACAAATTCTTCTGTATTTTGTTGGCCTAGGCCAAACTTTGAGCGGCAAAAGCGAAGAAATGAGTCGCAATGTAGCAATTCCGAAATTGGAATTAAATTAGCTTAGTAAATAAAGTCAAGTTATTTTTTGACCTTAGAATTACATTTATATGTCTCGTTATTGGCATCAGAATATTTTATTGCTCACCTATTGGTGAGTTTGTGACCGAGGCAAAAATATAAAAACTGAACTGCCATATTGATAAATAAATTAAAGCAACCTGTTTCTTTAGTAATTACCGGATCACCAAATGGTACCCAGAAGGCCCTTGCGACAACTTGCTGCCCATTGACTGCATCCTATTCCCCACGCATGCCCTCGTTTTAAGTTCAATATTGTCGCCTTAAAGTCCTATTTGCTTCACATTGTTCGATGATAACGGAAGCTGTCAAATGTGTAGCACATTGTGCACTGCAAGTTGCTTTTGCTTTAGGTAATGGGCGTTTAGGCCACCTGCTCAACTTTTATCAATTTCGTGATATCAAAAGTAGCCGACGAGCAACGGGGTGTATTTGCACAAATAATAGGCCAGAAGATTTTCGGGAAGACACCTAGAGCCCATAAACAAGCCTCAAACTCCCTCCTGTTAGCTGATAGGTGACTGTGGGAACAATATGCACCCTTATTAAAAATAAAAGAAGACAGGCACATTATGCAAATTATTGGTTTCTATACATAAGTTGGTCCCCCTGTCATTTACATGTGCGGGCGTCCCTTTCTTTAAGGATCTTGGATGCTGCTTAAAACTACTTGCTCAAGATCATCGTATTATCCATAGTATTACTTGGTATTTACAGGAAAATACTACACAGGCAAGCACTTGTTACGTAAGCGCCTTTTTATGATATAATCGTTTCGAATACTTTGCTCTGTTCACCGCCTCTCTAGAGGCTTTTGCCCAACCACGGCTCAAACCTTCTCTAGTAAGGCTCGAAGGAGATTCCATCAAAATACTTCCAACAACTATAGTCTACAACTACTTTTGTAAACGTCATTTTCAATCCTAGCCTCGATAGATCCTTTCGAGCGATAAAGGAATGGCAATTTCAGCCTATCCTTCATCATTATCAGAGGTTGCACTAGGAAAATCCCTAAGGTTTCTTACTTTTCACACAGAAGTTGAATATACACTCTTTTTTAATAAGAATCAATAGATTTAAGTTCAGGCTGACTGTTCTTAATTTTTCCCAAAATCTGAGGCTGGATTGTTCTTAATTTGTTCTTAATCTTAACAGTGCGAGTGCTAGCTTTTTCGCTCTAGGGTTGTGTACAGGCCTCATTTGCCAACAAAGCGAGTGAGACAGCCTTAATTTGCTGACAAATTTGAATATTCACCGAAAAAGCACCCACGCATCGTTAAAAATTTCACCATTTTGAGAAAAAACGTTGTTCAAAATTGCATTTTGCAGAAGCTCTGCCTCAGCTTGTTCTTAATTTGTTCTTAACTTTTGACCAATTTCGAGGCTAGTTTTCTTGTAAAAAAAGGTACCCCTCCAGGTGACTGTACCCCTTTAAGTGACATCATCATTCGATGTTCCGTATTTCCTGTTATGTCAAAATACCGCTCCTTTCGTAGCCTCTTCTCTCGGTGATTGGAAACATCTCATATTTTGACAGTATATCTCGAAAGAATATCCCTGTTCAGAAAATAATTATAAAACAGAAACTGGTAAACATTTCCAAAAAAGGCTAGAACATGTTGATTTCCACAACGTAATCGAAGAGCCAAGGCCTACGGTACGTTTAAAGGTGCACCACTAGGCTTCTGTTGTAATTTCAGCTACTGCTCGTTAAAATGTCCAAAGCATTTTTTGTTTTTTTCTCTAAAAATAAATAATTTCTGGTAAAATCGCTTGCATATATTTCACTGCCTGCCAATTGTTGCCTAGTACCAACTTAATTTTCTAGAAGAGAATATTCCAGATAAAGCAGACGTCATCAATTCTTCTTGTTCTAACAATCAATAATAACATAGCAGCGGCCTAATTTAGACAAGGAGTTCGAAATTTGGTTGGTCCCAGACTACTTGTCTAGCGCACATGTTCTTGTGTTGTTGTTCTGGCTTGTCAGAGAAAGATTCATTGATTAATCTTTTCACAAAAAACAATCTAGGTTTTTCGTCTGATATATTCCATCGATGTATCTCTATTTTCAAAACATCCAAAACCGAAGTGAAGAAAGAAAATTTTAATCTAAGGTGTGTAAAAGATTCAATATGAGGTATAGATATAAGGTATGAAGGATAAAATAAAATTTGAGGAAACTTTTGTGTTGTGATTGAATGTATCTTAACATTGCATGAAATACATTTGAATGTCCTCAACCAGCACATTGAAACTCAAATTTTTTATCAGATCCCAAACAAACCATGTAACCAAAGTATTCTGAAATTGCTTCTTCTGCCACTTTCATAAAATACACCAGCTGTGGAGCTTTCGTTTGAAAGATTATTTCCTGGATTACATTTCTGAATACTTTCTTTTTCATGTAGGATAGACAAAGCTAATTGAAGGCAAAGTGTTGTTTGTTTTCAATAATCTTCTTCCTCATATTTACTAAGAACTTCTATCTACATTGGACTTCTATCTACATTATAATTCTACAATATCTAATATTTACAGTTATTAACACAAACAAATCAGTAACACAACGTTTCAGAACAGTCAATCCTTGCTTGAACTTTTATTAAAAATTGTGATTGTGTATCACATTTGCATCAGGTTAATCTTACACCAAGTGTGTTACTGTTTCGCTTGTTGGATAATTTGAAATTTGTACAATAATATCACAAGCACTAATATACAAGCTGATCATGTCAGCACTTTACTCTACTTGAAGCAAATTATCAGTTTCAGTAATACTAGTAACATCGACATTTTCATCGTTTATTTTCGAGTCCATTGACTCGTCAGTGTCTTCTGCTATGCTTCCCTTCTTGCTGTTCGAATGCGTTTTCATATGCTTTGACAAGTGATCGCTTCTAGTGAATCTTTTGCCGCATTCGGAACAAGAGAATCTCTTTTCGCCCGTGTGCGTTCTCAGATGACGCTGCAGTTCATCCGATCTAGTGAAACTCTTATTGCAGAATAACCAATTGCAAACAAAAGGCCTCTCTCCACTGTGCCAGCGAAGGTGTGCTTTCAAATGTGAAGTCTTTCCGTACACCTTTCCGCATCCTGGGATGTGGCAGATGTGCTGTTTCGGCTTATTAGGCGAGCTTCTGCCCGATTGACAGTTCGGGCATTTGCACCTGCGACACCTCCGGGTCACTCCCACCGAAGGCGAGTTGGATGACCGCATTGGACCAGAGTGAGACACGCTACCCATGTTCATCATTGGCGGATGACTGCTTGAAGATGGAGTGCTGCTGCTAGGAAGTTGTGGTAGAGGAAGAAGCGAGTTTGGGTTGACAAGAAAATGTCCTTGGATACCAGCTTGATGGCCTAGCCATGATGGCAATAAAGGTTCATGATTGACAGATATATGGCGTGGCTGCGAGGCAGTGCTCTTTACCGGGCTTGCAAGGGAACAGTTGTGCTTAACTGGGCAATGGGGTGCTGAAACTCTCGAGGTTGGCTCAAATGCATACTGGTTGCTCTTTTTCATTTCAGGAGAGATTGACAGCACTGTGACAGGGGCGACTGGGACCTTTGAATGTGAACTGACACATGGAAAGTCTGGGCGAAGTTGAGACTCTTTATGCGAGATCAACGAGTGATCATGGCAACGCTGCAAAACTCTCGAGTGAATTGAAACATCTGTTTGCCAGGGCTGGAACAATTTTTTTGTCTGTTCCACATCAAACATAGACGACTGTTGTCCAATTTTCTTGCATGTTGCTGCTAACATTGCCAGAGGAGAGTGCGTTTTGTGCTCCTGAAGAAGTAAATTTATTTGACAATTAATCAACATGATCAAGGCGTGACTAAAAACAGTCGGATACATATAATTCAATAACAAATCCAAGACAATTACTTTGACTAATCAATTGAAAATATTGGTTATTTACTTTAACCACTGAGGATCTCGCATCAAGAACAAACGCAGTCACGTGCCATAGCAAATTAATTTTTAAGGACAGAGGCAATTCTATTCAAACAAACTCATGCAGGTCAATGGATTTCTTCTGTAGAAAGAAAAATAAACAAACATGAAAAACTGCTAGAAATAAGGTCATATGCTTTTTTTTCTGATAGCTTTAGTAACAGAAAAGCCTAGGCCGGTTCAAGCCCTCTATGCAATTTCAGGGCCGTTTGTCCATATGAAAACCTCCCCTTTATTTTATTGAAAAGTCATCAAAATTCAACAGATGAAGACAATTTGTTGTCTGAATAAGTTGATAATGATTCATGTTCGTATATATTTGGTTTTAGAATCCTAGGACGCTTCTTTGGCTGAAATTCAAGTGAAAATGTGTTGTTGACATCATGTTTGGTACTAACGTTTGTCGTCGCAACCATTGGCCTATTCGGCTTTTAGAAATTTCTTGTAAAATCAAACTTTGTCACTGTTTCTTATATGAAGTCCTACATTAAGGATCGTAAATGAAAAGGAGTTTGACCTTTGAAAGCTTCAGAACATGTAAACAAGGCAGGGAATTGTAGTAGGACGAGGTACAAAGGCAATTTCTCTGCACAGCTAACAGTCTTGAAAATAAAGGGGTGTTGTTATAGTAATGGTGATGGAATTTAGCAAATTGGTTGTTGGATTTCACTCAAAAACCCATGATTAGAAAAACTGGAAAGACAATGCTCAATTCGATCAAGCTGTCTGGCGACTGACCTTTTGATTATTATACACGAATCAAAAACCCAACGCAACAATAGAAAGCGAGGATTGTGTACGTTCTTTTACAGGAAAGGGATTACAATGCATCAGATCTTCTACCTTAGATGCTAAATGCCAAAGTATCACTTGCGCCGCCTTTATGCTCAATGTGTGCAGCCTAAACCAAACAACAGACTGTAGTACTCTCGTTATGTCAAACAATCAGGCCTTTATAGTATTGTACAACTTTTCATATCCGAAAGAAATTAAACTGGAAAGCACCCTCGAGTAAGATAAAATACCCAAGTTTAACAGTTCTTTTTAGTTGCTTCTGCTGTAAAGGGATGGCGAATATTTTATCAAAATCAGTTTAGGTAGCAAATGGCACTGACAGGTTTATTCTTAACATATTTCATGACCTCCTCCAGCACTGAACTGAACCGCCTTTCACTATCTAAAGTCTTTTCATTTGCTCTCCTCCTCCCATTTTTAAAAAGGAAATGCAACAAAAAAGGCTACTTACACAAGAAAGCATGAAGCTTTTGCAGCCTGGACCTGTTGGTGGAGACATTGCTCGTCTGTTGATGTTTAAAATCTTTCATAAAATAACAAGAAATGCGATGCCGAATTTCACGTACGCTCTCGATAAGGCGAGAAACACGAATGAATTCAACTTCTCTCCTCCTACTCCTTAGATCCCTCAGCTGTTTCTAGCTCTTAAAACTTCAAAGGATGCCGCGTGAATAGAGCAGACATCAGAAGGGCCGCAAACCAATCATTCATGGAGGCGGCTTCTTTTATGTCAAAGTGATGGACCGCCTCTCGCTGCGATTTGGCGCGCGTTAATAGGATTGCATTGTGTCAAAGATGAAATGGGTGGGATTTGGGCGGTCAACTAATGAATACATAGGAGGGAAAGAAATTAGTGCTCTTGATCAAAGGAAAATGCCGACAAACGACCACTGTCATTGGTTGATTTAAAATAGAGAGATCGTGTGTTGACACATTCACGATATAATAACCAAACAATACGAGTTTCTATTGTTTATATCCGATCAATCAGCCCACCACACCATTTATGATTCAAAGATGGTCATCGAAAATTCTTTTGAAGTTTGCCGCCGTTATTATAATGTGAAAAGATTTGGGATTATCAATTCAACGAGTTCACAAACAGGATTTGTGCTGTGAGACTAAAAGGGACCGGCTTTGCAGCAAGTCTCCATGCTTTTGTGTGTTCGCGGAGTGTCGGTGAATTGAATTTGTAAGACGTTGGAAACCCTGGTTGGAAACCATAAGAAATGCGAGCTGATAGCTGTGCAAACGTCTTATCCGCGGATTGAATCAAAGACGGGCCTTCGCACGACCTATTCAAATGACTACCAGCTTGACATTTCTCTACATAAATACAACGCAGCTTTCGCTGAGGTTGCTTGTAAGCCTTGGCGACTATGTCAACTTCGCTGTTATAGAGGAAAGAAGGAAATGGCCTATTTTGTCGAAATCACCACTAAGCACAGAACATAGACTAATTTCATGTTGCCCACGTGTAGGTTTTTCTTCTAAGCGGTATTTATAGCAAACTTTGGAAAGAGTGATACACCCCTTTTTAGGTATTGGAAGTGTCCATGTTTGGCAAGGGAATTGGGTGCAGAGATCCCCAACCATTTTTAGCTCATTTACAGTCTTTTTTTATAAGAACCAGTAAATTTAAGATCGGGCTGACTGTTTTTAATTTTTTCAAAAACCTGAGGCTTGATTGTTCTTAATTTGTTCTTAATTTAAAAGGGAGTAAGCAGTGCGAGCGCTAGCCTTTTCGCTTTAGGGGGTTGTTCAGTCTGGAAGTCCTATCATTTTGGTGAAATCTCTACGGTGTTTCCAAGAGTGAAATGCCCCTCGAAAGCAGTGGCGGATTTAAGGGGGGGGCAACAAGGGGAAGTTGTCCCTCCCTCAACGAGTTGAAGCAAGTTTGGCGCCCCTTTTTTGAAAATTGTGCGCCCCTTTTGAAAACTGAGAATTGGGTGAAAAAGTTTCTGAGACCAATAGGTTAATTTGCTTCAAGAATTACCTCAAAGTTATGTTGTTTATTTCGAAAATGGATCTGAAATTGTTGTATACAGCGTATTCTCATCACCAATTTTTGAAAAATTTTCAGCGCCCCCACTACCAACTGCCTCTCCTTCAAATTTGCTCTGGATCCACCCCTGCTCGAAAGCACCGACACAATCCAGCAAACAGGTAATCCTTTCTGTGCCGAGAAATCAGCCCCCACCCTCTCCGAGGAATCCTTTCTGTGCATTGGTGGATGCCCCTGTAGTTGACTTTTCAAACATCAGTCAAAGTGGAAACCGGCTTAATTTGCAGGCCTGGCTAGCTTGTAATTTTTTCAAGCAAGTGCGCAATACTTGCAGTAATTCCATGTCTGTCGAGTGTGTAGAAGCATAGTTGGTAGAAGAGCTTTTTACTAGCTGACTCGCAGACTTTTTGCCAACTGGATAATTACTATTCAATTTAATAATGACTTATGACTAACCATATTAGTTTTTTGATTAATGACTAATGCGAAATTTTTAGAGTGCCTGATATTGAATAACTGAGAGGGTTTGCACTTATTGATTTGTTGGATGAAATTATCGATTTGTTGGCATTTGGGAATGGGAACGTTCATATAAAATGAACTTGAAGATGGGTGGATTAACATAAACATTTACGGTCATTATGGCTAAATGTTAGGGCTTGTTAAAATAATAATTTAGGGAGAAGCAAAGTTTCCTGAACTGTGGAAGAAAGATTATATGTTGCAAAAGGTATATACAAAAGTCAAGGTGAAGTAAACATTTGAAATAAACGTTTTTTATCTTTTAGAGACCTTGGGGGAGTGGTCGAATGATAGGTACGATCATGTCCTAATTTCAAGAATGTCTCTCCTGTGTAAAACTAATTGAAGCTCACTTTCTGCAATGATCAATCAGTTAATATTAAAGCAGCCAGGGCTGTGGTCGGATAAACTATGAAGGCTGAGACCTTAAAAACATTATACTTAGAAATTTAGACAGGGCCCCTGAGAAGTTTCCTATTAGGGCAAAACGGAAAGATGAGGCTCCCTGCGAGCAAATTGAAAAGAAAATTTTTTGCTACCACGCCCTTTAAATTAGCTTAAAAACTTCACAATTTCTTGCAGTCGTTAAAAGCGTGTTACTATTTTAAGGCATACTTTTGTTACGTTTCGTTAATTCAATTTTTAAAATAGTATGCATTACACTAGGATGCCCTCTAGACCCGGAGGCTCTTGGGCAAGTTATGCCCTTTTCCTTCCTTTAAGGGGCCCTGATTTTAAATATCATTGAGGTCTGGTTCCGGTTCAAGTTGATAATCAAAAAGTGTACTGTGCAATTCAGGACCATTTTAACATCCTGTCCTGGGATATTTGCCCCTCCAGTCTCGTTCATCTTTCCTTTCTTAAAGACTTTGAGAAACCGGCATACTTTGCTGTAGCTGTTATTTTACATGAGGCTGTTACTCAGGCCGCTTTTGATAATATAGTCTCAAGCATGCTTGTTGCCCAAGAGCCTTTAATTTAAGAAAAAAATCTTTTATCCCCCATTTCCTTTAGAAAGGGCTATAGGAGCAATAGTTCTCTTGAACCTTACCGCACGGCTCAGATATATCGAAAATACACCCTACTGCATTCTGCAGCGGTCTCCCCCTGACTGCAGATTTTTCTGAGGCCATTTTCTCTGTATTGCTTGTTATTCAGTATTTTCTTTAAACATTTCCCTCCCTGGATAGCTTAAATGTGATTCATAGTTATCCTGACTTCATTCCACTGCTTCTTGGCTCAGCCAAGCTGCATTGAAAACAAAGCCCGCCCCCGCTATTCTACTTTTAATTGTAAATTCTTGTGGTCTTGATAGGAAGTTTGGACTTAAAAAAACTCTGTGGTAGACTCGTAATCTGGAATCAATTCTGACAGAGTAGCCTCGTCTTGAAGTCGAGAGCCCGGAGCAAAGGGAAGAAAGACTTTTTTGCATTCAGGCCTTGTAATTTGACTCTATGTTTTACTGAGCAGACGATATAATTTCAGATACTATCATTTCTTTGAGATCATTCACGATCAAGATTTTAATTTACAGCAGATGTACTTATGCTCCATGCAGCCATGAAATCGTGAGAGCTACTGCTTTGGTGTCAGTTAGCTGCTACATCGCAAAATTGTAGATATATGCTGCCGGTCAGATAAACCTAGCCTGATAAGCCAGGGTTTGACCAGGTCCTTCTTACAAGACATAATGTCAAGAATTCTGCATTTCGTAAAACGTGATAAAAATTTCGTGTTCCGTGTATCATTATCGAGAAACTCTGCGTCCGGAAAGTGGTAAGAAATCTGTCAATCCGTCGAGAAATTGCCAAATTTCCGTAATCCGTGACAAATTTTCTTAAAATTCCGTTGTTTCAGAAAGCCCTGTTGATCCCAAATTTAAGCTAGGAGCAAAACGACTCGTTGTATAGTAGTGTGGGCAAAGCCACGTCAGCCCCTTCGTTCCAGCAGTCCATTGAGCCAAGTAACAAGCATACTATTGCTTTTAATGTTTTCTTTTCAACATACTTTTCAGTCTAATGCACTTCGCCTCTGCTTTTTAGCGCTATTTTTGAAATATGCATAACGAGAAGCAAGTGGATTGGAATCATGTCTACGGACTCCTTACAAAGACAGCTTTGAGTTTTACGCCTTCTTCCAGCAATTCTTCCGCATGTATGATTCCGGATTATAAAAAGATCCCAATGATAAACGTTTTATGTACCAGAGTCCTTTTTTGGCATATTCCCTTCAAAAATCAAACCCAATATGCATGTTTATCAAATCTCACAATCTTGCTACTACCCTTTCCAATTTTTGGTCTAACAACAACATAAACATAACTTTTAATTGTTCTACCTTTTACACAACCCAGTTTATAATCACAGCATCTGGTGTGGCACAGGAAGCATGTGCATCAACTTTCAGAAAACAGATGTAAAGTACATTTTTGCAGCTCAACGAGGTGTTTTTTGCCTATAATTATAGGCGCCCACTTTTGAAATGCTTAATACTTCTAGGTTTGTGAAAGACTGAAATGAGAGTTGTTGTTGCTAATTGTGAGCAAAAAAGAACAAGGAAGAGTGGAAGCGATGAGACTCAAAATCTACCAAAAGTCTTGGTGTACTATGCAAAATTTTGAATACTCTTTACTGAATCACTCCCTCCGAAGAATGTTGTTTTATGCAATTTTAAGAGCTTCCGTTTGGTTCTACTCCAATTCGATTTACGGCCCCGTTTGGGAGCAACTGCGCATGCCCTATTAGCACACTTTCCTCTGATTGGCTTTAAACTTTGAGCGACAAACAAAAGGAAAGGCAATAGCCGTTTCAGGTCGTATCCCCAACAAGATTTGACTGAACAATCATCCTGGTTGAAACTTTACCTTAAATTCTTAAAACTAACTGATGTCGTTCCCATGCTCCTTCTTTGCATGACGTAGGAGTAGGGATGAGGCTTCTTGTTTACAAAGCATTTGCTTACATAGAAAACTCCCATCATAACCCTTAATTTAAACTTCTGGTTTTACGATCGGTCAATTGAAAAAATATTGCACTTTGTTAAAACTTTTCCTGGTTCATTTGCTCTCAAAATAATCCTACTGTGTTACGCCCATGTCTCAGATTAAGATTGTGAAACTGCTTGGGACTTCAATTTATGAGTATAAGCAGGGCCCACGCCACAAATTTTAAATTTTTTTGGGGGGGGGGAGGGGGCTAGGCTAACGAAAAATGGAACCTAGGATTCTTTCACCTTTTATTGCAGCTTTGAAATTAATTGCTTCACAAAAAAGTGGGGGCCATGGCCCCTAGCCCCCCTGTGGCGTGGGCCCTGATAAGGACTATCACCAATGGTCAGTATGAAAGCAGGGGAAAATCGATCAACTGGAATTTATTCCAATCAATTGAGAAAACTAACATAAATTATTCATTAGAACAAAGCAAAAATTCACGTATCCTTTTTGAGATTCAAAACTTATTTAAGCGAAGACAGGAAAGGTTTACGTAGACATAGCTTTCCTTCGTTTTCAAGTTTTAGATCATGTTTGCAATTATGAGCATCTCCCTCCAGCCCCTCTGCAACTTTCTAGCCCTGCATTCTCACTGTACAGCTGATGTGATAAAAAGTGGTCTGCCTTCCAGTCAGGCCCGGTTTCAGGAAATTCTTTTAAAAGGGGGGAGGGGGGTGAGGTGCAAGTTTTTATCTACCGAGTACATTTTGGCAGCGTACACTACGTTAATGCAATCAAAATATTTCAGCATTGTTAATTTTTGAATTTCAGCTGTTACAAAGCAACTTCAGCTGTAAAACTATTAGCTTTATGAAAGTTCTAAAGTAAGCTCCATGGTCACGTAGTTTATTCAACTTTCAGAAACACAGAATCGAACTCTTCTGTTCTTCAACTGGACCCACTTCTTGATAACAGATGGGTTCTGTGAAAAGTATTTCTCGCACAAAATCAGCGTGAAGATTGTAGACGATCCTGGAGCATTGTGCTTTGTACTTTCAGAAACGGGGGCCCGCGAAAATTGAGCCTGGGAGGGGGGATTAGACTCAAGTTTAGTGACATAGGAGGGCCCACCATGGTTGGGTCCGACGCGACAGAAATTTTTTGAAATTAAGTCTAAAAATGCATCTCCCAGATTGAAATTATCTCTGTTTTTGTCAAATTTCTTGGGATTAATCTTCTTCTGTGATGTTCCTGAAAATCTTCTTCAGGATCAACGGAAAAATTAAACTGCAGAACTTTTAAATATTCTGAATGTTTTTAAAAATTACATGAAGGATAATTTTTCGTTTGAAAATTTAAAAAGATCATCCACCCGTCAAAATCCCAATTTTACCGACTAAAATCCCAATTTTACAGACTAAAACACAAATGTCTTTTCTTGGGGGTATTACACTCCCTACACCCCCCGTGCGACTGGTCCTGCTTCCAGTACGCTGACAAGCGGAGATGCAAAAGCAAGATTTCTCTGTATGGGCAAAAATTAAGACTGTCCCAATTTCATCTAGCTTTAGGCAACATTACAGACAAACTGACGATTTTACCAACAACTATCAAAGCTCGCAATATTACAGGCTTGCTTACTTGGTAACTACCAAATGCTCAACTGTGTATTCAGTTTTCTCAGGAATTCAATTTGTAGCAATGATTGATTCATATAGGTGCACTCCGATACTTGACCTAACGGACAGGGCATCCTTTTCAAATAAAAAGTATGGGATAGGGTGTTATGAATTGAATCATATTTTTGAGCAGGGTATCAAAATTAAAAAGTCTATAAAAAAAGAAATACGTGAGAACAGCTTGCTCTGTTTTTAGAGTTTGCCTTAGAATGAGCATGTTTCAGTTACATTTGCTAATGGTAAATATCATGAGATCTGGTAAATTTTGGCATAATTGTGCCGTATTTTGGCATACTTTTTATGGGGCAGGGTTAGTGGGCAAAAAGTTTTACGCACAACCTCGTCAACTCTAACAAACAAGCCTACCATACATGACCCAACAAATTTCGAGACTTTTTCTTCTTCTCCTTTTAAAAAATCCCAAATCTTTCATTCTTTTAAAAATCTTTTAAAAAAAAATTTAAAAAATCTAAAACAGATCTGGCAACTACAGCTTTTCGATGCTTTGTTTTGTTGTATTTCATGAATCCAAAAAAATGCGAAAATTCTCATCTGTTTTGTCTTTTCTCGACTTAGACCGTAAATTCGTCTCAAAATTGTTCGTCTTGCTGTATATTTCTGCTCAATGTACTTCTTAATTCAAGGTAGAGCCCGTTTTATAGGCTTCCCTCTCAGGGGAATATCTGTTGCACTGTCCAACGCGAAAGGAAGATGATTCCGATATTCCCATTGGTTGAAACAATATCATGGCCTCTCATTGGAAATGAGGCGAGTATTTGAACTGCAGGTGATACCATACAACTATTTTGTTCCGTTGCTGTATTTAAACAGAGTTACATTGTATATTTTGCGATGATTAACTGGCCCGGTGTTTAGACATATTATCAAAGGCCTATCAAGCAGTAATTGCCTTTTGGCTACTCGGAGCAAACAAACTTGTCTAGCACAAGCCTGGCTTCATTTATATTTTAAAGGGCATATGTCGCATTGCCGATTGGCTGCTGGTAATGAATTTTTACCACCGTTAGAATTCAACCTTGGTCCTGTTTTTCTGGTACGCTCTTTTTTAATATAAGATCAATTTTATAAGAACACTAGCCTCAAAAATGGTCAAAAGTTAAGAACAAGTTAAGGACAAACTGAGGCTACGCTACTGTAAAATTCAATTTTGCACAACGTTTTATCTCAAAAACGAAGATTTTTAGAAATGTGTGGGTGCTTATTCGGTGAATTTTCAGACTTGGCAGCAAACTAAGTCGTCTCGCTCACTTTGTTGGCAAATGAAGCCTGAATATCTCCCTAAAGCGAAAAAGCTAGTAACCGCACTGCTTACACCCTATTACTTTAAAAACAAATTAAGAACAATCAAGTCTCAGATTTTCAAAAACATTAAGAACAGTCAGCCTGAATTTAAATTTACTGCTTCTTATAGAAAAAGAGTGTATCATGAAAGTGAGCATTGTGGGGTATTTCGTTACCCCATTGCATAATATAAAGATCCGATTATTCATGCTGAGGGACAAAACATTTGGACCGTTTCACATGCTGATATTCATGTTTCATAAAGCGTCAGCCAAGATCGCGTTATCTTTGAAATAAATTTCCTCTTTCAATCACAACTTTTTTAAGATATTTACAAAAGATGTTCTCAAAGTATTTATCAGATATACCTTGTAAAATATACTCGGATATTTTGTTAATAAAACTGGCGTCAAGCCCAAAGCATCATATTACCCAGAACCTTGTTAAAACAAAGATAATGATGATTTAGTTAAGAATTTACCTTGAAAATCGAGAGTATAGCCTTTCGAAATTTAGACACTTTCTTATAAAGGCACACAGATGTTTCGCTTTTCTACAAAATGTAACTAAAGTTGAAATTAAGTATGAGCATGTGATGTCAAGTTTTTAGAAAATGCCATGAAGAAGGGTTGTGCCAGTGCACGTTTTCATATGCTGAGTGGTGAGAAAATTCGTCCCACTAGGCCCTTTGAGCTACCCCATTACTGAGCGCAAAAATCGAGATTTGTCACGGTAGCCTAGAACATTCTTATATACATTAATGATGTTTCTTGGAGTTTCTAATAGGTCGCATAGGAATTTCTAACCAAAATTTTTGAATTGAAGGATAAATGGCAGATGTAAGGCTTTTTCACTAGCCTTGTTTGCGTAGTTTTAATTTCAATTGGTTTCCCAATCCAAAACCAAAAAATTTAATGCTATAAACAAAGGTGAAATACTAATTAGTCAATTTAAAGGTTTCCCCCAGGGCCCCATTTCGTCGCCTAAAGAATCTTCTATTTTATAATGGCTTTGTTGTTTTAAACTTGTTTCCAGCTGCAATAACAGCTATTCACCTCATAGTCTCGTAGGAAAATTTAAAAAAACTCAGGAGACAAATCAAATGCAAAGGGGCTTGGGTTAATTCTTTAGGTAGCAAATGCTGGAATATAATATATGTCGGAGGAGCTCACGGAATTTCATTCTATTTCTGAGTTTTAGATTAAAAATATCGATTTAAATTCATGTTTAGCTTACTTAAAGCAAAGTGTTGAAATGTTTCTGGGTCGCTCTCAGCTAGGAACCCCTTTGTTTTATGTGATAAGTTTAAAACTCATAAACATCGACCGATCATCCAGTTTGTGATACCAACATAAAAACTAGAAGAACCCACCAAATTTGATGCACTGAAAAGTTAAGAGTAAGACCCAAACTAAAATGTGCCCCAAGTGCTATATTTAGAATGGGGTACCTGGACCTAAGCTGAAGAAATTTGAAGTTTGAATCCGAATCCTAATTCATCAAAAACAGTATATTTCTAGTTGCAAGCTGATTTTCTGCACACAAAGTTGATTCAAAATGTTTTGATGTAGGCATTCCCGCGGGTGTACGAACATGTTGAAACGCGAAGGGGTACGGTAAAAAGGGCACTTTTTGCAATATAGGGGCATGTAAAAGGGGTTTTTTTACGATAAGAAGGAAAACTTTATGATAAAAGTACATTGTTAACATTAAAAGACACTATTTTAAAAGGGGGAATCGGTGGCTGGCGAGAACCACATGCTACTAAGCCTCCCGGCTGAACATAACTCGGGATCGCTTCTGTTGAAAAATATGTCTCGTGACTTCTTCGGATAAATTGAACAGTGATTCAGTTCTCAGGAACACAGTAATGAGTTTTATAAGGAAGCTTATATTCTAAATATTAGCAAAGCAAAAAAGGAAAACGTGAACTGGATGAAAGCAATTCAAGCTAGTGAAGGCAATTCTTCTAAATAAATTTTTTGGTAATATTGCTCTTCTCTTCAATTCATTTTTCGCTGGTATATGTTTTGTTTTTTCTGCGAAATCCCCACTCTCAAAACAGAGTTCCCCTCCCTTCGCCTCCACAGCCACCGCATCTGTTTGCCGAAGGTTGCCGTGGATGCTCCGCGGCTGTGAACAAAATTTGTTTTGGTCAAGAAAATTTGGCAACTTTTTTGACAGCACCAAGGCACATGACTTGGGACAAAGGAGGACAGAGACAGAATACTTCCTGTCCTGCAACAGAATAGCTTGAAATCAAAGCATTTAAAAAAACCAACACAGCCTTAAGCATGCTTGCATACAGTGTAGCTACGAAGTCGTTCTTGCAGCGAAATGCTCGAGCAATTGTGTGCAGCAACAAAGACAAGACAAGGAAGTCAAACTCTCGTTATAGGATTCGCAAAGCAGCTCGCACCTATATTGCTTCTGTAGGCTTTGGGACGATTATCTTACTGTTCGGTTTTAAACTGTTTTGCGAGCAGATCTGGGGCTCATCCAGTGATCAACTTGCATGGAACAAAAGTAAGCTACACTTCCTTACTTTAGCAAAACAACCACGGCCAGCAAAAATTTACTTCTTCGTTTATTGCAAGCAGCGGCTATTTCAATGCCAGTTATGATACAATTCTAGTTTTTCGGGAGACCCATAAATTTTGCTGTGGGAAATGTCGTGGAATTGGTTGCAATCAGACAACATAATTTCTGAGTTAATTAGATATTCTGCTTAATTTTCGAGTCTTAGCAGACCGCAGAATGATGCATAACAAGAAACTAGTAGATGGATCTGCAAGATTAGCATGCTTTTTTAAGCCATAAAACAAATAATTTCTAAATACCCCCTCCTTGTATTTGTTAAATGTTCATATAAATGGTGGAAAACATTGGCAAATTATTGCGATTAGAGCCAAGATTTGTTTCTCGGTTAATTTTATTTTGTTGTGGACAGAGTGGTATTTATTGTTCTTCTAAAAATTCGAAGGCAAATTGATACCCTACACCCCAGCTCCTACCTAGCCCAAAATCATGTTAGTGTCACATGATTGTGGACTTTGGAGCTACAAATCTGGACTGAATCCAACCTTAGGATAATTTGTGGAGCCAAAACATTCCAGTGTGAATTATTCATCTCCTTTCTTTTAAAGATCCACTCAACAAAAGGTTTGATGACGTTCAAACACTAGTACTGGTTTTGGCATCTCTATTTATTTTCTGTAAATTACTCATGTGTTATTTCATTTTAAAGATAATTCTCTATTAATTTTCCAAATTCAACATGAGGCTAACAAATTTCAAGATTGCCTCAATTTTTGTGAGCAATTTTGGAAACAGCAAATACAAAAATTTATAAGATTTGAGAAAGCAACCATACAACACGCATATTGTTTGTGTTCCTTTGCTTTTGTAATACTTTTGTAAAAGTAATAAAAAAGTTGAACAGCTAGCATTTTATGTATAGAAACATATTTTTAGTCTCTATTGTATATATGTTGAATTGCAGTTATTTATTAAATCTGTTGATCAACGGAGGTTGACTTTTAGAGTTTTAGAGTGTCAAACTCAAGGTCAATGAGCAACACCAAGTGACTATATTTGGCCTGGGGGCTGGTAGTTTGGGAGGTAAATGTTTTTGGCATTTAATGGGCAGTGGATTGAGTGCATCATAAAAGTGCTAATTAATGCCTTTGTTAGAATTTCTTTGTGAAGCAGTATGTTATTGCTTTTTGTTTGTTTTAGATTCCCATATTGTGACATCACGTTCAATTTTGTGGCAAGCAGGAGAAAATGAAACTAAATGTTCACCACCAAGTATGTTTTGTGAATTCTTTTTGTTTGCTAGTGGGAAATGAGTTTAGTTTTGGAAACTTGCTTTGTTAAAAATGGAAATATCTGTTTCCAGCAGAATACTATGCAGCAATACTATGCAAAAATCTTTTTTAAGTTATTTCTTCTGAAAAAAATAGAGAATTCAAGGATCAGGCATTGCAAGGAGCATACCTGCTTAGAAAGTTCTAGGAGCTTGATTGATTGAGTACCTAGGGTGTTTATGCTGTCTAAAAACTAAATGGGGAAAACCAAATTTTGATATTGATTATATTTGATAATGCTCAGTCGAGAACCTAGACTTGTCAAGTTTGTCAAGTTTGAGAACCTAGACTTATCAAGGTGCTCAATTTGTCAAGTGCCTGCTTTTGGCTGCTCACAAGTTCTGTCAGCTGTTTAAATGATTTATTAGAAAAAAAATTTCTCTAAAATACCTCATATTTAATGACAATTGTTCTATGAACTGAGGTCGTTTTTTATCAAACAGCCAGGAAAGGCAGCATGATATGGGAGATTAAATTGTATGAAAAATTTACTAGATAAAGATAGAACTTTTTAAAGCACACATCTTTGAGTGATTACTTAGATCTAGAAAAGGTTTGAATTGTAACAATTTTAGCCAATTTCATTCTGTTGTACCATAGTTAATCTGAGGCTCTTGTTGTCTTGTCAGACTTGAAGTGTCCCGCAATTCACAATAGAAGGTCACACACATAAGAGATGTGCTTACTGTCACTTGTGTTACACAATAATAAACCTTGTTATACAAAAGCCTTTTTTAGTTAATTACAAGACCTCAGCTGGTTTCATGCTTTTTCCCACTGTCCATCTTTCATACTTGAACAATATCAACTGCCCCCTTATTGTAAATAAAACAGAATAATAAGAAACAGATAGTCTTTGAGTGTCATTGTTAGATGCCCTTTTCTTTCAGATATGACCATATGCTAGAAACGGTACCCCCCATTTATCTAGAAAGAAACTGTTTTATACCTAATAAATGTTTTAAAGAATAATTTTTGTTTTATAAG
This sequence comes from Rhopilema esculentum, assembly GCF_013076305.1. The sequence goes on along the minus strand of NW_027019302.1, from coordinate 5,804,575 downwards.
CAGATTATTTTAGGTTTTTATTATCTTGATATCTATGTTATTTTGTTATCTTTTTTGTCTTTTTTTAGGCATTCAAGAGTTTCCAACAGAGCTCTTTTCAATAAGGCAGCTCAAGCATGGTGGTGTTCTTTTACATATTGCTGTTGTGAGTTTTTTATCTGTTTAGTACTGTTATTAATCACAAAATTGTTACATTCTTTGCCAAACTGGGTTGTAACTCGTTCTATTGGTCAAATTTTTAGATTATAAAAATTTGCTCAGTTTACTGAAATTTTGATGTAGCTCTTGATAATAATCATGTTTTGACCCAGTCTGCAGATTCTGGCATTTTTCTATTAGATTAGTGCACATGTGCCCAATAAAGTCATTTTTGCCATATGGTGGAAGTCAAAATAAGAAGATTTTTGGGCAAAGGGCCTTCCCAAAGAAAATTGATCTCAGATCATGACCTTCAGAATGCTGAAAATTCCCCTTTTTGAAAATGTATTTAAAAATGCTCTGCCAGCAAAAGGAACCAGCATTTCAGCTATAGTTTCTGTAGTCATTATGATAACTCCTGATTGGAACTATGGTGATCCTGATGAAACTGTTTGAGTGCTGTATTTATATAAAAGTTAATTGAGATTTTTTGGCTCTCAACATCCAAGAACTGGCAGCATTAATTTCCCAATCTCAAACCCTCATACCCCAAGAAGCTGAAGAAAAATAGCTTGTAACAAGTATATATTCAAAGATTTGTCATTCCTTTGTATGGTACCGCAATATTTTCTTGTGGGGCAGATTCCACAGAACCAAAGTTCACCAGAGACCTAATAAATCACAATCTCCTAAAAAACAAACATACATGCTATAGCACTAAAAGAAACTACTGATGTGATTGCCCTTTAATGGCATTTAATTCTCAAAGACAGTAGCGGCACCACGAGGGAGACTGGGGGGGACACGTCAGATCCAGTTCACAGCAGAATCAATTTTGTAATTCATCTAAATTCGATGAGAGAATGTTGGGGGAGGGGTAGTATTTGACAACATACTTTTTGCGATTTAATCCTATGATTTTCAAACTGCCAATTTTCAAACAAAAGTTTGTCACAGGCGTTCCCTTCAGATGAAATTGGCGTTCCCTGTTGGTAAAAAGGCGTTTTCTGGTGGTTAAAAGGGCGTGGCTTAAATTTTTTTGGTTTGTCCCCCCCAGAGCTTAGTTGCTGGCGCCGCCATTGCTCAAAGGCAGTCTTGACACAGGTCAGACTTGCCATTGCTAGTGTACAGATGTCGAGACATGGTTTGATATTTTAACTATTTACAGGCTTTATGGGCATTGAACTATCCTTTTTATTTGAACTGAAAAGGAAAAAATTCAAGAGGAATCCAACTAAAGATATTCAAAGTATGGTGCAACTTGAACGTTTGTAAAACATTTTTCATGCAACAAGTCATAAAATACCAAAAAATTTATCAAGTGAAGTTATCAACCGTTCATCAGTGCCACAGTTTTAGCAAGCATATGATCGACCTAAAACACATAGGCAGGTTTTCTCACACTTGGATATTTTCAAGTGATAAAACTCAACAGGATCTTTTAGGTTTAATGACGTTTCACTCCCTTAGCTACTTATATTATTATTATATAAAAAGACAAGAACCCCAGCACATGTTGAAATGATGGGGCCCAGGTGCATTCTTGTAAAACATAAATCTAATTATACCAAGTGAAATGTCATTGATATTCCATGTGGATATAAAGTGCGTCATTAAAAATGTATTGATTTTCAAAAAACTAATCTTTTTTTCAGTCCGTGTATATGTTTATAGCTCTTGCATTTGTTTGTGATGACTACTTTGTGGCATCCCTCGACAAGATTTGCGAGGTGGGTTTTGAGTCTTATCAAAATTTTCATACAGATACCCTCGTATGAATTACATCAATTAAGAGCGTCGACATATCATTTTAAAGCCAATTTTTTAGACGTATGTGTTAGATATCTGTAAGAAACTGTTACGTCACTATTTTTGGGTATCTCTTACAGAGATTTCAGTTACCAGCAAGCATATAAACCTTTTAAAACAGCATTAGGAAGGAATTGTGTTAAATTTTGTCTTGTCGCCGTTATAATGTATCTTCTAATAGATAGACTGGTACCTCAGTTCTTGTTCGAGATAGCCGAAATTGGCTGCAAACTTCGATCTACAAGTTGAGATTGTAACGAGAACAGATAGGGCCAAATTGATATCCATTTAGTCGAGATTATCTGCATTTAATGTTTATATTTATATTCAGATTAATTTGCATCTATATTTCATATTTCGCTTATTTCTAAATGTGTATAGGGTCTTTGCTTCTCACAGCTGTCGTACTCTGGTTGCAGACTTCAAGGGGGTTGGCCACGGCCGTTTCTCCCCCCCTTTTTACAAATGAGTTGACCAAGTTCAGGGTTAAACAAATGTAGCCGTATATCGATGTAACTGCGTCGTTATCTTCTTATAGCCCCAGGAAAGTCGTCTTTTAATCAAACAGCTGACATGAAAACATTTGTGAAACGTGTTTATGTTTTCACAGCATCTCAAGTTAAGTGAAGATATTGCTGGTGCCACTTTCATGGCAGCTGGTAGTTCAGCACCAGAATTGTTCACCTCATTAATTGGTAAGTAAACTGCTCTTTATGAACATAAAGTAAGAGTTATTCTAATAAAAAACATTTCTTTGCTCTTTGTCGGGTTTAAAAACTGTAGTCGATAAACAGGGCTACATGATATATTTGAAAGCACCGTTAAACCGAGGTCCCCGTGAGATAAAGCAAGTATATACTTGTATACCGTTTCTTGATTGTTGCAATGGTTCGTTATTAAAGAATGGAAGCAAGTGAAAGAAACAATTCACACAGCATTAAGCATAAAACATCGCAACCAATCAAAGGGCGTAGGCAATAAAAAACAACCCATAAAAGTTTCACGTTTCATGAACTTTTTACATCGTCATAGTCTTTTTGTTTGTTGACTGCTAAAACCACATTAACAAATTTTCTTAAAATATTGCTTAATGAACGTTCTTACTGCGAATTTTCAAATTTACAGAAAATGGCAGAAACCTTACAACAAACTGGCGCTATTACTGGGAAAATCTGTGCTGTTTCATGCAAATCTTGACTTTTAATTATTTATTGCAATCTCTTGTTTATAATAAAACGTTTTTTATTTCTTAGGTTTGTTTATTGTGCACGGTGATGTTGGAACTGGGACAATTGTTGGCTCGGCAGTTTTTAACGTTCTCATTATTCTTGCTCTTGTGAGCCTTTGGGCTGGCCAGGTATGTTAGCAGTTAATTCCTTAATTCCTTGTAAATATCTAGAGTTTTGTGTTCAGAATTATGTCCTCGAGTTTAATATTTTTGCCTTGGGATTTGTTGCTTTACCTGCAAAGCTTTTCAAAGTTCTGTACTTGTTCTCTGAATGAGGTGGGTGCGCAGATTGCTCAAAGGCCACTAAAAGAAAGAAATTGAAATGAAATAATTTGTTGCAATTTAAAAGCGCTACAAAGTTTAAAATTGTCATGCTGTTTTGTTAGATATTTTTTTATGTTAGTGTATTTAGTTTTTTGTAACTTAACCAAAGATGTTGCTCTTCCATGTCTCATAGGTCACAAGTCTCACACGGTGGCCGCTATGCAGGGATAGCATCTCCTATTGTATCGCAGTTATTTCTTTGATTGTGGTAAATATCCTACATGCATAGTATATTCCTTGTAAACAAAACAGCATATCAGACTCAAGACTATCTTAAAATATGAACTGTAATGATTCCTAGCAATTTCAGTTTTAATTATAAAGCTTTTTATGGTGCCCATGGAATTCATTTAGTTTTGTTACTTGATTTCATTCTGCTGTACGCAGCATAGTTATAAATTCTTAAGGAAGGACTTAAAGACCCTTAGTTTGGGCCTATAGACAGTTTGCTGGAACCCTAGTATAGGGAATTCTGTCTACCACATAAACGTATAGGCCTAGTGATGTTTTGCACTTGTGGCATTAACATTTGGTGATGTAGTTTTCCTACTGTAAAAGCTATTTTTAAAAATTCTTGTTTCCTGTAAAAATTGCTAATTTGTTGTCGTTGCCAGTGAACAGTTGCTATATTATGCCTAAAAAATCAGCCCGTTTAGAGCATGATCGTCAAAGTAGTTTACGAGGCAAATTTGATGTGCTGTTGTTCTTAGATAGTGAAGGGAGCTGATTGCTTTCTAGGTGATGAACAATGGTCAGATTACTTGGTGGGTTTGTTGAAAAATATATCAGTGCAACATCAAATTGTCATTTAGATTTAGTCATCAGGAAACTTTGCTATTTGATTATGTTTTCTAAATTTGCTCTGGTTTTCATTGATTCTGAATAAAATGTTCTAATGCCACGAATAATTGAAGCAATAGTTCAGGTTCGTCATCTACCGTTTAAAATTTTATCGAATGATGCAAGTAATTTTTGGACAAATTTTGGTGGTACAAAAGTAACAAATGGCTTTTAAAAAGCAAATATTTGAACCACATGAAAGCTTTTCGTCTGACACTCTTTGATGTATAAGACGTCAGAACACAGGTCAAAATTCTATGATAAGAAAAATGTAGACCCGGTTATGGGTCGAGATAGGCCAATCAGAAATGCGAGCACTTGACTGTACAGTTTGTCCAGTCAGTGCTGCTTGCCTACTGAAAATGTTACCAATCAAGTTCAAGGGTTCAACTACCCCCTTCTACGCAGTACCAGTGATAAAGTCTGTAGGATGCTAACTATTATACCGTCTTTATAAGTCTGACAAAAAATGTTTGCGTCTGTAATCGATCTAAAGAAGCCAATGATATCGTAAATGGCCTTGATAAGTTTTGGCCTATGGTCTATTAAAGTTCACCCTGTAACAATCAAACGAACTCTAAGGGATTTATACTAGGCCAATCTTCCCAGAATCTCTCAATCGTTCAGAGGTCTCATAAACCTACTTATTGATTTAATGCTCAAACAGTTTTCTTTGTCTGGCGTTTAAATTTCATATCTGCTTAACTAAGTCTATTTCTCTTGAAGGTATGAGAGCTTAATCATGTTGCTGTTATACGCAGGCTATTTAGCTGTGATGAAGTGAGTAAAAGTATATCCAGACATAATGATAATATCTCCATAGAAGTCCCTGTTTTAGTTTTTATAGCAACTTGCCTTTGTTATATACACTTCCTTCTTTTCGTATGTCAGTTAACCAACTAGATTGCAAATATCCCTAATGCCAAAGAAGTTTCTGTTGATTTGGAATGATATTGAATAGTATCACACCAGGAAGCTAATTTTTCTTTCATTTTGACAGGTTCAACAAAAAACTTATGAAGCTTTTCAAAGTCAGGTCTCCTGAAGAAGAAATTGAAGAAGGGAACCAGGCTCTTGATCAGCAGAGAGAGGGCACTCCAGGGGAAGATGAAGCGGCTATCTGTAAGACCTGTTTTTTGTTAGCAAAATGTTTTTGCACCAATTCTAGGTGATTTGATTGCAGAGCCAAATGGTTCATGGAGTCATACGATCAAAAAACCGTCGAAGCCCATTTGAATGAAAGCAAATAAAGTGGGCAGAATTCGCCTCACTTTCATTTTCATTCTCGAGGAAGGTTTCCTAGAGGTTTAAGGGGTTGTCCAGGCAAGCTTTCTTGGACAATTATTCCTTTTTCCACTTGACCCATTTTCTTACAATTTTTAAAATGTAGGGATATTTTACACTGATTTCACTAATTTCTAATGTCTTCTGATGACCAGTAGCAAGTCACGTAGTCTAACAGATCAAAACAATGTCACTTGTGAGCAAATAAGTCTGTCTACATCGATGGATGTATCGCCATTGTGCCAAAGATATTTAAATTGGACTTAACTGGCAGCTTTTCTGATGGCTTATATAGCTTTTTTCATTCACCTAATCCGTTAAAATTATTTTTCTAAAGCCACTTTTCATCTACTTCTGGTTCGCTCACCTGAACATTTTTACATCCTTGCCGCCTACTTTTTTTAAAGCGAGCGTGTCTTTGCAGTGATTACAATCGGCCTCCTTAGTTTCCTGAAGCATTTTCCTATGACCAGCCTAAGTTTTCAAACCTAGATTCGCGTGCTGCACGTGATGCATGAAACCAGTTAATTTAATTGCATTCCTATCATGTCTAACCAGTTAGTTTAATGCCATGCCATTCAGCACAACAGACAGTCTCACATGCTCTACAAACAGGTGTATTCTCAATATAGGCTTTCTAATCTTTCTCTACCTCCTACAAACATGTTTGTATTGAAATTCAAATTGGCTTCATTAGATGCACATTGCAATAACGGCGCCAATCACAAGGTTCTGGGGAGGGGGGACAAAACAAAAACATTTAGGCCACACCTTTTTTACACCAGAAAACGTCTATTTACCAACATGGAAGGCCAATTTTACCTTGAAAGAAGACCCACGACTAACTTTTGGTTACTTAAAAGCAGCGTTAGATCAAAGCATTAGATCACAAAAAGTACGTTGTCAAAATATTGCCCCCCTCCAAACACACGTCCCCCTAGTCCTCCCCGGGCGCCGCTACTGTATATTGCATTTTAGCTCTTTATCAGCTAAAATTGAAATTTTTTTAACAATTTTTTTTAGATCGTTGTGGAAGCCCGGAAAGTTATGAACTTGTGGCAAAAAGGTTTGTTGAAGAAATCTTCGAGTCTTTTCTATTATACCCCCTCTACTCCAATTATATTGTCTCAAGTGAATTTGGTATAAAAATTGCAAATTTCAACTTAAGTTTCGAATATCGTGAGAAATTGAAGTTAGAAAAATGGTTTGAATGCCATGTTGACCGTGGTATTGACAAGAAAAAAAATTCTTAATGCCGGTATCCTTCAAATAACTTTTAGTAGGGAAAGTTTACTCTTTGCACATGTAGGAAGGGATTACCAAATCGTTTTCCAATCTCGAAATGTCAACAGACAACATTTATTAGTTTTTTCCAATTGTAATCAGTCTCCAAGTTAGTTGAAAATTCCACAGTATTTCCTTACTTCACTGTGTTCATCCTTTACTCTCTGGTCCCGAGAATCCTAAATTCTCACAGTAAATTTTGCTTAAATAGAATTTTTAGCCTAATTGCTTTAATTTTCGTTTGATAGGCGTCTACCATCATTAGATTTTGTTTTGTTTTCGCTTAGATTACGAAGGTTGACATGGCGTGAAGTTGGTATGATGATTATGTTGAGCAGTCAATTTCCTCCTGCCACAAGGTTCAGGGCTGCCTGCTACATGATCACCCTTCGCCAGGTGGGTTAATGTTAGTGATGTCTAAGATCTCCTTATTGTCACAAGATACATTTGAAATTTGAAAAAAAAGTTTTGTATATAGTTTAAAAATATTCGTAGGAAAAAATGTATTTAAAGTTCTGTTTAAAAAACATGAGTAGGGTTTGAAGCCATGTTAGGGGGGGGGGGGGTTATTCTATACATTGCCTCGGGGTTAGGGGGGGGGCAATTCCATACATTGCCTCGGGGTTTTCACATTTGTTTTCATTTCTTCTTCCTAATTATAACAACATAGTTAGATATTGATTTTTCAGATGTCGTGCTGTATTCTATACTGATTCCTTTTCAAATTTTAACAATAAATTATTTTCAATTGCCATTACAAAAAATGGTATTGCTGAGTATTAACGGTTAGTTATCAATTATCAAATAAATGAAATTACTTAACACCAGTTTTGAATAAAAGTCCAAAGAGTTGCAAAAAAGGCAAAAAAGATTTTTTTTTCTGAAGGAGAATGAGCACAAAGGGTTGCTGGATAGTGGCGGGGAGAGTGAAACTGAAAACAACTCGAAGAAAACGGCGAAAGAGTATGTTTTGTTATAGTACTTGTTCCAATAATCTTTCATTTAATTCACCTCTGCTAGTTCTTTGATAGATCTCCGCTCTTCATCAATATATATCCTCGTCATGGATGCCTCTCAGCCAAATTAGGAAAAGAAGGACGTACTGCAGGTTTTCCCGAAGAGAGCTTCCAAATTTGTTTTTTATCGTTCTTTCGCATTGAAATAAAGTACAGTATGTAAGTAAAAAGTGAATGAATTTTCTTTAGAATTCTGTGCAGGAAACTGCCCTTTAAGGTTTCAACTTTCAGAGCATTTGTAATTTATGTCACAGCATGTCATCTGTACCTTCATGAAACAAAGATTTCATGCTTCGCAATGTTCACTTTATTATTTTTGAAGCAAATCGATTACTAAGAAAGACTATCTGGTAGTTAGATTCGAAGTTAGGGAATTAAGAATGATTTACTAAGGACATGATTAATTTGCTTTATGCGTTCGGAGTTAATTTCAGAAAATTCAGAATGTCCTCATATTATATAATATAACAATTTTGTCACAGACATGAGATGGGAAGCATTGATGTGCAAATAGAAGGAGGCCCTTTTATGGATCAAGGTTTGTGCAGTTCTTAAAACAGAGCCACGGTTTCATTCCTTTACTTGAAATTTTTTCGTTGACAAGGCAAAATCTGTAGACAGACCATTTCCATTCTTTAAAGCATACCCGATTTTAAGGTGCAGTGACAACCAATTTGTGCAGTTGCAAAGTGGTTTTTTGCAGTGATAAACAGGGGCAGTGTTGAGCGATAAATCTAGTATTTATAGTCATTGTAGAAAAATTCTACGCTATTACAAGCTTAAACATTTTTTGGACGATGAAAAGAAATTTTGTAGCCAAGGCCCAGGGTATAGAGGGGCAAATCGCCCCAGGGCTTCAAGGTCTAGGAGGCTTAAAAAATAATGAATTACCTTTTAAGGGAATTGTGTAAATCAAACTTTGTAAAAGAATGCCTACAAAATAGATGATGAAATCAAAACTGCTTGCAAAACTATATGTTCAATTTCAATTGTATAAATGTTAGCCGGACTTTCCATGGCATTCTGCAAAAAAAAGAGTAGTTTCGAATTTAATTTCCTACTGAAGAAGACAATAAAACTGATTAGAGAAATAGAAAAATCAAAGATATAACAGCAGAAAATTTTAAACTTCAACTATTAATTTATTGTTTTTATTAATTGAAGCTGTTATAAACAGCACCAGTTGATATATATCAGTTACGATTTCGATAAAAGTCATTGATGAATTGCTGGCTCCTCTAGTATCTTTGTGGCAAAATTCTGAAGCTCGTATTAAAAGCAAAGTTAAAGGGTGGGGTCAGAAAAGGTATCTTTGGGACCCTACCCAAAATGCAGCCATTTTTGTCCAAATGTGCAGTGATAAATTTTCCTTCCTTATAATTAGGTAGGGTTCAAAGACAGGTTTTGTTTATTTAGTGTTCTTCTTCTTGTCGGTTTGAAATTGATTCCTTCATTCCAGCAAATATGGTATTTCTATCGTAACAATTATATTTTCTACAAGTGGCTCTAGAATTATATACTGCAACTGTAGAATAACGATCGGAATTCTTTTCGAATGCATAGCTTACTTAAAAAATACTTAAAAATTTTTTAGCAGACTCTTTCTTAATGCCAATCAAATGTAGGAATTAAAGAATTGAACGTTTTATTTTCAGATCGATCTGTTTTTGGCTTGGCATTTTGGCTGTTTTCCAGACCAATCATCATATTGTTGTATTACACCATTCCAGATTGCAAGAAAGAAAAGTACGATCTATTTATATTTATATATCTTCTGCAATTTTATACTAGCATCTTTCTGATAAAGTTTCATTGAATATAACATATTTCAATGTATATTATCATAGCATGCTAACTTCGTTGTATCGTTTTACATTTATTCCATTATATTGTGCTTCAACATGGTATATCACATTATTTTATCAGCCTCCGTTTTATCTTTTTCTCCATTCGTCTGTATTTACTAACCAAAATACCTTTTAAAAGCATATAAAGATATTTTCATGGTAAACCGACAAAAGAGTAGTTTCATTTATTCATGTTGTTTCTTCCGCTTTTACTTTGACATCTTTTTTATTATGATTTTTCATAAAGCTTTTTGCTCCTCTACAGGTGGGAGCGGTTTTATCTTGCAACTTTTTTCATGTCGATTGTATGGATAGCTGTCTTTTCCTATATCATGGTTTGGATGGTAAGTTTTCTGATTTTTTAAAATGTTTATTAACTTGAAAAAAGCACATAACTGCTACGTCAAGTATTTTAAGCGTTTTCAAAGTATGCACACCAGCAAAATAGGTGATCTGTGTCAAATAGGTGACTGCCTTTGACCAAAGTTGGCACATTTTCCCTCCAAAGCTAGTATTGCCTTAGTCGATTAATACAACTCCAAGTGTTTATTTTATCACTTTTTAGTTTTTATCGTTTATTTGTTAGTTTGAAAAAAGTCTCTCATTATACATGTTTAGAACTTGTTTCTTTGCATGTCTCCAATTAGGCAGAAACGTTGTATGTAAATAAAACTCATTTCTATAGCTTTTGCTTGGGTTCGTTAGGCTTCTGCACAATCTCTGTAGTAAAAAGTTTCTTAGATTTTTTTTAATTCATCTCAGCGCAACATGTTGATGTAAAATTTATTTTTTTAAATTTTTTAAGTGAGGTAGTTTCTTAAGTTCTAGTCCTTTTTTAATTTTTTTAACGAAGTTTATTTTGGAAATGACTGGTAAAGTATCGCATGAACAGTTTCTTAGAAAAACATTTATATTGAGCGAAGAAATCTTTTGCTATTGTTGGGATTATTATTTTCTGTTAACACCACATGTTTAGTTTGCTGGTTGCAATCATCAAAGCAAACATTTTCTGTAAATAGCAATCAGACTTTACACATGCCTGTATGTTTACAGTTGTTAATCCAAGGAATTAAACAAGTTGTTCAAGCTAAATATAAAGTTTTTATTGTTTTTCTTATTGCAAACCCCCCGGTAAGATTGTTTCTCGAGCGCCTGTCTCTGCTGTTTACATTCTTTTTCAGAAAAGTCATTATTCGCTCCGGGGTCACAGGGTCTCGATAAAATTCCTCCCTTGTGCTAAATTGCGAAAAAAGAAATAATCAGTGATTATGTAGTAGGTATATTTCAAATTGCAATGTGGCTTGGTTGTAAGAACATGCAGTTCTCCTGTCTACCAAATTTCGTCTTTAGAATTTCAGATACCCGTTCCTGCCTCAGTAACTATCACTTCAAATGACCTTCTATTGCCTAAAAATTTTTTGCTGGGCCTCCAACGATTCAAGGATTGAAAGGGATACCTAGTTTAACAGTCCTTCGTGAATGGTTCAGCTGTTAGTAGAACTGGTGTCTCTATGTTGAATTCATAAAACTAATAAGAAACTGTTAATATATTTGTATGAATATAGATTTGTAAGTAGATGATATGCACATGGGCATCAAAGATATTCTGTGAAATGGCGGATTGCTTGCACGCCAAACTCATTATCTCATGGAACAAAATTGATTGTCATATAACATTAATTATTGTGACATCTGCAGGTAACTGTTGTTGGTTTTGTGCTTGGCATCCCTGACGTAATCATGGGAATCACCTTTCTTGCCGCTGGCACAAGCATCCCTGATGCGATTGCAAGTCTCATCGTTTCAAGACAGGGTTAGTTGTTGCTTTTCTTTGCTTCTCGGAATTTTCTTCGCTTTGTTTGCATTGCTTTTTATGCAAGCTTGTAAAGCTCTGAAGACGCTAAAAATCTCACTTATTAACTGGAGTTTCATTTATAGGATATGAATTCATAGCTCTTTTCTTTAACTTTCATATATTGAAAAAATGAGAGCTACAATATAAATTGAAAATCAGCTTATACAAGCTGAAGTGATTATTTGTGAGCTTTGAAAATATCATTTAATCAAATCGTAGAAAGACAAACTCTAAATTTCTTGCATTTGAACAACTTGTTCCACAGGACTCCTTTTTGTATTCATTGCTTTTTACGTTTTCCCTACAGGTCTAATCATACTCTTTTAAGCAATGTATGTTACTAATTTTATGTTTTACGTCATTTAATTTTACATTTCAAAACCAAGTTATCAAAATCAATGCTGCCACAAATTGGGACTAATACCTATTGATGCAAGTATTTTTAACCAAACGTGGTGTAGCGAAGAAATCGTTTGAAATCCGTGAATTAGCAAGAACCATTGATAGTGGAAGATTCCGGCATTGATCTTCTTGACAAACAGGAACACTTACAATCTTTTACTGCGTTTCGAGCATAAATCTTCATCTGGTTACTCACAAATTATAGTTCTACTTACTTAATCATACTCTTCTTGATGGCCCTTCTTCTTCATTTTTCTTTCGTTCTTTTGTCTTTAACTGTTATTCAACGTTATTCCACACATTTATCTTCATCTAAGTATTTGTTTGACGATATAAAACAAGACGGATATCACAAGAATACGACTGAAAATATTATTCATAAATACGGCGGGAAGATGTATGCAATATAGTATTTAGATGAGAATAAATATACTATGGTACCGTTTATATACGATACAGTCCTTCATTTCTTGGCCTTAAATTTCTAGCAGAGCCAAAGCTAAAATTAATGCTGATTACTTTTATTTGGTCTGTTATAGTGCTCCATGCCATAGAGGCAGAGTTAAGTTGGGCCGTTCTAGGTTGTAACCCAACTTTAACGCCGAGGGCTATCATCAGACAACTTTTCATAGTTATTTTATAGTATTTTAAAACAAAAGTAGTCTTGATTGTATTGAAACAATTGGACAGGATTATTTGTGGTCTTTTTACTAGTTAGCAACCTGTAAGTCTTTGCAGCATCTAAAGTAAGACAATTAAACTCGTGTGAACTTTACAGCTTTCCCTATTTCAACGTCCGCATGGATTGAAATATGATGCAAAACAGAGAGAGATTTAGTTGTGTTAACTAACTTTCGAATAGAATTGCCAGCCTCAACTTGTTTTTCTTTTTCTCTTTGATAGGGTTGGGCGACATGGCCGTCAGTAACTCAATTGGTAGCAATGTGTTTGATATCCTGATTGGCCTTGCCTTTCCGTGGTTCATCCATACTGCAATCATTTCTCCAGGGTCAGAGGTAATCCTTACCTCTTAATGCTGTACTTTATTAATATACCTTCACAGATACCCAGTGTGAAGCAAATTAAAGTTTTCCAGTGCTGCAAGGTACCATGGTGAATTCGTGACTATGTTATGTTCTCGCTCACACACCATTCATAAGCAGGATTATAAATTGACATTCTTTTTTACTCATGATGATGCGAAACACACTTCAAACAGCCTTTTTTTATTTTTGTGTGTATAAGAAGGATAAAAGCGGTTGTTTACAGCAGCGGGATCGGCGCAAATGTTGCTTGACTTTTTTTATCAAATCTGTCACTAAATCGCCCAAAATTTGGTCTTGTGTCAAATTAAGTCCTTCGGCCAAAAGGCTAAACTTTGGAAATGAGTGAATAATGCGCCTAAACTTGAATTTGCTTTGTGCTCAACGACCGTCATCTTTAAGATGGATTTACACGAGGCTTATTCTGTGAATCGAATCTTTCTTTGCAAGTTTTCTCACCAATGGCCTAGCAATCATTCGTTCTGTCAAAGATTATTTCAACAATAATTATAAATATTACACTTTGATAGGCTAAAAGCTAACAAGCGAAAAATTTGCAGCGAAAATGTAGAACTCAACCCTACTCCTTCCATGGAATCTTAACTACAGAAAAAAGGAACGGGACTCTTGGTTCCGTTCTTGTTTGAGCAGGATGCCACTTTTTTCATCGCGTTTACACTAAAGCAAAAAGGAACAAAAGAACGGAACTTTCGGGTGATGCGTGCGTAGTGGCGCGGCAACGCGGCATTAACGTCTGGCATTTTCAGAAGGCCTCTCCTCAGCCCTAGATTAAGCCCAGTTTACAATAGTAACCAAAAAGTTCCGTTCCTGACCGTTTACACTAGAAAAACAAGCAAGGTTTGGGAACGGAACCGAAGAGTTTCGCATTTTAGTGCAACCAAGGAAGAACGGAACCGTTCCCAAACTAGCATGGAGTTAAAGGCATTGAGTCATGGTAAATAGACCTTCTCTATAGGGGGCCATTTGGTTCCGACGTGATCGCTGCTGCTTCATGTGATACTTGCATCCGTTGTTGACAACTTGCGATTGATTGAAATTGTTTTGTCAATCAGTACAAGGTGAGTTCATGTGACCAGTTCCAGGTCATCCAATAGCATCGCAGTCATGAAAACCATGACTCAGCTGATTTTGGCACTTAGGGTATACCCAATCCATTTTATCATGACTCAATGCCTTTAAAATTCCTAGTGTAAACGCAAGGCCTGTCATCGCTTTTTCACGCGCGGAACCAAAGAGTTCCGTTCTTTTTTTGTTTATTGATAAACGGGGCCTTAATCAACAGATTTTTGCTAGAGAAAAATTGATCGAAAATTTTTACTCATGTAAATCCACCTTTAGTCGTGAATTCACCATTTCTTCTATTATTATTATTATTGTTATTGTTATTATTATTATTGTTATCATTATTAATCATTATTTTTTATTAACTCTTTATTTACAATGTTGGCATAAAAAAGGTATAAAATAGTTATACATGTATAAGATAAAATATTTACAAGCATATCTAATAAAAGCCAACAACTTTCTCTTTGATTGTGACCTTGAGACATATGCTGTTTTACCTGCAATTGCTACTAGTTTGTTTTGTATAACACTTTGTTGTTGCATCACAATTAATTTTTATTCTACGCTTACGTTTACGCTTACGTTTACGCTTACGTTTACGCTCGAAAAGATATAGGGAGACTTCGATAAAAGTATTATGGCATTGCATTCGAGTAGGTTATGTAACGGAAAGTTGTCAAATATTCGCAGTCAAATATGTTATCTTGGTATAAATATCCTTAAAAATGCTTAAGTTATAAGTTGCTTAAAATTTGTCGTTTGTATTTAATGAGAAAGGATTCTTCCAAAGTAGTCTTCGAAATTTCGAAGGTGTCCTAATACTTTTTGAACGCACTGTCATTTATGTGCCCTGTTTGTGTAGCTACCAAGAAGCAACAAGAATATTTTAGTTCTTGTTTCAGATGTGCTACAACATGGAATAGGTTCAAGCAATTCATTTAAACGTCCGAAAGATGCAACCCAACCTTTTTTATAAGTGTCTTTTATTGACTTAGCTACCTCTGCCAATTGTAGGTTAGCGTCAACAGCCGCGGATTGAAGTATTCGGTTATTCTTTTACTCGGCTCAGTCTTGTTGACGGTATGTGAATCAGTCTAATTTATTTACATCTTAATAAAGTGATTTTGAATGTGTAGATAATTTTGTGTTCAGAATTGCCTTTCTCATCCGCGCATTGTTTTCAATGAGAGTGACCATTTCTGAACATATAATGACGATACATCTGAATTTTTAGCCATGTCTTTTTAGCCTCGTTCAAAGCAGGCCTTTGGCTAATCATTTTCTTCAAATTGCAGGTACTAACGATCCATGTGAATAAATGGAGACTGGACAGAAAAACCGGTGTGATTTTCACACTATTGTACTTAATATTCGTAACTATTTCATGCCTGATAGAATTTAACATTTTTGGATTCGTAAACCTTCCCGTTTGCTCGTTGGTATATTAACGCAGAGACTTACACACTCTACACTTTTAGTTTATTCTTGGGCTGAACAAAAAATGACAAGGCATATGCATTATCTAATGTCTTTTTACTGTTCCGAAATTGCAGCTTAAGCATTTTATCAAGGTATTTTATCAAGGTATATCAAGCTTTCATTCAAAACAGGCAAGTGGTTCTAATTTGTCATGCATCTAATTCGAAATCATATCGCAAATCTTCACAATCTTGCTGAATTAAGCCCCGATTCATCGACATGTTGTTATTTTGTTTTCGTTGTTTTCGTTGAATCTGATTGCTGGTACCAAGCCCCTAGCTTGAATTTCATACAGATAAAGATATATCTTATATGCAGTCCATGCGTATAAGCTGATGCAGATTTAATACCCAGTGGAAAGTTTGGTCAGTTTAAAGGATGCCTGATCTTGATTCGATTCATTTATGTTAAGAATATATTCAGTTAATTTATAGTTTATCTTAAGAGAAACACGAAATGATTTCTATGATCATCATCCTGCCTTTCATCCGCAAATGACACCTTATGATTGATTCTATGGGTTTAGTGAGCACACTGTTTCTTTTGCTGCTTGGTCGTCCATTTCCCGGTGATGTTTTTACAGCGTTTATGATATCCGGGGGGACCAGTACTGCCACGTACAACATGACATCCCCACCTACCACCTTAAAAGTTTATACCTACCCTCAGCAACTCCATACATACATGATTTCATTTTCCTACAGTGTGAACGTTACTGAAAATCTAGTAATTATTTGCGTGAAAATACAAGCGGTAAGGGGTATTTGATAAGACTACTATTATAGAAGTGGGGTATGATTTTTTAATCTGTCCTTTTCCATTTAATCATACACTCTAAATAAGATCGCGAGTAATTATTAAAATCGTTGTAAATCGAAACACTTATTAAACGTTAATTAACTTTTCCCTAACAAGGAAGAGAGCGTCTTTAAGTTTTTAAATCTTCTGTAACTTTTGATAACGTTGAACCTATTCAACGGCTATGTTTTAACTTTTCCCTGGCAAGAAAGGGAGAATCTTTTTGTTTCCAAAGCTTTTTCTGTAACTTTTGATAACGTTGTAGGATTCTAAATTCTAAACTGTACATAACTGCAGTTTTTGTAATAATTAGTGACTGAATATGATGTATGTATGCTTTTTGTTAACTTAAGATATAGATAGATGTCTGCCTTGAAATTCATCGAACCATTCTCAATCCATCGAAAGCAATAGTGATTGTACGGCAAGCAGGCCCACCGAGGGGGGGGGCAGTGGGAGATTGCCCCAGGCCTTGAGGTGAAAGGGGTCCCAAAATTTTATAGCAAAGTTCTTTACAATAACAAGAACTTACAGTTTATGATGTCATCATCACGGGCCATATCTTTCTTCTCGCCCCAGGCCCCAGAAAGCACTTGTTATTGTAAGTACAGTACCCATTTTCAAAGGATTGCAGTTGTGCTAAAATGCCAGGGAGATGCAGTTTGTATGGAGGAAAGCGTTTCAATTACAAGATCTAAAGCCCTCAACTGACCTTAAACTTAGAGCTTGTGTTTAAAGCGAAAAGTCCAGCCAAATTAAGGACAGCTGTCGTAAGATCCTGTTATAATTAGTGCCCCGTGTAATATAGGTCATGTAATGTATTAACTATATAATGTCCACATTTCCATTTTTTTGGAAGCTTTCTACTCCATTGTGCGAAGCTACCTCCTTTTTTGTCATCGTGCAGAATTTATTCCGATTTATTGTTAATGTCCAAATTTTTTAAGGAGGGCAAACCATCGTTCCACGAACTTATTTGCAAGAGACCCTCTACGTGTTTTTTTAAAGTACCCGTTTACGCGGGATCCGGTCCAGATCGGATCCATACGGGTTCACCTCTGAAAGCGATCCCAAAAGTGTTCGGATAGCGGATCCAAAAGTATACGGATCCATCAGTTCCCGTGTAAACGCAAGGCCTATCCGTATTCTTTTGGATCCGACCCGGTTCGGATCCGCTCTCGTGTAGACAGGCTCTTAAAAGATAACATGAAGTATTAATTTTCAAAGAAATATCAACAATGGTAAACGCAACAAGAGTGTTTTTATCTCATAAGGTAACCCTAGTACCCAAAGGAATCCTTTTAATCCATTGTTTGTAGCCGTTCCTAACAAGATAAGATTAGCTTAAATTAACTCATTCATGACTAAATCATGTCACATGCAGGCACACAAAGTGACTGCAGACTATCAAGACTATCGGTGTGTCTTATTTTAGCTCGAGACTACTGATTTGCTATGGACGTCAAAATGTAATGTTCTTTTTATTCATCTAACGGGCCAGAGATTGGTTTGACCAAATGTAAATTGGTTTGACTAAATGTCAGCACCATAAAAGTACTATTGCTATGGTCAGCACTCACTATGAATTAACAGATAAAAATCCCATATTTTATCCCAGATAAAAAAATTGACACCAATGGAGTATCGATATTTTAGACGTTAGTCGAATTTGATGCTTCAACGCCTTTATTCTCTTTTTCGTTACTGAAACCTAAAGACGCGCCGTTAACTTCTCCAAATTACCTTTAATATGTAACACTGATATCAAAATTCCACAGGTCCACCAGTCCGGTTAATAGCATGTTTCTCGTCTTTGTTGTCAGTTACCCCCTGATGAGTGTGACTGCTCACGTTGGCCTTAGATATCCTTCCCTGTTGTGCGTTCTGCATTTGCATTCTAATCACTTTAGTGCTCTTGGACGTCCAAATGGAAATGGAAAACGGCAGTCCAGTGACCTCTTTACGCTACAAACGTTTGAAGTTCGGAAAGAAATTCTCCATCTTCAACAAAACTCTCTTGATCGTTTCTGGTCTCTGCGGGATTCTACTTCTTTCTCAAAGCTTCAACTTATTGCAGGAGAGAACGAGATGTAAGTTGAGATTTATATTTTTAGATGATCGGCGGTTAGATTCGATAGGATTTCCGAAAAGTGCACCTTCTTGAACGTTTCAAAGAAATTATGCACAAAATCCGCATCAAAATATCTAATAAGTAAAAGGGAAAGATTATGAGCCGCAGCATCGCCGAAAGTCAATTTTCCTATTTAAATAATGTCCAACCCTTGCCAAGAAGGACCCCCAAATGATTTGGGTAATCTCTAATTACTGTAAATCCTCGAATTAGCCCCCTGGGGGCTTATTTATTTTTGATATTTTTGGATGGGGGCTTATTCGAGGGGGGGGGGCTTATAGAATTATTGTAGACAAAAAGAAGACATTATTAAAAGACCTTGTTTATTTTAGTAGAAATTTCTTTATGAGTATTTAATTCATTACTACCAGAAGTACGAATTTGTCGTGGTAGTGGCAAAAGCCGTCAAATTGAGGGGTCCAATTCGAGAATACATGGTAGCAGTGGGGGCTTATACGAGGGGGGGGGAGACTTATTGGAAATTTGTAGTTCTAGGGTGGGGGCTTATTCGAGGGGTGGCCTTTTTCGAGGGGGACCAATTCGAGGATTTACGGTACTGGTAATGGTTCGCTTTTCACGCTGATGGTACGAAAGTCTTTGTTAATCAGCGAAACGAAGATCTTCATGCACGGTGTGTCTACCTTGCGCCACACAACGAAATGTGGTGTGGCCCCCGAAATCATATACCATGCAGGAAATATCTTGTAAACACTACATTCTTTTTTAAAACATCAATTTATAAGAACATGAGACTTAAAATTGTTCAAAAGTTAAGATCAGATTACGAACAAGCTGAGGCTGAGTTACTGTAAAATGCAATTTTGAACAACGTTTTATCTCAAAAAGAGGATTTTTAGAAATCTGTGGGTTCTTTTCGATGAATGTTCAGACTTGGCAGCAAACTAATTCGTCTCTCTCATTTTGTTGGCAAATGAAGCCTGAATACCTCCCTAAAGCGAAAAAGCTAACAGTCACACTGCTTATACCCTATTAATTTAGGAACAAATTGATTTACTGGTTCTTATGAAAAAGAGGTATTTTATTTATTTGGTCTTCATTGTTCAAATTAAATTTATGCCAAGCTTCAGTTAGAAGAAAAAGCAATTTATTTTTGTAAACTTCCTCTCGTGTTAATAAAACAGAGCAGGTCTTATTTGCAAACCAATCCTGCTACTAAAATGTCATGCAATGCAAAATTTAACTTTAATGGTGATAGCATGTAGTTGTGGCGGTAGGCGGTAGGCACCATGTTTATTTAACGTTTTGGCATTTTTTGTGATTGGGCTTGATGCCTCTGTTCGTGTTCTGATCCCGTGTTGACAGGATGAAATGTCTACTTTCAAAGGCTGCTTTCTAGACCAATATTGTCCAATAATTACGATGCCCTTGGCTAGGACCAAAATTGCAACAACGGATACCCTTGACTAGATCAGAATTCCGAAAAAGTGCCTATCCCCACGACTCATCCCTAGGTTACTTTACTACGGAAGAACCCCCCTTCCCTTCCCCCAAAGACGGCTTGTTACACAAGGGTGTTCAGAGATAGAAGCCGCTGCTTTCTTCACAAAAATCTGGACGTTCTCCTGAATGTGGCGTTGAAACGGAAATTATGGCTCGATGAGTGCTGGAAGTGCAAATAAATTGTTTTGTGATTCCTTACAAGCCGATGATGTTAAGCCTTTGTGTTTAAATTGCTGGTAGAGCATGAATTCCATAGGGATGATGAATTCATAAACTCGATAACAGATAAAATGATACTCAGTATCAACGCGTCATGCTCAGCTCTGCACGCAAAAAATTGACTGCGTAACTGTGGACGACAGGAATCTTGAATCTTGGACGTGTGCCTACTTGCATCCGGACAACTCTGAAAACAGTTGGCAAGATTTTTCACAAACTTCTTAAATTAATGATGCGATTGCTTTTAAGTTTGATATAGAACTGGTCTTTACAATCAACTGAAATCAGCTCGCAATGCAATGAAGTTACTTTCTCTTCTTTTTTAAACCTATGTATCAAAGAGAAAATAGCTTCTTAAGGTTTTCAGTGATTAAGATATCATATATTTTTTAGTGGATCCAGATGGACCTGGTCATGCTGTGCAAAAGAGATCAGTCTGGGTGTCATCAGAGTTAGCTGACAATTTTACAAAGGCGAATTCTTCCAAGAGAGCTGATTCAAATGATAGTTTTGCTGAATGTAGCCCACCTAGTAAGCGCTGATTGCCTTGATTCAGTTAGGCCATTTATACCCCAACGTGCTCTACGAGTTGTAGTGGAGGAGGTGTGGATTAAAACGAGGTTCAAAAACGTGCAACAGAAAAAATTATAGCTAACTGGTTTGCCAAATGTAGCAGGAAACATGAACTAATGAATTTCCTTTGGAATTTTTAATAACCAGTCTTTCCCCTAAGGGAAGAATTTTATCAAATCTAAAATTTTTTTCAAAAATGAATCGAAACATTTCTTATCTTTTTCTTGGTAATTTTCTGGTATTGCACAGAGAAACCCGAAAGAAAATGAAAAGGAAACTCTTAATATTCTCTTTTTGTAAAGAGCCTCGGGACAATCATACTGGGGGTTGCTACTGAACGAGGAAAATACATTGTTGCTGGTCCCCTGTGTTTATTATGGACAGTCCTCAATCGAAGTCCATTTCGGTTCTTTGTGTCAAAATTATCGCAATGAAGCTTGAAAATTTACATTTTTTATTGAAATGATTTCATCATTCATACTTCAATAGCCTACTCCTAATTCTATTATTTTTCAAAAATATAACCACAAGCCCTTTTTCACAGGTATCCAAGAATTTCCTAAAGATTTTTTTTCAAACTCACAGCGAAGGAAAGGAGCGGTCATAGTTCACATTCTAGTTGTATGTTTACAGTTTAATTTGGTTTATTTACATTGATTTGAATGTAGATAGATATGGATTGACTTCAATATATACGTAGAACATATTCATTCATTGGCCGAAGATCCTGAAGGGGAGGAGGGTCTTTATCCCATCTCCCAGCCATTTTTAAGCAAGACTTCATCCAGGAGGCTTTGCTAAACTGATTCTGAGTAGTACTGTACAGTACCAAAATGCAACTCCCATGCTTCAAATGATTTTCCCATTTACCTAAACTGCAGCTCCCGGTGCAGCACAAACAAACGCTATTTCCCAGTTTACCTAAACAAAACGATAACATTCTGATTGTATATAACCCTTTTTGTGCTTACCAAAGCAGTATTCAATATTCTGATTAATAAAACACGGAAATGCTTTTTGATAAGGTTTTCCATGTGCACCTTAAGGTTATTCGCCATACCCTTTCTATATTCTAATTTCTCAATAACCAATAGTATTTGCAAAATTAAGATCGGATCCAGAAATAACTATTATAGCAAACATCAAAATAAAATTAAGAACTAAGATATCCTAACTTAAATCCCTCGATCCTCGTACATTGTTAATAGACCGTTCCTCACAATAATAGAAGGAGCAGGCTCTGTTGCCAGAAGGAAAAGCAGCTAGAACTCATTCTAAAATACTATAGAAATATAAGTGTAATTGTTCATTCGCCCTGTATAGGCCTAGTCTTGTCAATTATAGTCATTTTGGGACAACAGAGCTTTTCTCAACGAAAAAACGGACTATGGACCATCTTCTCTCTTTATTATATTACAAACATTCAAATCAGACATAATAAATGACTTGGTCCATGAGCTATCTCCGCTGTCATAACGGGATTGCTGTGCTAAAACTGGGTACCCGCCTTACCGTGTATTTTGGACTTTCCAGGTGCTAACATAACTGCTATTTCAATTAGTTTTTGGTGATAGGAGGCTTGTTTATTTGTTTTAAATCCAAATAACTAATATTCAGCAATGGTATGGGGTCTCTTGGTGACTGAGTCTAGGAGTTGAAGGCTTAATTCAATATTTTGATGCAAGCAACCAGTTTTATGAACAAATCTAGATGGATTTGTGGCACTTTTAAAAAAACCAACTTGCACAAGTGTATTTTAAAAGTCGCAAATTTCAATATTTGGTCGATTGCTTTATGTAATTCAATATAGAAGTAATAAAAGTAAAACTTGACAGGTTATTGTATAAGGGTCAGTTGTAAGTGCACAGAGAGCCTAGATTTCGTCCTAAACAGATAAAGTGAAGCTCTCCAAAAGATCTTACAACTCCGATTTTACATCGCTAAAATTATATTTTATTAGAGGAATGGTTTTTTGGTTATTAAACGAGCATTAAAAGCTTGAATGATTTCACATTTTCTGTTAAGTATTAAGGAATAAACAATCTTTAATTTTTCAATTTACAGTCTGTTTACATGTTTATTGCATTGGCATTTGTTTGTGATGACTACTTTGTGGCTTCGCTCGATCATATATGCGAGGTATCTATCCCTACATCAGTTTATTTTGACATATCTATTTGATTTTACTTTATTGCATATAATCATTATCATATTCTAAACTTAATTTCTACGCTTCAAAAAAGACAGGACTTTTGGAAAAAAGGCACCAAAGGTTGCTATTTCACCCCTCGTTGGCCAGTCCCTGTTTGAATGTTTGCAGTTGCTGTAGAGTAGGGTATTCTGTACGCATGGTGTACGTAGAGGGGCATTCTGGGGGCTATTTTCTGGGGCCTGTCCAGGAGTTATCAATACCAAAAATTATTGTCAGGGAATTAATGTTTTGTCTCGTTTGTAACAAAAATTTTGAACTGTTGGTTATAAATGAATTTCTATGGGTGACTTTTGTCATTTGGTTTTCTAGAACTTGAATCTAAGTGAAGATGTTGCCGGAGCAACGTTTATGGCAGTGGGGGGCTCAGCCCCGGAGCTGTTCACCTCCGTCATTGGTAAGTTGTATCTTCCTGAATTTTTTGATTTTTCGGAAATGGAAAGGACTTGCTCATCCAGAATACGTTCATGGTTGCCTGACCACTACTGCAACAAATTGAGGTTAAGGCACATAACATTTTAGAAATTGTTTTTATTACGAGTACGAAATAAACGCGCATGAAGACTCAGGCATTAAAAACGAGAATTCCAAGCATGCCAGCATGAATGATAAAAACAATTAAATTATGGGCAGAACAAGCAGCTTTCTATAGAGTACCGATGTTTGACGTCACCAAAAATCTATTTTTAGAATTATAAAATTTGGCGAATAATCTTAAAGAACGGCATAAAATACCTCTCATTGTGCAAATTTAGCTAGAAATGTTCGAAACTGGACGAGATATGGCCAATGAAAGATTTCAAGTTTGCTAACGGATTACTGTTATTCTGGCCTGGTTCCTAAAGTTATGAACCAAGACCAAATTACAGAGGTTTGATGAGGCAAGAGCCTGTCCTTATGAGGCCATATCTAAGCTTATTCGTGATGCCTTTAACTGATTTTGCATATTAAGAGGTATTTCATGATGATCTTTTAGGTTCTGGGATCAAAATTCAGAAATTCTAAAAGTAGATTTTATGACGTCATCTCTTTGGTACGCTATGTTATAAGAAAAACGCATTTTTGGGTACACGGGATGTATTCATTTTCTCTCGTGGACTCTTCAACTATCCAAATTTTATGCAGTTGCCGATTGGTCATAAACAAAAAGCCAATCAAAGGTGCCATTCTCCTCTCAAGCTGGGTTGCCGTCCTAAAATGTTAGGAAGGGGGGCTGTTCTGTTGGCAAATTGAAAGGCCTCGCCAATGACCACACCCTTACCACACTCAAAAACCTTGCATTTTTGTTAAAGAATCTCCGTTGCGTGAAGAAAACATTCAAATTATTCGATGACACAAACAAACTGATAAAAAATCACTCATTCATGAGAAATCTATAAAAAAAAGAGTTGCCAACACAGAATTTGTTCAACTAAATATGGACACACTTGTTAAGGGGAGGCTGAGCCCCCCTCTAAATCTTTTTGGATTTTTGACAAAGGGGGCTGAGCCATCTTGAGCCTCCCCTCTACGACACCACTGCTCTCAAGTAACTTAAAGAGTCATTGCTAACAATGAGCTATTGCGCTACGCAAGCATCCTATAAGGCATTTTCAGACAGTCTGAAATCAATTATGGTTAATCCGTAGAAGTTTGCTGCCATTGTTTGGATTGTCGCCTGGATAATTTGCCACCCCCGCAAAGGCTCATTGTTAGCAATGAGTTGGTATAAATTTCTGCTTACCTATTGACCATTGCCCGGCGTTTTGAACTTTGAGGAGGGTCGGGCGAAAAAAATCATCTTTGCTTGCTATCTTGCAAATTATAGTGTGTATAATGTGTAAAGGGTGTTGCCTTGCAATTCAAGATTTGGAACAAATCAGGGTGAGAAGCTATCCATTTTAACCCAGTTTCCTAAAGGTACTCTGAACTCTATTTTCCAACCTTTTTCACGGGCAATGTCTCTCAAGTTCATTAGAAATTTTGATAATTGATGGAATCTCCAAGAAAAATGTCATTGGTGCCATAGCCACAGTGAAAGAGTAGTGGGTCGGCTCGACTATCTCTTTTACTAGGGCTCCGGGACCCAGGGCACAAGAAAATGACTAGGCCTTTGACAAAAATCAATTTGTTTTAGAGTACAAATTCCACAATAATCCTGTTGTTCTAATTACTAATAGATATCGTTAGCTTTTTGGAAAGAGTGGCTCAAACCCTAGGAAATCTCATACACAGTTTCGTTTTTGTGTATCCTATTTCCCAATACACATTAAAAGAATCCCAGTTCTAGCACAGAAGTCCTGTTCCAAGTGTGTTTTAGTTCCAGTCAGCACAAGAGTCTGCTTGTACCCCCCTTCCGGATGCGTTTAGTATTTTCAATCCACATTGATGTTTTTGTTGTGTTTTAATCAGATTTGTCTATAGCTGCTATTTGATTAGCGGGGTCTGGTTATCAGGCCACTATTTTAGGATTTTTACCCATTGTATATGTGAAATCATTGAATTTGCATTAACTAGAAAAGCAAACACCATTCAGGAAAATTATATGATCTTTTATTTGAAATACTGAGAGATTTGTTGATTGACTACTTAGTTTTATACAATTTTCATGGATCAAATTTTCAACCCTAAAAATAATGTTGATTTAAAAACAAGCTGCTGGTATTTACTCAACACACTGTGGTTTTCTGTTTATTGAAAGTAACGTTCATCTGCAGAGAGTTTTTCCATATATATTTATTAAAAGATCCATCATTTTTCAGGTCTTTTTGTCATTGGGTATGGAGATGTTGGCCCAGGAACAATCGTTGGATCGGCCGTTTTCAATATTCTCGTTGCCCTAGGACTTGTGAGCTTCTTTGCGGGGCAGGTAATCAAAGATTTTAGTTTAAAATTGTGTTTCTATGTATATATCTGATCGTTGTTAGAACAAAAATCGTTATCATCATAATAATCATAATCGTCAACATCTTTATCATTTTCAGAGATCAGAGACATTTATCATCATAGGTCATGATCACTGCATTTTTTGATAAGCATTGTTATTTGCTCTTCCCAGGTCACCCAACTCACCCGCTGGCCAATATTACGAGACTCGCTTTCATACAGTGTAGCCATTGCTGCTTTGATAGGGGTATGAACAATTAATACACTTATCATTTCGTTTTGATGAAACAAACATATGTAGCAAATTGCTAGCTCTTTGTATTGAAGTCTTTACCAGGGCCGCATTAAGAATTTTGGGGTACATATATCAATTAATGTAGTATCTTTGTGTACCTTAAGTGATTCAAGCTACTCTTCAGCTGACTATACTTTTGTATAGGAAACGTTGTTTTATTTCATCCATTTCATTCATTTTCAATTGTTTAAGCATAAGTTTCAGCAATGCTGGTTTACAAGGGGCCATGCACCTAAACTAAAAGAAAAACTTAAAATAGAATAAAGTAAATCGTTGGAATATATCTAAACATGATAGAATTCTCTACCCAACTCCTTCTAATCCACCCTACCCTCGAAATTTTTGATACTTTTTTACTTTTTTTGAATTATATTTTCCTTAATGTGTCAAACTTACAATATATAAATATGAATACAATAGTAAAAGGCCTGAAGTATGATATTAAAAAAAAAACAAAAAAGAAATGATTTTTCCTAGAACTTATAGTGAATTATCATATTTTTTTGTGGCCCAGTTATTGTTGTAGAGTCTCAGGTTATGGATGTACAGCCTACAATAAAACAGTTTTTAGAAGTTATTTGCTAGTAATATTTGAATATAACGCCAGAACTATGAATGCTTAAATAAAATAGAATTTATTTAATTATTTTTTACCTCTTCTGGAAGATTTTTTGAATTTTGTCGAAAAGGCCACTGGGGATTGTGTTCATAAACTGTTGTTTTAAAAGCAAATTGGATTTTTTGGAGGCTTTTTGGAGGCCGATGTTAACTCCGCTCACTGAGATCCCGATCCACAGTTCTGTATTTTGCGAAGACGGATGATTAAGCATACCGTAAATCTTCGAATTGGGTGGGGGGCTTATTCGAGGGGAAGGTTATTTGAGAGGGGGGGGCTTATTTCATATTTTTGTATTTTCCTCAAAGGTCCACATAAAAACGACATAATTTTTCTAACAAATCTAACAAAGAACTAACAAATATTGTTTTTTTATATCATCACAAAAGTTCCTTATTTGCTTTTTGGTCTCCAATCAAAAGAGGTAATACTGTATAGCTATTGTCCTGTGGGGGCTTTCTTGAAATAAGATATTATTCTGCAATTATGCTTCTTTGCAAAAATGATCTTTTTAGGTGGCGGCTTATTCGAGGGGAAAGCTTATCCGAACGTGGGGCTTATTTGAGGATTTACGGAATTGAGTTGACCGACTATTTGACCTCTCTCGACAAATAATCCCCCGGTCACGCACATGGTAGTTCAGAGTGCTGCTTTGTATTTTTTACAGTTTTACTTTATGCATTAGAACTATAAAAAGAATTAGCTGGGCTGGTCAATCGTCAATGAACGATAACCGTAAACCCATGCAAAGATAAAGTCACATTGAAAACGGCGTTCGTTTGCTTTTAAGTTATGCGCCACCATGGTCCCGCAAAAGTGATTTCATATCCAATTCATTGTTAAATTGTGGTTTACGGTTATCTGATTAAATAGATTTGTGGCAATTGAAACTATAAATATTTGTGTAGGTTTAAGCTACTGCTCAATATTTTGCGAATGCTCTTTTTCTTTCGATTCATGCCATGTCCATAGCCATAAAACTTTAAAAATATTGGATTCTCTTGTAAAGCATTCCTTTAAGCACCAAGGAATTAGCAGTGGCGACAATATCTAGTTTGATTTGGCTTTGGTGCATGCATAAAATCATTTTCTTTATTGTTAGGCTCCCTCCCATCATCTACTCTTCTCATCTTTTTGTCCATTTGTATTAATAAATCTCCCAACGGAAATAATTAGCAAGATCAGATTTTGCCTTATATAGCTTTATACGTAGATCGGTGTTTGATAATTTACCAATACATTCGGTTTTCATTGTAGGCTATGTACGATGGATTTATCACGTGGTAAGTGTTGCCTGAATCATAACAAGCCATGTTCACCGTTACCACCATCATAGGAATAGAACAGTAAAGTAATACTTTAGGTACTCCTAGAATGTTACCTATTTTGGGTATTGCCACTCATGCTTGCCGT
This sequence comes from Rhopilema esculentum, assembly GCF_013076305.1. The sequence continues at coordinate 5,776,360 of NW_027019302.1, read as the reverse complement.
TGCTTTGTCCCCAGTCATCAATTTTGAACCCCTAATGGTCCCGAGTCGAGAACTACACCAAGATGTTTATGTTCATTATTCCTTGATATTTTATTGTTGCCTAGTTTTAGAGACGGGTGTTGAGGTTTCTTTTGTTTGGTGGAAAATATTACTTGTTCAGTCTTTTCTGCATTAAACTGCATTATCCACTGCCATGCCCATAATCGAACCGTTTCCAGATCATTATTTGAATCGAGACAATCTTTAGCCTCATCATGAAAAACTGTAAACAGAGAAGTATTATCTGCAAATAGGTTAATATCACAGGCTACATTATCAGCCAGATCATTGATGCAAACAAGAAAGAACAGGGGGACCGAGAACTGATCCTTGCGGAACTCCTGCAGTTACTGTTTCCAACTCTGAATTTGTACCATTCAGGGCAAAACTCTGCAAGCGGTTTTGTTATAAGCTTTTTTATTAAGAGCAGTAATTTCCCTGGGATTCTGTTTGCTCTAGCTTGTAAAGAAAACCCTCATGCCACATCCTATAACAAGCTTTCTACAGGTCGAGGAACACAACATGAGTTGCCGTATTAGGAAGGCTTTCAAAGGCTGTGTAAAAGCCAGATTGACTGGACGTCAGAATTTGTTGTCACATGAATATTTGTACATCATCATTTCTATCCCACTTGTTAACAATGATAATAGAAAGCTGTACAGGAACAGTTCGAAAATAGTTAACATAATTTTGTTTCTCGATCCATCACGTTCAAATTTTTGCCACGTGACTAGTTTTATTCTCAATACGCGCAAGCACGTGTAACACCAAGTCTGATTCGATCTGTGGATCACCTTCAGCGGTGGACTTTTGGATTTATAGGCACACATTGTATTTTAGACTGGGAATAATTGTAACCTATGCAGAAGCAGCGTGGGAAAAAGGCTTGCATGCAACCTTGTGATTATTTTCACAGCATTTGAAATGTTTAGGGAGAGCTTGTATTTCCGTTTGTTAATAGGTAATAAAGTCTTCTGCATGTTTCACAAAGCATTTGGTATTAGCGACAATAATCTTCAAAGAATATGCGACATTTGCGAGAGGCTCAATAAATTCTCTGTGTAGCTCTTCTTGTTAGCTTGTCTAGAAAAAACCAAATTTTGAAAGAACGATGTCTTTAGCGTTCGTTATTGGTTTTACTTCCTTTCACATATTATAGCTTTATTTGACACCATTTTGAAAGTCATTTTTTCTTCTCCTAAATTGTGTAGATTTGAATAAAAATTGTATTAGAAATATATATGAATATAAATGGTATAAGAAATAATTCTTCGAAGGAAGAGGGTGGGGTACACAGGGTAGGGCTAAATGTTATCTTACTAATGTAACCCTCGAAAAAGTGTGTAATCATTCATAAATAACTTTATCTCGTGTTACATATTCTTCAATTTGCTCTTACTTGCAATATCATTTGTATCTCATACACTGTCCACCCTTCCGATCCAACCTGTAATTAAGGCCTAAAGAGAAATCTTTGAACCCGTATAGGCTAAAACTACATTCTCGAGACTAAATTTTAAGGAAAAAGACAAATAGAACTAATTATGGTTGATCATTAAAAGTCGAAAATGTTACCGAAATTTTAAAGGGATTATTCTGTGACAGGGGTGTAAACCAAGTCCCTACAACATTCCATAATCCACAAAACTCTATCTTAAATGCTTTGAGTTAATTCATATTTGATTTCTGTAAAAATAATTCGCTGTAATTATTTATAAGTATCATCATAAATTGTTTCTTGCTAGGTACGAGAGTCTTATCATGTTGTTACTATATGCCGGGTACATTACTTTGATGAAGTAAGTTTTATTTCGCTTAAATACTTTTCAGTTTCTTAATTCTTGGAAATTCCCAATGTATAAGAAACATAAAGGGTTAAAGGCCGTTTTCCTTAAAAGCTTTAAGATCTTTTTCTTTAAGCAGGCATGTTCTAGAGTTTCTTCACGAGTCTATGTACATCAATGTGCGTTAGGCTGTTTAAGTTGGTTAAATATTTGACATAATTTACCTACCTGAAAGCCCCAAGTCTGATAAAAGTAATCCCAAGATAACGGATGGGCCATTTCTTATTTGATTGTCTTCAAGACACATTTAGATTTCCTATTTTTAGAGGGCAATTCTATCTTAAAGTTCAGAGAGTAACAGCTTAATAGAGAACCTTACCAACCCTTCATGACCCATACAAGGCTACACTTGAATAACGCTGCAATCTTAGGATGAGATTCGGCACTCATGCTGCACTTTTTTGTCTAATCTATGTTTATCAGGTTCAATTCAACAGTTCTCAAAATAATTCAGCCAGAATCAGTCTACGTGAAGGAAGAAGAAAAAAATCCTCTATCTAATGGTACAGTTGATTATGGTTCTACCATGCTCGAAAATGGAGATATTCCTGGTAAGATATGAATATACATTTACGTTGTCTACTCCGAAATTCATAATCGTTTTGTGGCTAGGTCACTAGCTTTGTTTAACCCTTTGAAAGTGACGTCACAATTCACACCAGTCTTCTGAATATCTACTGAATCCTCATGGATAACCTATGAGTTGTTGGCATGATTATGTGGCTGCTTCTCCCAAAGAAAATAACTGTTTTATATGTAGTTTTGCATGAATTTTTCTACCAATTTTAATAAATCGTCTAATGTTTTTTAAAATGGCCCAGTAATAAGAAAACTTTATTTTTGCAGCGTATTGCGGCAGTCCTGACAGTTACCAACTTGTGACAAAGAAGTGAGTTTGTATTATAGCTCTTTGTACTGAGTTTGTTTCACATTTTAAAAGGTTTTTTGTATAGGAAAGGTACTGCTTGCAAAAGACTCTTAGACATTAACCTGCAACGGTGCAAATATAAAGTATTCACCTGTTTTACAAGGCATCTACATCTTGATCACTCATAATTTATGGCTTTTAGATTGCTATCGATTGATAGTATCGTTATTATTAAGAACACAATCTATATTTATATTAGAACGCCTTAGTTCATGCCAAGCCTTAATAGTCTTATAAATTTATGATTCAGGGCCTGAAATTATTCTAAAATCGTTTTTCAACGAGACAACGTGTAAATTTGGTAAGAAACGAGACAGAAAGTTTAAATTTTGCTCCTGCAGTTCTTTATTGTGAAATCAGCCTCGGAAAATGAATCATACGATGACAGTGCAAGCTTAATGATTGTTCCTGAAACTTTTCCATACGTCACACTTGTCTTACTTGCTTGAAGTACAGAGAAAGATAAGAAGTTAAACTGTAGGTGAAATTTAAGCCTAGCCGTTGATATTGATCCATTCTTAGATTTCACCAATTTTGAGCCTCAGTTTTTTAAATCTCTATTAATTTAAATTTCTTTATTATTTCTTAATTTTTTTGTTATAAGAAAAGGTTGTATTTGTCTTTGCTGGAAAATCTTCGAGTCTTTTTTAGCATAATACAAATCATGCCAATAGAGTTCATCAGAATTTAAGCTACGTGATATTAACGTATAGATTGGAATTCATATATTTGTTTCATAGAATTCGTAAGCTTACGTGGAGGGAAGTTGGTATGATGGTTATGTTGAGTGACAGATTTCAACCAGCCACGCGATTTCGAGCAGCATGTTACATGGTAACAATGCGACAGGTATGGACAAGCAACTACTATTTAAATTGTTTCAAGCCAATCAGATTGTTTGTTTACATTTTGAAACCAGGCGAGAAAACTAATGAGATCATTGATTGACGACGGTTTTTGTATTCAAAATTCACTTTTTGTGGTGTTTGCAGGGGCGCCTACACAGGGGGGCTGGAGGGGCAGCTGCCCCTCCTGCCCTCTTCGAAGAGGGGCAGAGGGGGCAAGAAGTGCCCTGAAATATGTTGACCACTTTGACTACTCTCATTATGTTGATATCTATTAGAAAATACTAGAAAGATGATAACACCAGCACAAAAATTCAGAGAATGAAAAGTTTGTCTGTGACAAGGTCGGTCATAAGAGGGAGAGCGGCTAACATAATATATGATAAACAAAAGATGTGTACTCCCCTCAGAAGTACTCCAGGAACCTAAGGAGGATAAATCGGTATAAAACTTAGCGGGCAATCAAAATTTTACAACCAGTCCATCTATAACAGCCACGATTTTTGTAAAAACCAATTAATGGGTATAGCGATAAGGCCATTTAATAACCATTTTCATTTATGGATAATTTCGTCCAAATTTTCTTTATGTTTCTGTATGGGTGGCATATTTTAAAGTTAATATTTTATTATGTTACCCCACCCTCGCCCCCGTCCTACCTAGGAATGCTCGATAATGTTAATAGAAAACTTCAACGATTTGCCCTCGGCACCAACACTGCCCCTCCTGCCCTAATCTTGTGCAGGCGTCCCTGGGTGTTTGTGAGTCGTTTCTCCAAAGCTTTGTATATGAGTAGCAAGAGCTACTGTTGCTTTCGATCCAACGTTGTTTTTCCTTTGGTTTTTATTGTATTTTGTGCATTTCCATTGGCTTGTGAAAATGTAAACAAACAATCTGATTGGCTTAAAAAACAATCCTTGTTTTCATACGCTGAAGCCTATCGCATTCAAGGCGAAGTCAAATGATTTTCGATTATCTTTAACGGCACGCAAACGTGCTTTTACCCTTTGAATACTGCCATCTTTATGTTTTTGCATGCAATTGACTAATTCTTCACGAGCTATGTTGCAACGTATGTTACAGTATGTGCAATGTGACCATGAATAACCAGAATACCTCTTAAATCCTAAGAGCTGATATTGGACCACTTTTCTGGTTCCTTTGATTTGTTGTTCTGTATGCACCCAAGTTGTTATCTGACTTCCTCATACTTTCCTCATTTTCGCTGTCATTTCCTGTACAAAGATTTTCCAAATGTTACCCTTTAAGCTTTTAATGGCTACCCTTAGCTAAATTAAGGCAGTAACCCTAGCAAGACCAGATGGTCAGCGTTTCTATGGAAAACAACAAGCATACAAACTTTAAAACTTACACAATCAATGATGTTGTCTGTGGAAAGTTTTTAAAATTAGCTCTATGTGCAAAATAGGTGTAGCATCTATGGTTCTGACGGCCTACTTTAATGAAAAGATAACAGAATGCCTGAAAGATTCAGGACTCATTGTTAACAATGCGCCTTTGCGAGCGTGGCGACGATCCAAACAATGGCAGTAAACTTCTACGGGTAAACCAAAATTAATTTCAGACTGTCTAGAAATGCATTATGGGAAACTTGCGTAGCGCAATGGCTCATTGTTGGCGATGAGTCTTTAAGCAAAATCTTTATGGTGTTTTGGAGGGTTGTTTTTTATTTTGTTGTTGCTGCAGGATGATGGTCACGAGCATCAGAATGAGAGTGACACCAACCAGAATGAGCCTGCCGACATTGTTAGCAAGAATTCCTTTAAACAGTAAGTTTTTGCTTCTCTGTTTGATTGGTTTTCTCCTCGCATAGTTACATCATCCCTCAATTTTTCTTCAAATCTTACAAATTTTTACCTTTTTTAAGCTTGACATTTTTGCTTGATATTTTGTCTCAGTATAAACTTTTCCCTCAATCTTTAAGTTTCCCTCAATCTTTTCACTGGATCTTTCGATTCATATGACTTTGAAGGTACGGTTAAAACTAGTCATCATCATCATCATCATCATCTCAGCCCGTAATGCCACTGCTGGCAGATGGCCTCTTGCATCCACCTCTTTCCTGCCTTCTCTTCGATGTCGTCCCTCCATCTGCGTTAAAACTAGATCAATCATTGCTGGTGTGTTCTTTTGTCTGTTTTGGTTTATTTTGATAATTTAGGGAGTTGGGTTGAATGGGGTTTGGTGTCACAAACGATTTTCTAAAATCAATTTTCATCAAAATTTTGCTAAAACATTGCTACTTTCTGTGATAGCTATTTATGGCAAAGCATCTAAAATCCTTCATTTCGATGATAAAAATTTGATGTACATGGAATCTAATGCAATAATATCTTTTCCATAGCGAAAGTGGTCATGTAGATATCAAGATTGAAGCTGGACCATTTTACCCACAAGGTAGAAAGCATTTACAGAAGCTGATTGTCAAAATTGTTTTAATAAAATTAAGATTTGGCAATGGATTTGGAAGTAAATTGTTGCTCATTGTCTTGTTTGGTAGAGTTTGATTTTTTCTGTGACATATTCATCATGGAAATTAAAATCTTAGAGATGGTAAATCGAAGATAGTTGATAGATTATCTGCCAGATTTAGAATATACGTCACTGATTGCTTTTTTGTAAATGGACAGTTTTTAATGTAAATTGTTAAATTTTCTAGATAGATCATGTTTTGGCATGGTATTCTGGATAATATCAAGACCAATTGCATTAATTTTACATTTTACAATACCGGATTGCAAGATGGAAAAGTATGCATGAAACATCCTTGTTGTTTCATTATAACTACCATTATAATTAACAAACTCTTACCATAAAATTGCATTCAGCTTGAGATTACGAACATGAACTTAAATCTGTCTGTCCTCTTTTCCACACTGAGCCTGTTTACATTAAAATACCGAATTGAAGACCTATTAAAATCCTTTTGAAGGCCCTTGCCGATTAATGGTGTAAAACAATCTTTTCTGTCTAATGAAGTTGCTTTTGCACCACCTTGCAGCTCATGTTGAGGCTACATCGTATTGTCAGCCACTGTATGTAACTGCCAAATATGAAAGGACTTTTGTCGACCTAAGATCATGTTAAATCTGGGTTACAAAGGAGGTAAAGAAATGGTCTGACTTAGTGAATGTCCGACTTATTCGGGGTACAATGTTTGCGTTATTTGCGGGACTTCCTAACTATGTTCAACTGTATGTTCAAAATGAGAGAAATGTTTCACTTTCTGTAAATGCATGCTCTGTAAAGACTTTCTTTGTTTTTTGTAGATGGGCTCGATGGTACATGGTAACTTTTCTTATGTCAATTATTTGGATTGGAGCTCTTTCTTACATCATGGTCTGGATGGTAATGTCTTTTGTTTACAAACCTCGTTATTCTAGTAATGTGTCAGTATTTATTTCCAAAGAAACTATTGTTAAGACGATTGCATATTTTGAGTCTTCTCTGTTTGCAGTGTTCCTTTGATTTTCTAGTTTGAGACCACTTTGTTTTACCTCTGTTTTTATTTGTAAGTCAATTCATTTAGCTGCACAAGGCCTCGCTACATTCAGATTCATTCAGGGTCAAATCAAATATCATACACCTTCATGGGTTAATTTAAAAAAATTTCTATGAATGTTTTTAGTTTTCATCCAGGGTGATATCCCCTTTCTTAGTGGAAAGGGTGTTCCCCTTTGACTTGCCTTTTTGGAGCTTTGGCCAAACACTACTCTTAAACATTCCTTGCTTCTTTATTGTGTTTCATTGAAAAATAAAAGCATATGAATCAATCCCTCGGAACGTTATTTGTTCCAAGGGGAAGCATTCTTGGATACTTTTGTTAGCAATGTGTTCATAGATTCATCGTTAACTTAGCCTTGGATTCCTGTGGATTTAGTGCAGGAGGTTTATTTTCCTGGACACCTTTGCCTTTGCTGCTTTGAATCTTGCCTATGATTAGAAATTCAAAATCTGGCATCTTTCTCGCTGTCTCTTAACAGGTCGTCATCATTGGATACACTTTAGGAATACCTGATGTTATCATGGGGATAACCTTCCTTGCAGCTGGATCCAGTGTCCCAGATGCCCTTGCGAGCCTTATTGTTTCAAGACAAGGTATTTTGAATGCAGGAAGAGCCTACAAAACCGTTCAAAATTATGATAGAAATATTCCTTTCATATAAATATTTTGAAAATCTTTTGAGAGTGACCATGTATTCAAGTCACAAAAAAGTGTTTTTTATTATTCTTGGAATCGGAGACGATTCAAATATTAGATTTTTGCTATTTTGTCCATTCATGTTTAAGACTTCTTACTTCTTATTTCCCGATCTAAGGTCAAGGAGATATGGCGACGGCAAATTCTATTGGAAGCAATGTTTTCGACATCCTCATTGGTCTTGCATTGCCATGGTTTTTCCAAACTGCTTTGCTGCATCCTGGTTCGCGGGTAAATGTTTCTCTTTATACTTAGTTCATTATAAAAGGTTCTTGTTCAATCAGATATTATCAAAGTTGTCAATGATCATGCCTTTGAGTAACAGCCTTGTCACAGAGGTAGACCCCCCCTCCCCCCTTCCACTTATCATCCGCTAGTTGCTCTGATTTGTCATCTGAAAGTTTATCTCTATCACGCTAAATTGACTCTGTTTACACGAGATCAGGACCAAATCAGATCCGAAGTATCTAAATTCAATATAGAGATACTTTATATGCATTTACACAGGATCCCATCCAAAACCATTTCCTTTTACACGGGATCGGACACAGATGATATCCACGTGCTACACGCATGCGCATCTTAAAAACTGACACGCACCAGACGTTGTGTCATAGAGATACCTCTATATATCTTTCAACGAAAGAAAATGGGTAGAAACAAAATGGATCTGATTTTGAAGAGACCGGATTCATACAAGATTGCCCCTGAATTTGACCCAGGGCGTTTTCGGATAGTGGATCCAAAATTATATAGATCCAGCATTTCCTCTGTAAGCAAAAAGCTTATCCTATATGGATCCACTCCTTTGTAAACGGGATCTTAATGGCAAGACCACTCTATTTCTTCTTTTCCTTTTCTAAGTTACAAAGGTTAAAATTGTCATGCGCTTAAGCTTATATTTCTTTGTCTCAGCTAGCTTCACATCAGCATTTCTTGATGACAGCGTTTAGGTTCTGCCTTTATTTCTTCAAATTATTCATGAGCACTGTTTTTTGTAGATTTCAGTTTTTGTTAGTTTTTGTAATGCTTTATGAAGTATGAAACCAAGAAAAATCAGCATCCTTTTGGTCAGCATAATGCAAGCACGTTATTTATCTTATAGGGCCTCTTCGCAAAACACGAAGTTGACATTAAATTTATATCATCGTAAGATCTAGAAATTTATAACATTCTAGAAAGCATTTTTCTGTAGCAGAAGTACGAAAAGTTAAAGAAACTGGATATAGCTTAAAATTCAAACTGATGCGGCTACCGAAATGAGAGTAGACGAAAACGGCATCTTTTCTTCCCCAAAAAATGTTCCTCTTTTTGAATTCGCCATTATAGTTACCCGTAAACAATCAGCTTGGCAACACAAAAGCCCTGAAATTAATAGAAATCAGTATCTTGTGTCTTGGGAATGTACCATGGATTCTATCAGAAGTTGGGCATTTCAATGTTGCTATAATTTCCTTATATATTTTTTCTAATACCAACAGGTCAAAGTGAACAGTCGTGGGCTCATATATTCTGTTGTCCTTCTATTTACAACTGTCTTTATCACGGTGAGTTGAGTTAACCTCTTACGAAAGTGGATAATAGCAAAGCACCAACATTGGCGTCGCTTGACCTTCCAGACTAGGGGGGTGGAGGGTCGTCAATAGAAAAATTTACCGACAAAGACATAGATTGAGAAGAATTTAGCTACCATTTTACCTACTTATAGCTGATTTTACCGACAAACCAAGGATTTTGTAGACAAACTGAAGACTTACCGACGAATTCATGAAGAATTGGGGGTGTTACACCCCCATATAATCCCCCACTAGCTACGCCTCTGAGTTCTTTTGAAATTTCTCTCTTGCTTATGACGTTGTAAGATGTTTTAAGCCAGGAACCTTCAGAGTTAACAATAACGTCAATCCTTCCTCCAGACAACACCCTTAACCCATAACAATGATTTTGTAATTGTTCTCATCAGCCTTTCATTTTGTTTTCTTTGCATATGGAACTTTTGTTTATCTTCAACCAGAAAAACCAATACAATATTCAAAATTAGGATTTCACCCTTCGGAAGATGCAATCATCACATGCAATCATTACATGTATCATGGCACTCTGAGAGAATGTGCGCTAGTAAAAGACAAATTTTTTTTATCAATCTGAAACGTTTGTGAATTTTCCAGAAATTGAGTTCTCTGTAAGCAAAATTAGAATTTCTGCTCGCGAAGAATACCAGTCAGCGTTTTAGCGTCATTTAGTCATGTCGACAAAATTGGTATTCCAAATCACGAGAACATTTCTCTCCCTTGAATGTCATTGCATCAAATTCTAGATTTAATCAATCTACTCAATTTTTTTTCTAGATAATATCAATCCACTTTAACAAATGGAGACTTGACAGAAAGACTGGTGTTGTATTTTTTGTTGCCTATTTCATATTTATAGTAATTTCAAGTCTCATAGAATTTAACATTTTTGGATTTGTTAATCTTCCTACCTGTTCACTATCAGAATAATGCATCACGTAAAACATTTACGCTTTTATCCAGTTTATGAACATGCTGAAGCTGTTTGGAATCACAATAGATATTTAATCCTTGCCAGAACCTCTTGAAATATTCAATCTTCAAAACAGGGGCGGACACTTGGTCAAATATTGGGAGGGCAAGCCTATTGTTTTGCTAAGATGACGTCATATTTTCCATTGTTTTAGAACAAAATGCTATTGTCCTAAAAAAATTGGAGTTCCCCCACCTTCCTCGCCTCCCAGGTGTCCGCCGCTGCTTTGAAACACAGTGCGCTTGCTACCATTCCAGACCGGCCCGCTGATAACACGCACACTACACCCTCACCTCCCCAAAACGTTTTTCGGTTAGCAAATTTCTATTCAATCTTTTCTGGTTCATGTTTAGATTTTCGGGAATTAACTCAATAATTTACTGAAAATTGCTTTTTAATTTGTAACAACTAGCAATACAGGCGAAAACTCATTTTTTTTAAGTCCCACATGCATCTTTCCGTTTTATATTCGCTTTACGTCAGGCGTGACAAAACCAATGATTACCATGCCCAAAAGCCAGGCGAGAAATGGTTGTTTAACAATTAGATCTGAAGTTACGAGATGATTTTTGGTTGCTTTAGTAGCTTTTTCTGTTATTTAGTTTAGACTCATTCATTAGCTTTATTTATAATTTTATAATTACACACGCACTAATACATCTACATTCAAAATTTCGCACGTTTTTAACCATATCGCACTGACGTTCATGTGTATAATGTCATCTGTATTTTATTACAACTTCATTTTCTAGTATATTTTAATCAGATTTATGTCAATGCTTTGCATACTCAACTTTTGACGCATTACAGTGTAAGAAAAGTTTAGTGAAAACAGTGTAATAAGTTGGTTTGTAACTTTTGACGCATTACAGTGTAAGAAAATTTTAGCAATAAGTTGGTTTGTATGGATACTGGAATGTATTCTGTCCAATAAATATCCCTTTGGGAGACCCTTTCGAATTATGACCTCGTTTTGTTAACATGCTCTAAAAGAAACGTGTTGAATTTTAAACGCTGAATTAGATATTTTTGAATTACTCCTATAATGTTTAGTATTGTAATCTTGCAAAATGATAATTTCTGCTGCTTAAAAGAAATTTCCTTAATTCTATATTTAGCTGAATATTTAGAAATATATTTTGGAATTCATAAACTGTGATCCGTCTTTCAAAATGAGATGTTAGTGTATTGTTTCCATTGTTCTCGCCTGCTATGAAGGAGTGTGTCCTGGTTACCATGGCAGGCATCAAAGCAACTCTTACGTAATTTATTGCTGCTATTTCTAAGAGCTGCTTTGCTACAAAAAACCTCTATCATTTTTATGGCAATGTTTGAATTGTTGAAAGCTTGGAATGAGAAGGCTAAGAAAATAGTTGTTTGTGTCATCAAGTGCCTGGTTTTACAGAAAAAGTATGATGAAATCTGATATTTGCAGTTTTACGTGCTTGCGTATTTCTGGCATTGAAAAAACGTCTAAACTTGTTCCAAACATTGGTTTTCAACTGCAATACTCAAGAAACACTCGCCCTTCAAAGATAAGTTATTCAAATATTTAGTATCCTACACTTCAAGTATCAAAACAACTTGGAGGATCTCCTGAAATAAAGTATCAAAGATTATAAACGAATTCAAAGAAAACATCGGCTGACGTCAGCACTATTTCAGCTGTCACAACGAGGCTACAAAGATAGTTTTATCCAGTGGCCTAAGCATACACAGGAAACTCAACTTCGTGAGCTGATGACTTTTATCGATTAAGTATCATGGTTGATAGCGCTGAAAGTAGACTTCCTTCTGTTATGAACATTAGGGACCTAAAACCAGGCGCAAAGAATCTGCATTTGGTTTTTGTTGTCCTTGATATTGGTATGCTTTTAGTTTCTGATATTCAACCAAAAATTAAGTAAAATGTCCATATCTTCAAATCACGTCAACAGGGCACATTGCTTTGATAGCTCTATTTTGGGTTTTTCCATGTGTCCATCAGCTATTTTAGTGAAATCAAATGTTGTTTATCTTAACTTTTTTGTTTATCTCGTAGTTTACATCAAATGTTGTAATTAAACAGTCGATGACAACTTTTTTCCAGAATATCAACCCATCCTGACTGCAGAGTATGGCAAGTGCACACCCGAGCTATTTTATAAATTGTCCCTGCACACCTGGTAAAGGGTGAGGCATTTTTAAATCTGGGCAAGGCCTAGGTGTGACCGATTGCTTAAGGCAAATGAAGAATTTAGGTTTCTTCAAAACCAACATAATGTTGCATTGGTTTGATAGCAAAATAACTATCAGTCATGTACATTTCTGTATTTCACCCATATTCCCATCTTAATTGATATTCTCAGGATCTAAGACCCTGTTTACACTAAAGTGTTGTATCCGGATAAATTTTTATACACATAGACATGCACAGTGAGTCTTTTCTGTTTCATATTGAGGCCATTTGAATATGATAACAAAACGATGCAAGAGAAAAAATTGGCGTACTTTTGAAAATATTTCAGATCATTGTTGTTGTTTCTTGAACTATCATGATGAACTTCTTCAAAACATCGTATTATCTCTGTTTGCATTTTTAAGCTCTGTAGCTGATGCAGCAAGGCTAAACATTTGGGGTACCAGGTATTTTGACGTGATTGCGTTATCAGTGTATTTTCGTCAATTCATGAAACAAATTTTTTATTATTTGTGAATGCCTGAATAGACATTGGCACGTGACCTGTGAACCAGCATTACTCATGGCCTGATTGCGTGAAAATGAATTTCGAAGCGAACTTGCCAAGCAAATTTCAACAAGAAATTACTCCTATTAGATAGTTATTGAAATCAGAGAACTACTAGGGGGCATGATCGTGAAACTAAACTTCCAGTAGCGAGTAAGCATGATTTGCAATTATTTTATTCATGATTGCATGATTTAGCATTGATACCTGGTATCTCCTAAACACTCTGCTACACTCAAAAATAGCAATTCATGACTACAAAGAATAAGTGGTATTCTGAAGGCTTCAAGAAGAAATCAAAGACCACGCCAATTTTGGGAAAGGTCTGACAGAACTAAATCAAAGGTTGTGCGCATGCCAAATAAAAAAGTCACCGATTTGTTTCACTGTGTAAATGGAGGGGCTAAACAGGTAAAATTCCATCCGGTACAACGTAAACGGATAAACATTTATGCGGATAAAACACTCTAGTTTCAATAGGGTCTAACATAGATGTGTGTAGTATGCATGTATCTAGTTGTGTGTACAATTCAAGTGCACACTTAACCAAAGTGCACACTTGCACACTTAAAATTTTGCTTTGCACACCTGAAATCTCGTTGGAAACTGCCATACTCTGCAGTTGGGAAGCTAATTACAGTGAGTTATAAGAAAACTGAATCATGTTTCTCTTATTTGCAAATGATTCAGACTTGAAACTTTGTTTCTTGCAAAGACAAGTTTATTTCAAAAAATTGAGACTGGGTGCCTGACATCATATAATATTAGTTATTTTGAAAGTTAATAATGTTGAATATTATTATCCAGGGATTTTGGGCAGCCAATATGCAAAAGCACCTAGATCTGTGAACGGGCAATATATTGTTCATGCTAACTAATTGTGTTTTCTAATATTTTATATAGAAACTGAAATAGAAACAAAATTTTGATGTTCATTTTAGTCATTTATATAGATGTACTTTGTGGCTATAGTATGCATCATTCCTTGTTCTATCATTACCTATGTCATCATATTTTTTAATTGATATATTACAAAAAGCTTGGTTTCTTACTCCTTGGAGCACAATTTGAGAAAAAGAATTTGCACTGCATGGTTAACAGATAAAAGTCTTAATCCAAGGCTACTTACAAGATCAAAGTTTTTGTTCTTGGCTTATAAATCCCACAACTATAGTCATTTTTTTAAACATATTATTCAAGAATTTTTCCTGATTATATCCTGATATAGGTAAACCAACAAAAACAAAGGATGGGCATGAAGTTCGTTCTTGTAAGGTTGCAGACAGAACAGGATCAATAAATGCATCAATATGGGATGATTTTGGTGTGCACCTACAGGCTGGTGATATCATTAGATTTTGTAAAGGGTAAAGATTTTGAGTTTGATATTGGCATTTTTAAATAACAGCTATCTAGGAAGAATACAATGTTCTTACTAGCTAACAATATTTGCAATAGTTTGTAAACATGGTATCTGATTTCCCAGCTGAAATTTGTCAATGATCAGCTTTAGGTGACATTTTATACCAATAGGTTTGTCTCTCAATACCACTGTGATCTTGATGATCTCAATACAAGCAACCATTTGACATATGTGAACTGAGAGGAGGAAATTATGAGGGCCTTATTACTTTTAATAGAAATATCTAATGTTTGGGGACAATTGCTGCAAGATTCCTGAACTAAATTCTTTGTTATTCTTTTTGTTTCTTTCAAGATATGCACAAGTGTGGAAAAACCAGCTAACAATTTACACTGGAAGGACTGGATATCTTGAAAAAATTGGGGAGTATGTATCATTTCATTTTTGTATCTCTTAATATACTGGTGCCTTCACAACTTGCTTATAACCAGAAAGGTCTTTTGCACAACATTGTTAGTTGAGTTACAAATGAAATAATCTGTAACTTTGGTTTTTTTTGTTTCTGTCAGTCAATCATGTGTTGGTGTACTTTGTTTATCTAATATTTTACTGCTTGTGCCCAAGTTCCTTTATTACTTTTTAATTTTGAAAATCATACAGAAAAAAACCTTTCATGCCAATCATTAAACACTGTCAAGTGAGCAAATCAAACAAACTGTGAGAATTTTGTAAGAAAAAATATATAACTGTGTTATGAATTTTGGTACAAAAGCTGGTGATAATGGCAATAGTTGATTGATGACGATCCGGACACCTTAGCTGGCCTAAGTATACACTAAACTGTGAAGACTTTGGTTAACTAAGACAAGATGTTGTCGCACATTGCACCTATCCTTTGGAGATGCCTTTGACAGAGACCAAGATAACAGACAAGCCCTAATAGTACACATTTCTATTCAAAAACAGCTTGCCCATTTTCAAGAATATGAAAAGGTCTTTGATGCAAGATGGGAAGCATACTTTTATCTGCCAGAGATTGATGAATGGGAATTGCGTTAGGGCCTTGTTCCTAAAATAGAGATAATTTCAGCTGCTCAGTGGACATGCTGCCATCTAAATGATGTTCAATGACAGTAACAATTTTAGATATAATAAGAGACAAGTCAGGAGGCAGCCAGGAAATGTACAATTGCACCATTCAACAATGCAAATCATCCATTGATGAATTATGCATCAACACCCCCAGATTAACTTAAGCTAAACGGTATATTGGTTTTGGCTTGAAAACCAAATTATGAGGATTCTTAATCTGTTGCAATAGTGTTCTGTGTTGACAAATTCCTCACCATGTTTCCTTTAAATAGCATAATGACAGAGTCGTATCTAATCGCTCGAAGAGACGAGAAGACGCAGAACTCAAATCTTAAACATTTTTTGACTTGAACCGTCTCTGTGTGCTTTTCCATTTTCTGCTTGTCTTTTGTACTATAGCTTCTATGATTCTGACAATAAAAGAATGACAGTAATGATGGTTAAGATAAAAATTAAGATGATGACGATAGTGATGTTGGGTGTCCTCAAATGGCTCTCAAATTTGAAGCAACGCAGTCATTCTAATCTCTTTTTCTAGGTTCTGCATGCTTTTTTCTGAATACCCAAACATGAGTGATATTAATCCAGAGTTTATAAATATTGCCAAACAGGTGCGTTTTTCAATTGTTATATGAGTTTTAGCTTCATTAGTCAAACTTCTTTACATAGAATTTTTCATTTTATAATATGATTATGAATTCAACTTTAAATTATGTGAAGTCCATTAAAGAATTTTTTGTAAAGTGTGTTGATAAAATCAACAGAAAACGAGAGAAAACTATTTTCTAGCCATTGTAGATATCTGTCGGTGATTTCCTAAAGGAGGAACCATCACAGTATGTAAACTCATCGACGAAAGAACCTCCTTGCTTAGAATTCATTTTGTAACCAATCATGCGAAGTTTCAGGGATGTGAGATTATTTAAAGCTAGAGATTTCATTGAGTGGGAGATTAACTTTTAATTGTTTTGTTCTATTTGGATTCAAAGACTGTTTTTGATTAGGCATTTCTTATTTCGGCAAGGATCTCATTCCATCGTTTAGCTTCAGGACACTGAAGCGATCTTAGCAGATATTGATAGTAATATTATTTTATTATAGAAAAGTATTTTTCGTACCAACAGAATACATTTTTAGTTTCCGTTGTGTTGATAAATTAGATAGTCGAACCCAAAAAGTAAACGCTTTTAAAGCATGATGGGAAGCTTCCGCGATTTAATTGAAAATTTAGAAGCTTTGTATCTCCGAAGCAATTTAGAAGCTTGATTTTTTATTTCTTTTAGAATCTGGGTGATAAACATCAAACGAATGTTGAGGCATCAAGCAACACAATACAGGCTGAACCGAGTCCAGTGTCTCAATCCGCAATGCTACCCCAACATATAGCTCCGTCTTCTGGACGTTATCACCCATACCAACGCGAAAACAGTCATCCAGGCGTAATCAAAAGTGATAGTAGAGCAGACCCGAGACTGCTGCGAAAACAGGGCACTAATGGAGCCAAAGAGAAGCCAAAAGACCCCCGATTAGCTCAACAAATCGCAGCTCAAACCCCACCTCGACCGCCAGTTGTTGCAAATCTAGTAAATACGAACCGTGATCCACGACAGAGGAGATAAGACAGGTATTCTAGGCTAATCAAAGCGGATTTTTACTGCCTTCTGAACCCTAGTATGGTCTTTGAGGGGGTCAATCGGGACGGACTGGCCTCACAACCGAATATTTCATAGCCTTGTCTTTCGAATTGAATTGCATCGAAAGTTGAATTCACACTGAAATTCTACGGAATATCCGTCGGATGTAGATTGAACCCAAGAAAACTGTGGTGATATCTGACTAAGTGTTGCTATTAAAGGCAACTAAAGCATCTGCCCTATCTTTTAATTGAATTCAGTTTTTCCCCGCCAATTGAGCGTGGTCTCAGGTTTCTAAGCATTTCATTACGCGATAAAAGTCGTAAGATCTTCCTGTCCCTTTCTAAATTTTCCTGATTTTATATCTCTCTCAATGTTCAACACTGTTCAACATTTACTAGAATATTGGCGTAGCTTTGACTGTTTTTAAGAACTTCTTTCCAGAAGTCAAAATCGCAGCCCTAATTTTTCAAAACACTGTCTGCAAAATAAGGCTTTTCTTTAAACCATTCATAGCTGCAATGATGATGAGATTTGATCAGAAGCAAGGTCTACTGGATACTCAATCCATCTGCAGGGACAGCACAGCGTTGTAGCTTGTGGGGGCTGAATCCAAATTCTTCTCAATAGAGTTAGCCTTTAACCCAGCTCTTTCGCAGAGTATAAAACGTTAGAACATAGATCGAGAACTCTACGCTAGGAAACATATACCAAGATTGGCCTTTTCCGATCCACAACTGGGTATAACAATCAAATTTAATCCTCATTTTGAACTCTTTGAGACAATTTGGACGTGACTTTATTCAAAGGCTTTCCTTCTTAAATGCTCGATTTTCCATGTTTACATTTTGCCAGAATTTAGACTTCAATTTTTTTAGAAAGCCTGAAAATATTTCCAAAAATTTGTTTTTCCAATGTAGATTGATTCACGTGAATGCGATCAGAACAAAGATAAATTTATCTTAATTCTAGACTGAGCGTTGGGTTTTTTGAAAATATCACAACTTTTTGGAAAGGCTTATTTTCGATAAAAAATCAAGGCTAAAGCCATTACAAAAGTCTTAAATTGTCGAATCATTTTTCTTCCTTAAACAGATTAATTCATAAAAACAGACTTAAACTAGCTGATTTTCCAGAAAAAAATTTAAAAGTAAAACCTTAGAAAAATGTTTCTGCCTGACTACCTACAGTAGGTTAATTCGCTTCTTTGCAATCACAGCAAAGTATTGAACTTGGTTAGATCTTGTCCCGGTAACAGGATAATTCTCTTTTATACGATCATAATAAAAATGAATCGAACAAAGTTCTCGAATAAAAGTTCTATCCTTCAAAAACTTACCACCTTTTATCCCTACGATTTCCGATAAAAAATTAAGGCTTATCCAAGTATTAAAGGAGAACTGACACGCAAAAATAACTTTGGCTTATTCGATGCAAAATTTGTCGCTGACTTCAAATCTGGAAAAAGTTTTCTTCTTAGATTCGCCGTTTTTCTGATATTTGCACTTTTATCCGTCAATTACGTCACAGCCAGGACTCGGGAATTTCCCGAAGCGGAAACAAGATTATCGCCAGGAGTTGTTAAAATTCTCGGTTGACGTCACAAGTGACATGTTAACGATGCCGTTGTAAAGGCTTTCACCGCAACGGTGAAAGTACAAATGAAGTTTCGTGTTTTATTGAAAATAGTCCGCGGTGAAAAGACAAAAAATTGTCAGGCATTTCATTTATAAGTATAAACAAGCTAGAAAATCCTAGCTACATGTCTGCTAGGACGCTAATATCCACATAAAATTTATTTTTATACCATTATATCTTCGAACCACATGCTTGGAAACATTGAAAGAACCTCTTAGCTTGTGAAAAAAGGAGTCGACTTTGTTTGAAAACTGATACCGTTTTTTCAAAGTTTTTATTTTTATAATTATAAAAAAAATCGAAGCATGGGGGTGGGGTGGGGGGGGGGTGGTTGAAGCAATATCCAAAAGACAAACGAAATCTAATGGAGACAGCGGTAAAAGCGATCCTGCAACCTGCTTTGGGTGCAGAAATATGAATTCAAGAAAAATCTTGGTTGATGGGAGCTGCGAGTGTGACCAAATAATAATTTCACTGAACTTGATTATTGTATTTTAACAGAGGTTAAGATACTAGGGATAACCTAGTCGTGAAAAAGACCATCCCCCACCCAAGTCAAAATTGTTTGCAAAAGAAGATAATGCGCTAGTTGATATTCCTATGACAGCTAAACAGCATTTTCTTTGACTAAGAAATCAAGTTCTTTGACTAAGAGCTAAGAGCCTATTTCGTAACTCCAGATTTTTCGACTGCCAGGTAACTTATCAGTTCCCGAAACCCTTCACGCCCGGTGAAAATGGCATATAATCCGCACAACTTTTGAAAAGGAGTCGATTTTTAACCCGCCTTTACTATTTAATATCACGATACAGTTAACGCGTTTGAAACATTGAAAAACAATCATAGAATGTTATATTAACAATAAATAACTTGCAGTTCCGTTTAGGTCATCATAGGCATTTCAGCGAATTAGGCCATACAGACAAAGCAGTGTGAACAAAGACGCCTCAATCTGAAATGAAATTTCAATTTTAGGATACCTGATCTCATTTAGATTGTAGCAATAGCATTGTTTTTAATAGAAGTTCCATATCAGTTTGTACTTCCAGTCTGTTCTTTGTTCATAACATCGTCAATGTTGAGCCATGGGACGACTGTCTGCCCAAGCGGCAGCGCTGGTTGGTAGCAAAAACTCAGACGGCTGAAATTCTCCATTTGTTTCGAAATCAGTGTAATAAAACTCGGATTTAGAGTCACAAACCATTGAAAAAGTCAAATATGTGTCAAAAATGCAAAATTAGCTCCTTTCACATGCACAAAATAAACATTTGTCCGCAGCATTTTCTTAAAGGTTCTATAGAGAAACACAATACGTGCCGAGAACATGTCACTTGTGACGTCAAAGATGATCGCCCACTCGTGACGATTTTCGCCTCGAGTCTCAAGTTGTCGGAACAATTGTCGTTTCTCAACTTAAAACGCCTGTATTTCAAAAACGGTAACTGTGATTTAAAAATTTTTTTCGTTCCCGGAATTTGCTTGTCACAAACTACCGATATAGCCAAACTTATTTTTGCGTGTAAGAAAATCGAAAAAAAAATCGAAAAAATTTTTCTTACAAAAACAAATAATTCTCTTCTATATGATTAGAACAAGCAAGAATTGATCTTAGTTCTGCAAGAAAGGCTCTATTTTCAAAAATTTACCACTTTTTAACCGTTCAATTTTCGATCAAAAAGTAAGGCTATAGACTTAAGAAAATCGAAAAAAAAATCGAAAAATTTTTTCTTCCAAAAACAAGATAATTCTCTTCTATATGATTAGAACAAGCAAGAATTGATCTTAGTTCTGCAAGAAAGGCTCTATTTTTCAAAAAAATTACCACTTTTTAACCGTTCAATTTTCGATCAAAAAGTAAGGCTATAGACTTCAGAAAATCGAAAAAAAAATCGACAAATTTTTTCTTTCAAAAACAAGATAATTCTCTTCTTTATGATTAGAACAAGCAAGAATTGATCTTAGTTCTGCAAGAAAGGCTCTATTTTCAAAAATTTACCACTTTTTAACCGTTCAATTTTCGATCAAAAAGTAAGGCTGTAGACTTAAGAAAATCGAAAAAAAAATCGAAAAATTTTTTCTCCCAAAGACAAGATAATTCTCTTCTATATGATTAGAGCAAGCAAGAATTGATCTTAGTTCTGCAAGAAAGGCTCTATTTTCAAAAATTTACCACTTTTTAACCGTTCAATTTTCGATCAAAAAGTACGGCTATAGACTTAAGAAACACGAAAAAAAAATCGAAAACTTTTTTCTTACAAAAACAAGATAATTCTCTTCTATATGATTAGAACAAGCAAGAATTGATCTTAGTTCTGCAAGAAAGGCTCTATTTTCAAAAAATTTACCACTTTTTAACCGTTCAATTTTCGATCAAAAATCGAAAAAAAAATCGAAAAATTTTTTCTTCCAAAAACAAGATAATTCTCTTCTATATGATTAGAACAAGCAAGAATTGATCTTAGTTCTGCAAGAAAGGCTCTATTTTCAAAAAATTTACCACTTTTTAACCGTTCAATTTTCGATCAAAAATCGAAAAAAAAATCGAAAAATTTTTTCTTCCAAAAACAAGATAATTCTCTTCTATATGATTAGAACAAGCAAGAATTGATCTTTAGGTTTCTGCAAGAAAGGTTCTATTTTCAAAAATTTACCAACTTTTTAACCGTTCAATTTTCGATCAAAAAGTAAGGCTATAGACTTAAGAAAATCGAAAAAAAAATCGAAAAATTTTTTCTCCCAAAGACAAGATAATTCTCGTCTATATGATTAGAGCAAGCAAGAATTGATCTTAGTTCTGCAAGAAAGGCTCTATTTTCAAAAAATTTACCACTTTTTAACCGTTCAATTTTCGATCAAAAGTAAGGCTAATAGACTTAAGAAAATCGAAAAAAAAATTCGAAAAATTTTTCTTACAAAAACAAGATATTCTCTTCTATATGATTAGAACAAGCAAGAATTGATCTTAGTTCTGCAAGAAAGGCTCTATTTTCAAAAATTTACCACTTTTTAACCGTTCAATTTTCGATCAAAAAGTAAGGCTATAGACTTAAGAAAATCGAAAAAAAATCGAAAAACTTTTTCTTCAAAAACAAGATAATTCTCTTCTATATGATTAGAACAAGCAAGAATTGATCTTATTTCTGCAAGAAAGGTCTATTTTTCAAAAAATTACCACTTTTTAACCGTTCAATTTTCGATCAAAAAGTAAGGCTATAGACTTCAGAAAATCGAAAAAAAATCGACAAATTTTTCTTCAAAAACAAGATAATTTCTCTTCTTTTATGATTAGAACAAGCAAGAATTGATCTTAGTTCTGCAAGAAAGGCTCTATTTTCCAAAATTTTTACCACTTTTTAAACCGTTCAATTTTCGATCAAAAAGTAAGGCTGTAGACTTAGAAATCGAAAAAAAAATCGAACAAATTTTTTCTCCAAAGACAAATAATTCTCTTCTATATGATTAGAGCAAGCAAGAATTTGATCTTAGTTCTGCAAGAAAGGCTCTATTTTCAAAAATTTACCACTTTTTAACCGTTCAATTTTCGATCAAAAAGTAAGGTA